>JASSRZ010000086.1:4620337-4630371 GCA_032164315.1 Malacoctenus gilli | reverse complement strand
CCCTTCCTCCCCTCCTCCCCCCTCCCGGTCATGGACGATAACCTCTCCGCCTACTATTCCCCAGAATGCAATTAACCATTATGTGGCCCTCTGTAATCTGCCATGTTCGTTTTATTTGCTTGTGATTCGGCATGGGGGGGGGGGTGGCTTATCTGGCCGGTCCTCACAAAAGAGCTCCCCTCGCGTCTCGCGGCGACGGCGGAGAAACAACAAAGTTATCACATCTAAAGTAGAAAAGAGAAAAAGGAAGAAAGAGAGAAGAGGGGGAGGAGGAGGACGAGTGTTTTGTGAAAGTGGAGGTTACTCATCGGAGCCCCCCCCGCCCCCGCCCCCCGAGAAATGGAGGAGGACTGATCGGGGAGGTGCGGGGAGAACTGATGACCTTCTTTTTTTGTTTCCCTGTGTTTGCATCCACGAAATAGATGGACTGGGACACGGAGGTGAGATCTAATTTCAGGTCATAATGATGCAGGGAGAGAGAAAGAGGGGGGAGGGTGGGGGGGGGGGGCGGGCGTGTCCTCACCGTCGTTGCTCTGGCTCCCCTCTCTCTTCAGCATCTGCACCGCCCCCACGTACTTCTTCAGCTGGACCTTCAGGACCTCGTTCTCCCTGCAAAGACGCACAGAGGTCGTGGACGCCGTTCAGTCTCCGCCGGTCAGAGTTAGAAACAACAACGAAAATAAAAACGTCTGCTGCATCAACGAAGGAGAGAGGTTGCTGTGCGCGTGCTCACAGAGGCCACGTTCAAGCCGTTTTTCGGCGGTGGCGGCGACGGCGGTGGGACTCAGCGTGAACCCTCCGGTCGGCAGAGGGGCCGCCGGAAACGCAAGCACCTCAAGCCCTGAACGAGGTGGTCACGGCTGGGACGCGGGTTTCGGGGGGGGGGGGGCGGACTGGGACATAAGGAGAGGAGACACGTCCCTCCGAGACGGCGCGAAAAGCACGTAATTAACTTTTGCATCCAAGCAGGAGACGAGAAGCGGAGCCGGGGTATTAACATATTTGTCATAAGACGGGAACAGATGGGCCGCTTACAGCCAAAGTACAACAAACATCTAAAAATACTCCAAATGTTCTGTTCCGAAACTTCGGGAGCGTCGCCTCTGTTGTAGTTTGAGCGACTCTCCTGGTTGGTTGTTAGCCGACAGCGAGGACTCGAGCAGGAGTAAGACGAGGATCGACGAAAGGCGACGGAAAGTTCTGTCGGAACCAAAAACGTCCAGTTCGCGGCTCGTTTTTTTTTTTTTTGGTCCGTTCGGATGCGTGGACTTGATTCGAGCGTCTTCGGTTTCAGACGGAGGTGTCTGACGATCTTTCGGATCGCTTCTCCCAACGTCGTGAAACAACGCGATCGATTTCAATACCTGCGCGACTCGCGTGAGCCGGAGTCAGAGCGCCGCGGCGACGAAAGAGGCGGTCTCTTTACGCCGTCGCATCATCGACTGCGAGGGGGGGAAATCAATCAGAGTCGGCTCGTGGCTTTTATGCCCTCGGCAGTTATATTTAACACTCTTTGTCTTTCGTCCGCCGCCCCCCCCCCACCCTCCACCACCACCCCCCCCACCCCTCCCATTCTCCATGGGTGATTTTTGGTGCCCTGCTTATCAGACCTCATTCACACGCAACAAAAGGAGGCGCCTGCCGGGAAGCCCTCCTGAATCCACGCGGCGTGCTCTCGGCGGAGCCGCCCGCGCCGTTATCAGAGCCACCCGCGGCCCAGACGCCTTCGCTCCCCCCCCCCCCCAGCCTGATTAAATTACAGCTAATACGCGGCACTCGAGAGAGGCGCTTGTGGAGTAGCGGCTCGGGGAGATGATCAGGAGGGGGGGGGGCGGGGGCTCGTCGTTGCCCTCCGAGATTACCGCCTCTGACAAGCTTTCGCCGGCTAAACGGCCGAGTCGCTTGAGCACTTCAGCGCTGCTCGACGGACGTGTTTCATCTTGGAGAAAGGTGAGAAATCGACGCCCGAGTGCGCGCGGCAACGTCCGACGATTTCACAAACACCGCCCCCGCCCCCCAAAAAAAGCGAAAGAGCGTAACGCGGTGGCTCGTCAAGAGCGCTCATCCTTCGGAGCCGTCAGCTCGGCCGCTACGTGTCTCCGCGGAGCACTTGGGCCCTTTGTGCTCTTTGTTTTGGTGGCGGGGGGGGGGGGGTTTCTTTCCCACTTTACAAGTTCTGTTTACATCGACCTGTTTTCCCGCCCACCGCAGGTCGCTACAAATACACAAGCGCGCCCGCTGCACTCCCAGGCGCCCGGCGCTGCCACATTTAGCTGTCACTAAGTTGTCTAATTAGAGCCTCGGCACCACCCACTCATCATAAAAAGGAACCCGGGTGCCTCCGTCTCGAGTAAAACGGAGCTCGGCGGCGGCGGCGGCGGCGGCCGGTCGCATTGAAGTTCTTGTGCAAAGAACTTTATCGATAGAATCAGTTGAAAGAAAAAAAATAAGGGGAATTGGGGAGATGTTTTTTTCTGATGCATTTGTGGGATGAGCAGTGCTGCTCAGTGTGTCTGGAAAAAAGGAAAAAGTTGATCTCTGCCTCATGTCGATCATCTCGCCGTGCAGCCCGCATCAGCTCGGCGCCACATCTGCCGAACCCGAAAAAAAATGTCGCAACATCCGAAAGCGGGAAGAAACGAGGCGCTCTCACTCTCAGACACAAGGCAGCTCCTCGCTGCGAGGCGAGAGCGCCGTCGAGCTCCTCCGGCGTCCTCGCGCCAAAGAAACACACGACTGTCCCCTCTGCTACCGCGGCTATGTTTAGCGGTGGCGAACTGCGGCGTTGTTTGCTTCAGTCTGACACATTAGTCACCATGCGAACGGCGAGCGCTGCCAATCGCAATCGCACTCGGCGAGGAAGAGGAGGGACTGAGTCAGAACGGCGTCCAGACGGCTGACAAATGGGGGGGGGGGGGGGGGAGGGACTTCAGGCGTGTGACGTTGGGCGGCGACATGCTGCCACGGAGAGAACGGGACAGTTTGGGGGGGGGGGGACATTGTGATCTGAAGCACAGATTCCAGGTCAGCTTCAGTCCACTTGTCAAAGCTCTTAGCGATAAGGAGGCGTTCCGTCACGTCAAGTCGTAGCATCGAGCGGAGCCGGGAGAGAGCAGCCAGGACTGAACGATCTCGAAGAGGTGCCGGGATCCGCTGCCGGTCTTTGTGAAGAACTTCAATTAATCTGGCTCCTTTTGTCACCGCCCCCCCCCCTCCCCACCTGGAAACCATTATGTACCTACAGAAATCTGACACCTGTGATGGCGCGCCGGGACGCCGCCAGGAGAAACTCATTTTCCGAAAAGCGCGTCAAGTCATTCAGGGAGGACTTTTGTTTTGCCGTTGGATTGGGGGGGGACTAATTTTCTCAGCTGTGAATGAATGACCGCCCCCCCCCCCCCGGACAAACAACGCTTAATGCGCCTCGGCTCCGAATTCAATTCCTCTCGCAGGTTTACAACGAGCCCGATAATGAACGCGCGTTGTTGAATTATTGATCGCTCGGATACGGGCGGACTGATTCCCACGCCGCCGCCGCCGCGCTCACTTTGTTCCATTATTTAGCGTGGGGAAACACCGCCGGAGCGCGCCAAACAAACGCAAGGTCACCTTGTTCCGCGCGCCCGCTGTCGGCGGAGGGCGCGAAAAAGGAGCCGCCGGTAATCAGGGGCATCAGTCTCGCATATAATTACAGGTGCAGGGGGCTTTTAGAGGGGGAGGGGGGGGCACTTCCGATCGCTGATTAACTAAACTGTAGCAAATTGCGTTGTTTTCACTGGATCAACCCCCCACCCCACCCCCCACCCCCCCTCAGGTGGACGATATTCTCTGCATCCTCCTGTGAGATGACAGGGTGGAGGGGGGGAGGGGGGAGGGAGGGGGAAGGGGGACGCTCCCTGGAAAGGGGGGAGCGAATTACCCCGACAGTACATTACAGCGCACGGATCCAGCGTGAGCGGTCTTGGGGGAAATTCAAGGGGGGGGGGGGGTGCCCGATATCGCCGCCGCCGTCAGCGGGACAATGCAAATAGGCAGAAGTTCCCGCGGGTTGCGAGGGAGCTGTCGTCGCCGCGACGACCGCCGCGGGCTCGCCGCGCATTCTTCAAATCCAATTTCTGCGTCGGCTGATAAGGAACAACCGGCAGAGGTGTGATATATACACCCCGCGCACACCCCCCCCCCCTCCTGCCGGATTGCATCTGGATCGGTGCATCCTCCCTCGGGTGGCCGCGCCGGCGGTTCCCGGGCGTCACGCGGTAAATCAAGACTTAGATAGGCCGTTTTCTGGGGGTCTTTTTTTTTTCCCACCCGGGTGCATTTGAAAAAACCGACGAGGAAACTCGTCCGACCTGCGGAGATGGATGGACGGGAACCCTTGCGAGTCAGCGTTACGAGGACGACGACGCAGCTGAGAGTCGAGGATGCCCCCCCCCCCCCTCGCCCTCCGGACCCCCTAAATTGCATGGGAGTCAGACGGCGGACGCGCTCCTCCATCTCTGCAATTTTCTTCACCCCCCCCCCCCCAAAAAAAATGTATCAAGAAAGTGCAGCTGTGTCTCCCGGTTGAGACTTTTCCAATTAAAGGCGACCTATTAAAAGCGCCTTCGTGCTTCCAGTGCACGTTACACCGCCGCAAATACGAGCTCGTCCCAGGCTCTGATCGTCTGGCCGCCTGGAGGGACGATAAAGTTTTTCTTTTTTTTTGAAGGAGCACATAAGGGGGGGGGGGGCGTTCGAGTTGGGGCGAACGGGAGGAGCCGCGGCTGGACGAGGCTGAAAGAGACACCGCCGGGAACGAAAGCGGCGGAAGCCGGCGCCTCTCGGACGGCGCGACAGCCGGCGACCGTTTTGTGAAGGGGAGGGACACTGCCGAGCCGTGCAGCTTGCGAGAGAAACGCGGGCGGCGCGGCGGCCGTTTGGTGTTGGGTGGCGAAAGAGCGGGCGAAGATGAAGACGCCGTAGAGAGAGAGAGAGATGGAGTCGGCGGGGAGCGCAAAGTTTGGAGGGAGTGTTTTTTTTTTTAATATATTT
The DNA here is from genome assembly GCA_032164315.1 of Malacoctenus gilli. NCBI lineage: Eukaryota > Metazoa > Chordata > Actinopteri > Blenniiformes > Labrisomidae > Malacoctenus > Malacoctenus gilli. Next base: position 4,625,340 of record JASSRZ010000086.1, on the reverse strand, counting down.
GAGCGTGTGTGTTTTGGGAAAAAGCAAATACTGTAGAGGACGGTTAGGAAGGGAGTGAGAACGGAGGATCTGAACTCCTCTTGGAAAAAAGCAGCCCGTGCCCCCCCCCAAAAAAAAAGCCTCCTCAAGAGAAAAGCTTCAACTTGAGAAACACGCAGTAATTACTTAAGTTGAGCTGAAGCCCTGGAGTGATTTTTTTTGGGTATCTATTGAACACCGCTGCCGCCGCCGCCACCCTCCCCCACCTCCCTCTGCTTCATTATCCCAGTGCTCTGTAGTCGTTCTAATGTGCTATAAACACAGCTAAATTGGCTGTTTTCGCAGGTACGGTCGGGCTTTTGTTTGGGGAGCTAAAAGCAGGCAGGTACAAAGGCGGCTTCGGAGGGAGCGGGGACGAACGCCGCTGTGACACACTTCCAAAGGTCCGAAAGCGAATTCGGAATGAGGAAGTCCGTCTGTGAAGGAGGGTGCAGGAGGTCAGAGGGAGCAGGCCTGGACTGGGTCTGAACTCAAACGCTCTCACGGCGACCCGAACGCCCCTCGACAAAACAAGCGAGGCAGGCGCGGCAAACTCTCCCCCCCCCCCACAGCCATCGCAGACCGCCTGGAGAAAAAGCGGCACTGCCAGCTAAGAAAAAGGCATCTGCTCCGGTTTCTTACTGCGTGCAAGTGTGTGTGTGTGTCCGTGGCTGTGTGTGTGTGCGCACGCGCGTGCGCCCGTCCAAACGCCCCCTCTCCCAGTGACGAGGAGCCACTTTTTCTGGCCCGGGCCCACTCGGCTGGCCGCCTTCCCGTCTCCCCGCTGCGAGAGGCCCGCTTTCCGCTCTGCCAAGCGGCGTCTAAAAAAAGGGGGGACAGGAGACGGTCGACGCGCACGCGAGCACGCATGCGTGTCCGAGGGGGTGCGTGCGTGCGTACGCGTCTGTCATAACCTCTCTTCCGTCGGGGGGAGACGAGTTTTAGGGTGAGAAATTCGGCCATTTTGGTTTCGGAACGTCTATTTTAAAAGCAACAGGCTCCTTTTTTTTTGTCCCTCCTTTTTAATGGTTGGAAGTCGGTTAGCATGAATACTGATGGGAGCTTAATGAATTGCGATCGAGATGGGAAGCAGGAGGTCACATGAAATGTTAAGATTTGAATTAAATTAGGGTGAAAGAACAAAAGGGAGTGACGCGGGTGTCCCGTTTTTGACAAACTCTTAAGGCGGAGACGTCCAACTACGCGTCGGACAGGAGATTTAAAGACAGAGAGACTCTGCGAGCTCATGGTCGTCTCGCTGCTGTCTCGTGATGTGTTGGCATTGAAGCTAACAGCATGGATGTGGAGGACGGAGAAGACAGAGTGTGTCCGTCTCGCCCCGGTGCAAAGAGTCAGAATATGGCAAAAACGTATTCCGATTGTTTGGATTCGATCTGTTTATTCGCCATCAGTGTCGTGAAGAAGTTCCGTACAGGAATAACAATGAACGCAGCAACAGATGGCGATGACGTCCCCCCCCCCGCGCGGCCGACGTTACATGACGAGACGCGGGAAAGTTCCCGGAGACGCTCGAAACGAACGCACCTGACGGGTACCTTCGGAGTTAAACAGGGGAGAGAACAGCTGCTGTTCAGAGGCAGCGGCGGGTTCGGTTCGCGTCGTCACCAATTGTTGTTCAAAGAGACGCAAGGTCTCAAAACGACGAGTCGATTCGGTAAAGTTTTAGGATCCGAAACCGGAAAAGTCGGGGCAACGCTTTTCCGGGGAGTTGGTGGCGCGACCGCACGTGAGACACACGTGCACTCCGGTTTGTGCAGCCTGACAGAAGCCGAGGACGCGGGGGTGCGATGTGTCACGGAGTGAGTAAGGGCGGGAAGGGGGGCTTACATTATCATGTTATATTTGGAGGAGCGGGTGAGTAAGGGTCCCGTTGCATATCTTTGACTTCTCGTTGTGAGTAAGTCGGCGCGGGCTCCGTTTGAAGCCCACTCCCCCCCTCCGCTGGAGGCGACGTCAGCGCCGGGCTATCTATGGCGGCCCCCGTCCTCCGCCGCCCCCGTCTGCGAAACGCGCGCACCAGCCCGTGAGTTTCGGGACGCCTTCCTCCACGATCGGAGCGCCACCGCGGACGCACGACTGGCGGCGTCCTCGGAGATGAACCGTCCTCGTTCAGGGATCAAAACAACACCTCTTGTTCGACGCCCAGCGGCGAGCCGTCGCTCGGCCGCGGCGGCCCTTTTTTTCCCAGCGCGAAGACGCTCGGGCGACGAGGGGGCCGACTCGCAATTCACCCCCTCAGCCCTATAATCACAAAGAATTGTGGGATACATAGCAACGGTTGCCAGTAGCCTCTTTCCCTGAATGATGCTGACAGCTTCCAGCCCTCATTCAGCGGCTCGCTGCTCCTTCAGTGGTATTTATAGCCGCTATTGATCGAGACAGATTTGGCCGAGGAGGAAAAGCAGCACTTGAGATTTAGCAGCAGACGATAGGCCAGGATTTGTGTGTGTGTGCGCGTGTGTGTGTGCATGTGTGTGTCTCACAGGTGCAAAAGACAGCGACACACTGTCCTCCGACACTCCTTTCCCCATCCTCGCCACTTCCACTCTATTAAACGGCTTCACGTGGACGAGGTGGCGAAGTCAAAAAAAAGCGTCCCCTTAGCTGCCGTGCTGTCCTCTCCAAACAAGGAGCCCCCCCCGACCCCCCACCCCCCCCAGCTGGTGAGCGGGTCCCTTCACACTTAACTTGAGTCACTCGATCAATCCAAGCCGGTGCTTTGACTTCCTGTAGGAGGCTACTATCTGGCTTCCCGGAGCTTTCCGTTTAGGCCGCCGGAGGATGACGAATCGGCTATTTAAAGGGGCTCAGGGCTCCACTGAAGGCATCGGGAGCGCGGCCAATACGCCGGCGGGGCCGAGGTGACGCGGGCCACTTTTCGGGAGGCCGTGGGCGGGCGGCCGCCGCTACAAGCCTCCGCGGGCGTGTCATCGATTCCTCCGGACGAGCCCCTGAAGCAGCCGCGACCCCCCCCCCTCCCCCCGCCTCGGACGGCGGCAGACTTGACGGGGCTGTTTGCGCGAGCGCACTTCCTGTTCCCCATCTGAGTCAGGCTCCTGCCATTAGGCGGGAGCGCCGGTAATGACAGTGATCACGCGCCGACGGCTGGAGGTGAGAGACGCAAACCGGCGGCGGCCAGCTTTAATCGCGCCCGCCGAGGCCCTCCAGGCTCAAAAGGAGCCGCCGGACGAGGGGTCTCTTCCTCGCTCGCGGCGTCGACACACCACCCCGGAGGTGCGTTCGCAGCCCCGACTCGTGCGGCTGAGCTTCCGGCGCGGAGCGCAGGTGCAACTAATCATGCTAATGACGGCAGTTTTGCGGGGCGCGTTTCCTGCCGCAGCGAGTCCAAGCGCCTGATGTGGGGAGCGCGCCGCTCATCTGCATTATGTAAAAATAGACGAGCGCCATTACGAACCCGCGGGGGGCTGATGGGTTAATGGTCAACACCAATCACGCCGGCGTCGCGATGTCAAGCGATTCCATCTCGGGCTTTTTAAAGCCGCTTGGCAGCGCCGGCGCCCTGACTGATTCCTCCCACCTGCGCCGGGCTGAGAATACGCCGACCGCGTCACCTTTTGACCTCTCGTCACAGAATACAAGCATCAGGTGATGGAGGAACTCGGATGGACGCGCATAAGCTGAGCGGGACGACGATTGCGAGAAGGAAAACAGTGAGGAAAAGTCACATTTTTCAGACTCGGCCGGCGTCTCACCTGGCCAGCGCCTGGACTTTGGCCGAGTGCCTCTCCTCCAGCTCGGCCAGCTTCTTCTTCAGCAGCTCGCTCTCCTGCCTCAGGCCGGCCGAGTGCTCCATCTCCCCGTCCAGCAGGCTGCGGAGGGAGCTGCGGGAAAACACGGCGCACGTGAAACATGACCGTCCGGCGAACCCTTCGCCTCCCGTTAGCACTGAAAATGGGACCTCAGCCTTACCGAGCGTCCCGATCGGCGATCGTAAAACATTTCATTGGCGGAAATCTGAAAGCTGCCTGGCAGAAAATACGCAGCGATTACGAGGAACTCTGAAGGTGCGTGAGCATGACACAACACCGTGAGGTCATCCTGACAGGATGTCACTGAGCTGCGGTTTGTTTGTTTTGTTTGCGGCTGCGTGAATGAGAGCAAATCGCAGCCCGTGGAGGCGCCCAGGTAAACACAAACACTTTCAGCCCCAAAAAATAAAAACAGCCTCTCGTCTCCGTGTGGATGGGAACCGAATGTAACCAAAGGTCATCTGATAGCTCGCTGCTTTCACATTACGTGCGTGTGTGTGTGTGTGTGTGTGTGTGTGTGTGTGAGGGTGTCCCAACGTACGCGTTCTGCTCCTCCAGCTCGTCCTTCCTGTTCATCATGGCCACGATGGCCTGGCGGAGTTCCACTGCGGAGCAGAGAGACGGAGGAGACGCTTGGAATCAGAGACGACTTCAAACAACAGGAAGCACACGGGCAGACACACACAGAGTGACACATGGGCCGCATGTCTGCCCCCCCCCCCAAACCTTTAACCCCTGTTCCGATAGTTAGAGTTTTTGCTGCCTTGACGCCACTGGGATGACGGTGAGCTTCTCAGCAAGACCTTCTGTGCAGCATCCACATAATGCAGCAGCGATACACGTCGACGAAGATGTTTTTGCCAACATATCATTCCAATAAAATGCCTTTTTTTTCCCCCACACCTTGGCGAAAGAGCGCTTTAAACGTCGCCGCGCAGAGTTTATTTTGTTCTCCGCGTGCGCTAACGAGACGCCATCAGCAGTTTAATTCCAAATTAAACTTTCGACCTGCCGATGCACGAGGAGAAGTTCGGGGATTACCAAAGTTATTCCAGTGTCGTCCTCCTCCGGGAGAATAAAAAAGCGCCAAATTTCACAGCGATCACAACCGCCGGGACGTCGAGGGGAGAGAAACGATAACCGAGGTGCGAACGATACGACGTCAGACGCTCGGACGTGTTTCAGTGGAGGAGG
>JASSRZ010000086.1:4579537-4620237 GCA_032164315.1 Malacoctenus gilli | reverse complement strand
CGTCGAGGGGAGAGAAACGATAACCGAGGTGCGAACGATACGACGTCAGACGCTCGGACGTGTTTCAGTGGAGGAGGGCGAACTCCTCGAGGGATGCTAAGTTTGGTGGCAGCCAATCAGTGACCTGCTCCTCCTCGCTGGAGTAAACATATAGATGTAAATGAATGTAATTAACAACAAACTCACGCGCTCAGTGAGGCGAAACTCAAAAGTAACGACACAACCTTGTGTTTCGGAACACAGTAATGATTACGTTTGGTGCAACTTTTACCTTTAATCACACAGTAACTCTGGGGTGATTACTTCATTTCATGAAATAAAACTATAAGAGTAAGTACTGGGAAATTACTGCATATAGTAACACAGTGATTATTGCATTTACTGAACCAGTAATTACTGCCGGGCTCCTGTAGCAAGGCAGTAATTAGAGTAATTACACTTGATATCTGTATTAAATTTGGTTAAAATGACTCTTTTTTCTTCCTCCTTCTTCTTTCTTTCCTCCTGCACCTGTGGAACTAATTATTTCCACTTGGGAGCGCCGGAGACGAGCCGAGGGGGCTGCGCGTGACCCGGGAGCCACCAGCTGTCGCGAGGACGACCAGGTGGAAGTTCCCCCCCCCCCCTCCGTCCGTCGATTGGGCAGCGGGAACAAAGAGCCCGAGAGACGGATGGCGCTGGCTCACGCGGCTGGATGGAAACCGAGCTCGACCGCTTTAAAAGCCCCCCCCCCCCCGCCCCCCCTTCCCCACCATCAGGCCTGCCTCCACGGAAGGACCGCATCCCATTACATCAATTAGCCGCAGCCATGAAGCCTCCGACAGGAGGAGTGAATAACAGTGATTAGGCCGCTATAATGATACCTGTCAGGGCTGCGGTATGACGGGCGGCGAGCCGGCGGTCAGTTCTCAGAGCTGATGGGCTGAGAGCCGACGGAATGGACACGAGGAGGGACGGAGCCGCTCGAAGGAGGACATTGATGTGTTGTCGGTAGGATCGTGCCGCAACGTCAGACAGACGTCTGGGGTCAAGCTCTGTCTGGTTCCTTCGGTTTCCTCACAGAAGACAAGAGGACGAACCCTGTTGCCGCGACGATTCCACTTGAAATGAGCGCTCTCCTCGTGCCATTTGACGCGCAACTGGGGTTCGCCGGAGAGCTCGCGGCTCGTTTTCGCTTGAACGTCGTCCCGCGCGGCCCCGGTCTGCGACGCGGCGTTAATCTGCAGGCTGATGCTGGGGACAGATTGAGGACGGCTCGCGCGGTGACTCAACTCCACGGCTCCGCTCGGAGGCGACCGCGAAGGTTTCAAAGCTCCAATCTGGGCCGCCGCTCGACGACCGAAGACGCCGGTATTCTGCGCCCACGGTTCTACCAATTTACACTCGACGCCGCCTCAGCGCCATCCCATAATTAACACCAGCACCAGTCAGCTTTGTGTGATAAAGAGTGCAACGGAGGAGAGGAAGGAGGAGGCGGCCTATCGACGCCGCCCCCGCTTCCTTCTCCACATCAGCAGGCCAGGAATGAACGTGACCTTTAGTCTGACCGCGCGTTCGCAGCGGGTGCCACAGACGACCCTTCGGGGACTTTGGCAGAGCCAGACGCCCCTCCACCCTCACAGTGGGGGGGGGGGTTACAAGTGCATGGAGATACATATGCATGGGCTCGGGCACGTCGCAGACCTTTGTGAGGGGGAGAGACGGCGTGTTTGCCGAAGGGGCCGCGAGAGCGCCTTGGCCGGTCGCGCCGATGATAGACGCCCAGGCGGAGGAACCGGCACGTTATCGGCTCCATTCGGCCCAATCGATGAGCGGCTCGGAGCAAACTTTTCTTCACCCTCGACTCCTCCGGCAGCCGAAAAACTCCAAGACGTGCGTTCGGAGCCTCGACCCTGAGAATCACTCAAGCATCGAGCCCCAACACCTTCTATTTATGTGCCGCAATTTTCCTCTTCAAAAGATGCTCTCGCTGCTTTTTTGTGTCGCCATTAGAGCCAATCAACTGCTGATTCTGACTGCTGACACGGGCCCCTTCACACACTGGGGGGGGGGGGGCTGGAAATACACAACAGAAGTACGCATGAAGTACTCGAACACTCCACATCCTTTGTGCCTCTTTGAATCCGCCAGCTATTCTCGAGATAACAATAGACTTAATTTCGTCTGCCGGCGGCTCCGTCTTCTTGGTCACGGCGTTCTGTGGACGTCTTTAACCGAAAGGAGAAGGAAGGAGGAGACGGCGTCTCAGCAGCAGGTCAGAAATGAGGTTCTTCTTTTATGCAAATCTCAGACGGGACGAGAAGTCCCGACGTTCTGCATCTTAAAGGCCCGAATCGTTACAGGCCCGGTGATGAACCTCGGCGTGCGAGAGGTAAAAAAAAAAAAAAAAGTCTAGAGACAGAAAGGGGAAAACGGAGACAAACTCCACAGCGATATGTTCCCCCAAAGCTGATGCATTTCCAATATGTGATGTTCAAATGTGTTTCGAGTGTTTTCCCCTTCCGCTCACTTTCCCTGATTTCCTGCCCGCTCCCTCAACGGCTTCGCACAAACCCCGGGAGGAGAGGTGCTCCGGGTTGGGTGAGTGGTTCGGGGAGGGCAGAGGCAAGTGAGACCCCATGGTAACAAGAGCAAAAGAGAGAGAGAGAGAGAGAGAGAGAGACAGACAGACAGAGAGAGAGAGAGAGAGAGAGAGAGCCAGAGAGAGCCAGAGACTCTCAGAGTCGGTAAAAAGTTCTCATTTTTCCACATAATATGCAAAAATCTGTTCTGGCTGCGCTGCATCTGGTCCGTTGAACCGAGCGCGCCCAGAAAAGCGGCATCTCCGGGTTTTTCGATTCCTCTCTGTTTAATTGAAGCGGAAAGAAATTCCGCCGAGTTCCGAACTGAACTCCTGCCGAAATTTCACCAAATCGAGGTCGTTTCTTGCCGTCGGGCTGTTTGTTGGGTTCGTTTGCGTCGACGATGGCGAGGTGAGGAAACCGCGCGACTCGGAATCGTCCGCAAATGTGAAAGCAGGTGCGTGATCACCTGCAGCACCATGTGACCCTCAGACGGACAGGCGGTAGAGAAGATAAAAGATAAACGGATGAGTGAAGGAATCAATGAGCGAATGAAGGCTCCAAAACATCGCCTGGATTTGAGTTATTGAGCGTTGCGAACGATGCGTCTCGCACACAGCAGATGCTCGTCTTGTGTTGTGTCTCCACATCAGATACGATTTGAATAAGCAGCACTGACATCACATCGCTCCTATTTTTCTCTCCACCGGCAAGAAAAAAAATCCCCACCAGCAGATGAGTGGGCATTTACTGTATGTACAGTAATCTGAGCGCACACTGGAGCAACAGTGCCACCTGGTGGTTCGTTTGAGATGATAAGAAGCGTACTGGGTGGAATGATGGGGGGGCACAATCTCTTGGCACACGACTTCACTCGCGCCAATTAGATCAGTTTATCTGCAAAGGAGGAAAACAACAAGGGTTGAAAACACCAATCAGTCGCTCTGATTTAATTTGCCGCGGACGGCAGGCCGGGCCTGCAAGAAAACACTGCCAGACAAAGACATGTCGGGACTTCTGAAGGATTCATTACCGCCGCAAAAGAGAAACTTCTTGCCGCCGCACGCCGACAATTGAATCGTCACGTGATAAAAGCTGGGGAGGACGCGGCGGCTCCACCGGTGTGACTGCTGCAGTCATATCTGATGCAGATCATCCGGGCCCCGAATCACTCCCCCCCCCCCCCCGGCCCCGGCGCCGCAAGAGAACGCGGGAGATTCCACCTGCAGCGGCTGGTGACACCGGGGCCGGTAATTATTCTCTGTCGGTGCACTGATTGTGTTTGCCGCTGTGACGATAAACAAGATTAGAGTCGCGCTTTGGGGCGAGACAGCGATTTCTGAAGAGCGGCCTTGGATTGTTTAATTGAGAGACTTGATCTTTCAGAGAGAGAGAGAGAGAGAGAGAGAGAGAGAGAGCGAGAGGGCTTGTTTTGAAACAACAGAGGAGGCGTTAATGCGGCATGAATCCTTTGGAAAAATTGGCCCACAGAAGGAAGCAAACGCAGCTTTAAAGAGCCAAAAGTTCTCTGAAACCGTCTGCTGTCACAAAACAGGGGTGGGGCTTATACACGTGGCCACGCCCCTTCAGACACACCCACTTTCCCTCGCACAGATTACCAACTATTGGTTAACATGCATCGAATAGGGGAAGAAAAATCAGAAAAATGAGTCTTTGAGGTATATGACTGCAGCAGAGAGAGAGAGGATGTCAATAAAAACTACAAAAATGTCTGTCCGTGAGCGAAAAGAGTAAAAAACACAAAATAGGATGTTTGACAGCAGGCTTTCTGATGCCTTTCATCATTATGTCAAAGGTTGATGGGACCCTGAATGAAGCAGTTCTTACCAAACTGCTGCTTATGCTTCAGATCAGAAATGTATCAGACCCCACGTGTTTTTTTAAGCACCTTCCTTGTTGATGTGTATCTGACAGAGTGTGTTTCTTCTCCCTCCCTCGGTTCTACAGTGTCGTCCCACTGCACTAGCAAGTTTCTGACGCCGTCTGACAACTCACGTGGCAGAAACTTTGCCCGAGAACACACAGAACCAGAAAAGCGAGACAGGAAGAGAGGAAGACGCAGCGCAGGAGCCAGCAGGTGGACCGACAGAGGAGAAACCCGGCACTCACCCACTGTCATGGACTCTGGCAGGCCAGAGGTTGGCAGCACGGCGGAGAGTGGAGCGGAGTGCGTCGGCGGACTGGACTCCATGCTGCGGGGAGGGAAACGCAGGGAGCCGGTTTATTCGGTGGCCGAGATCGTCTCGGGATCGCGGCTGTGCGACTGCGATGGGCGCCCACTCAGCCCCCCGAAACGCGGCGCTCCCGCCCGGGCGCTTACTTGAATGTCAGCTGTGATCTGCCGCTCTCGCAGTTCCCCGCCGATCCGGCGGACTCGCACTGGGGCGGGAAGGCGGCGGCGTCTTCCACGGAGCTCACTGGATCAGAACGAAAGCGAAGGTGAGGGCCGAGCGAAGGGAGCGAGAGAGAGAGAAAGAGAGAAAGCGTCGCCGGCGGTTCAACCGACGCGCTCTCGCCGGCTTCCTCTCTGGAGATAAAGCTGCTGTCAGCAGAGGAGCCATTCAGACCGAAACTCCGACTAAAGCGGCTTCAAAGTGTGTGTGTGTGGGTGTGTACGTGTATTTGTGCGTGTGTGTGTGAAGGTGGAATCAGAGCAACTGTGCGTGTGAAGACACCAAAGAGAAAACACACAGATGTGACAGAGAGAATGAGGAAGTGTTCTTACGATGTAATGCTGCATGCACGAGTGGATCAGGGGTGTGTGTGTGTGTCTGTGTGTGTGTCTGTGTCTGTGTGTGTGTGTGTGTGTGTGTCCGTGTGTGTGTCTGTGTGTGGACTGGTTATTATTCCAACGTTATCACTGGTGTGTAGCTGTGTGTTTGGGTACCTGGCTGGGGGTCCGCGGGGCTCAAAGGAATGAGGATGTCAGAGCTGCTGTGGTCCGCCAAGACCTGGATTGGACTCCACGTGGACACGCTGGACAGGCTGCCCACCACCAGCCTGCAACAGAGACCCTCTTTAGCTGGGTTGTCGTTGCTGTTACATGTCCAGTCAAAACAAACACAACTGCATCCAAAAATTCATACACAGGACAAAATGGACTTCAGGGAAGGGGATAAATGAAACGACAAAGTTGAAAGGAACGCTGTCGTCCATCTCGTCCACTCACTGGTCCGAGGGGATGGTCTCCTCCTGCGTTTGTGCTCTGGGCTTGTACATCTCCTCCTCTTCCTCCTCCTCCTCGTTGTCGAGGCTCTTGCTGTCAGGCAGGGGCGGCGTGGAGGTGGAGGGGGTGCGGCAGGGACGGGGGGACCCCACCCAGCTGACGATGCCCGGCTCGTCCAGGCCGTTCTGCGCCGGCGAGCCGGAGGCGAGCGCCGGCTCCAGCGGGTCCACGCCCTCCTCCACGCTGCTCTGAGCCGGCGCCGTGAGACTCTTCCGCATGGCGCCGGCCTTCTGCGCGTCCTCCTCCGCCTCCTCCTCGTCCTCGGCGCCGCCGTCCAGGTCGTCGTCGAAGGAGATGATGTTGGTGATCTTCTTTTTCCTCCGGCGCTCTTTCCTCAGTCCAGAGTCTCGAGGGGGGGGGGGGGGGGGTGGCGAAAAAGTGTCAGGATTGGGGTCATTTCACCGTTTCTAAACAAAAAATGTCCATTTCCTTTGTCCTACCTGCGGAGGTGCTGCGTGGCAGGACAGGCAGGGGGTCCGAGGCCCCGTCGGCCCGCGGGGTGAAGCCGGGCACCACCGCCGTGGCGGTGCCAATCTCCCGCAGCAGGCTGCTGACCCCCTGCGTGGACTCCTTCAGCAGGCTGCCGATGCCCTGCGTGGACTCCTTGAGGAGGTTGGAGACCGAGGGGCCGCCGCGCGTCACCGCGCCGTTCAGGTCGCTGTTGTCGATGTTGATGGCGAACAGGATGGAGTTCAGGCCTGGGGGGGGGGGGGCGGAAAAAGTAACTCCGCTTGATGCTCGGTCAGCGATTCTGGGTGTGCGAGGGCGGGGCCGAGAGGGACTCCGGCCATCCCGCGCGCACACGAGATGCTCCGAGACGTCTGGCACGAGATCAGTGGACGGCGCTTTGAATATTTCAGGGTTTGTTTTCATTCGAGAGGAGCTCATCAATAGTTAAGCAGCCGAGCCGCCTCAGCGCGCCGTCAATTCTCGGCGAAAAAAAACCTCGTCATGCTGGAGTTCAAAGTTGATCAATTTGTGCTCTTTGAAGCAGAACTGCTCCGAGTTTATTAAACAAGGCGTGCATTTGCGGTTCTTTGCGATGCTGGGATGCCCGATACCCTCTCAAGAAAATCATTGATCAAGGAAGTATTTTTAAGCGCTGATATTTCGCGCCTACGTCAACCTGGCAGGTCCCAGCGTGTGTTGATTAGCAACGTAGGAAACAACAAGCTACCACAAAATAAAAGCAACAACAACGAACAAGAACAACAAAGTTATTCCATCTCCGAAGACCAAATCAGCCCGCGATCAAACAATGAGGCTCTTTTTTGGACACATTCCGGGTCAAACCGGACGTTCCCGCTTCGGTCACTTATCGCAGAACCGCTGGCAGAGTTCACACAGCACAATGGTGGCGCCGTGTTACAGTGTCCAACAAAAAAAACCCTGTGACGGTCAGGCACAAACCGCGGCAGGAAGCCGAGCGCTGTTCTGCTGCGATTGAATTGGAGGTGATGTTTGGGCAGATTCCAGCGGGAACGTTTCCCGGCATTGTTCGGTGGGACAAAGCAGCCGGCGAGATTGGAACGTCGGTGAAACGTGATGTCGCTCCACTGGCAGACCAGCCGCAAGACAGCGAAGCAAATAATCGTTGTGAGCAACAAACATTTCACAATAAAAGACCATGTTGACAACAGTCAACGAGCAGCAAGAGAAAGCTTTCACTGCGCTTTCCCACCAGTTGTTTCGTTAAGTTTCCAGCTGACGAGGAAGTGACCGTCAGCGAGTGAAGCGCTCACTGACCTGCAGCCATGGTGGGCAGCATACTCGCTCGCTCCTCGTCCAGGATGAAGGACCAGTCTTCATAGTAAGTTCTGGAAAAACACACAGCAAGAGAGTCTCATCTCAAGAAAAGTCACAGAGCAGCAGCATAGTCGAAAAAGTGACTTTTCCTGCTTATTTCAAGATCTTCAAAATCTTATCAGAAGAGTTTTCTCGTGTTTTGTTGACCAATTTGGGGCGAATTGAGAGCCAGAAAAAGCTCGTTCAAAGTTGTTTGTTTACTCCAAAATGGCCACTTTCAAGTGTGGATCGCATCAGCCGTGAACAATAATATCCAGTGGTATGGAAATCATAAAGACACACCAACACACACACACTGTACTAACCCCAAACGCGGGCGGTCGGCCAGCAGCGTGTGCAGGTAGCGCTCCAGCGAGTGCTCGTTGAGGGCGCAGCGAAGCCAGGCGCGACCCCGGCCCAGCTCGGAGGAGATCTGGCGCAGGGAGTAGAAGCGCTGCAGCTCGTGGCGGTTCAGGTGCTCCTTCACGTAGAACCAGAAAGTCAGCTCTGAGGAGGGGATGGGGGGGGGGGTTTGAGAGGAACAGGTAAGGAAAAGGGAAAAACACAAAGAAACAAGAGCGTTTGAGTTCCGGAAGAAGTTCAAAAGGCCACCGAAGTTGCCACCGAAACTTCTGGAGGTCCGAGACTCAGCTCGCACCCCCCCTCTCCTCATTAGGGGATCCTCCTCCTTCGCAGCTCCTTCCTGACTCCTCACCTCTCACCCCGCCACCCCCACCCGCTTCATAGCTTTCCCTCCCAGGAGCTGGGGACATAAAAAGAGCAGGCCTGTTTAATGTAAAGTTTTTCCGAGGCGGGGCAATTAACGAGGACGGATGCTGCGCGCCTCGTTTGCATACGCTCATTGTCCGACCTCACGGCGGATCGTGTGAGCATATCGGCTGCTATCCGGCGCCTTGTCAGAGGGGCCCGGCTTCATTAAGGAGCTCCGCATCCAGCCGTCGAGCCGCGGAAGCTGGCTTCTAATTGACTGTGAAATACAGGCAAATGTCAGATATGCTAATGGCTGCGCGGCCGCGGCCATTAGAGAAGTCATGTATCGCTCGGGCAAATTAAATCCGTGGCCGCCCGGCTCTTAAACACAACACGGGAAAAAGGCTCTTTGGTGTAATGTGAAGCGAGAGCGCACCCCCCCCCTCCTCCCCCCAAGCAGCCAAATGGTCCTCAGATGTTGTTGCGAGAGCGACTTGATGCTAAGAGGCCACAGAGGCAACTCTGACTCTGACTGTCTTTGAAAATATTTAGAAGATACTCATCATATTGTGTATATATTTTCATTTCACTGTACTCGTTTAATCAGCTCACATGAACACTTCCTACTTAGGAGTTTAGTTTCAGCCTCCCGTCGGTTGGTCGGTTTGTCCGTCGTTTGTCTGAGTAACTCAAAAACTTTCCAACGGAATTGGATGAAATGTGCAGGGTCCGTGTGGGTGTGTCCAAGAAGCATGTTGTTGTGCTTTCAAATGTTTATCAACTGAAAAGAGGCGTTTGCACTGATCCCTGGATTGGGAGCGGGACGACTTGACTTCCCGACGCTCTCAAAGACAGTTAAACAGCTCGGCAACAGTTGCCATAGCAGCCAGTATAGACCTGAATGAGTTTGGCAGTTACACCGGTGACATCTCACCAGGCGAACGCGACGAGCAATCGAGAAACTTCAGTGAAGTTCAAGCAAGATGGAGCGCCACGAAGCTCCAGACGCACGCGGCACCTCCCCGCCCGGCGCGCCTTTCTGGGTCAGCCCCACCGTGAGGTACAACCGTTCCCGAAACTGCGACGATATCGCCGTTGTGGACATTGAAGACGAAGACGTGTTCGCCACTTGTGGACTTGGTGGACGGGTTGTGGGCGGAGACGTCGCAGGAGGCTCGCGGGTGATCTCCAGCCAGGGCGCCGCGTCTTCGGGGGGCGGGCAGAACCAAGGAGGCCACGTGTTCCCCAGTCCCGACCGGGGGAGGGTGGATCGCAAAAAGACGTGCAAGATGTTCGTGAGCTTCGCCGTGAACTCGCTGACCCTGCGGCTCTTCAGGAGAGCCGAGCTGGACTACCCATTGGACGCCTTCGAGGAGATCAACCTGCGGCTGTTCGAGGCGGTCTGGGCCGAGGTGGAGGCCCACCACGGCAGGATCGACCTGAGCGGGCAGCACCTGGACAGGACCATCTTCAGGAGCCTGATGAAGGGGCGGTCCACCGAAACAATGGTGGCTTCTCTCTTTGGGCTGAATCAGCCTGGATCCAACAACTGGATCGTCACCACGGCAACTAATCACCTGCTGGGCGACGCCACGCCGAAAAGTCCTTTCAAGACCTCGTCCAAGTGACGAGGAACTCCATCGTTTGTTGGGTTGGGGGGGGGGGCTTCACTGCGTACAATTTCTTCTACCAACTTTCAAAATAAAATACTTGCGTCTAAAATAAATGAAAGTTCCGTGAGACACTTGAGGAAGGAACATTGTACGATGTTTGGAAGGTTAAAATGTGGAAATTTCATGCAAAATATGAAGGATGCTCTGTTCAAGGAAAACGACAAGCACTCAAAGAGCGCAAACCTCCATCGAGACGCCTGTTAACCTTTCCCGCTTCAGCCTCTCGCACCCCGGAAACAGAGTCACCTGCATCATCCTGCACGTCGCGGGAAATCCAGCGAGAACCTTTCGACTCATCCCGCTCGCAGATGGACAAAACCGGCGCTGCGGGAAAACACAACCGCTCGGTGGAGGCAATTAGGAGTTTATTAATAAACGCCTTATTTACAGGCAAGACGATTCTCTCCGGCTGCACCTTCAGATGCACCGGAAATAGCGCGGATCTGTCGTTTGGCGCCCCTGTAGTTCGGCGCGCTGGAGGCTGTTTGGCTTCCCCCAGCTCTCGACTGCGATCCGAAAGAAACTTTTTGTCAGGCGTTTTCACAACACCTCATGCATTTCTAATAGCTACCTGCTGACTTTTGGCTTGGACTCTTTTAGCCCCCAAAGCTCAAAGCCACAGCAGCTGTCCACCACAGGCCGAGAGAGACAAAGGGGGGGGGGGGGCTGAAACCCCCCCCCCCCCCCCCCCCCCCCCCCCCCCCCCCCCCCCCCCCCCCCCGAAACGCGCTCGTTTTCAACTGCGGACACTTCACCTGCAGGCAGGCAGCCCGCGCGTGCGTGTGCATGTGTGTCGTCCCTGCAGCTCAGAGCTTCCCGCAGACACTTTCACATGTCTGAAATAAGCAACCACATGCCGCCGCCGCCGCCGCCGTCTCAGGCCCACCGACACCTGGTCCGAGGTTGACGGCGAGGACGAATCTGACGCGACTGAGATTAACGTGAGAATTTTTCCTTCTCCTTTTCGGTGACGATGTATTTTTTTTTCCCAGTCAAGCAACTTATTTATCGACAAACAAAAACTCCGGACGGACGTCGCCGGGCCTGCGTCTCCCACCTGCTTCCGACTTGCTGCTGAATCCCGCGGCCTGCTTGAGCGCGGCGGCGGTCAGGGCCAGACCTCTGCTCTTCCTCAGTCCGTGCTGCAGCACCGCTTCGAACTGCGCGCACAGGCAGATCACCCTGCGAGAGACAGAGACGGGTTGCTGGTTGTCTATCAGCTTTTAGTGAAATCTGAGATCTATATTCATCCCCACACACGATGGCACACATGGCACATCCGGGGGTCTGACGGGACGTGACACTGAAGGGGCTAAACTACGTCACAGAGGCCTTTCTGGGGCGACCATCGTCTCACCTGCTGTCTGAGTCTGTGGCGATCTCCTTCCTTCCTCCGAAACGGATTTGGCACTGGAAAGAAAAACAGAAGGGGGGGTGATGAAAGCGGCATATTCAGTACACTGTTTTCCTTGAAGTCTTGAGGCACGTTTTGGACTTCTTTTGTCATAAATGAGGCGAAACAAGGATGCTGATTTGACTTTCAGAGATAAATGCAAGCACGGGCAGGTCACTGCAACTGATTTGAGGTTGGGGGGGGGGGGCTGAATCTGTTCCCAGCTTGTGTTGAGCAATAGCAAGGTTGCCTGCTGGACAGGTCAGAATCACCTGCTGGCTGGTGTTTATCACAAGGAGGCTGTAAACTTTTTCTCCCTGACCGGAGTCTGTCCAAGTGTAGAGCTGCAGGATTCATTCTGCTCATTCGATACGGAGTCTCGGCGCTCCCTGCTAATGTACTTTCACTTTCTCTTTCCAGGAAATCCAGTCAGATCATATCCAGGATGCACTTTATCTCCACTCCAGTGCAGCGCTTTGCTTTGCTTTGCTTTGCTGTGCTTCGAATCGTAACTGACACGTTCACGCTGCGAGCAGGGACCGAATTTGTTTACATTGCAGTCGCCAAAAGTTCCTTGTCAGCATTTCCACTCACATGTGACACGAACGGAGTCTCTCACTGTGGAGACACAGCTCGGGACTTTTTCCGACCGCCTCTGTGCTGTTCGCAGGGACTCTGCCGTCCTACGCGGCTGATCTTCTGGAGGATCTGAGTAAAAACCGTGGCGCGCGGCAGCCCGGACGGAAGGAGGGTCGACTCACCTGTTTGACAGCATCCAGCAGCCTCTCCAGGAGGTGCTGCCTCTTCGTATCGCTCTGCTGAGTGCCTGGAGGGGAGACGCACAACGTGCGGGATGAGGAGGAGCGGAGGAGCGGCTGGGACGCAGACTGGGGTCGCTCCATCAATGCTCGTTAACGGATCAATTATTCATGTGTGGGAGCGGATGGAGGAAATGAGTTGCTGTGGGAAGTCACATGTGTCTGAAATCCAAACGATTCGCGACTGAACATGATCTATTTGAAAGACAATCAAAAGAAATCTCTTTGCTGTGGTGATGGCCCGACACCTGATCGCTGCCCATCCCACAAATGCATGTTCCTCCACAGAAAAAGGAAAGCAACAGGTTTTACATCACAGGAGTTGAGACAACAAACTTAGTTGGATCACTTTGAACACAGCGGAGCAGGCAAAGCCTCGGACACCTCCTGTGTTTACCTCACACCAGTGCATCTTTACGTGTTTACAGCTTCCTGCTGAGCTGCCTTGCTTAAGGGCACCTCTGCATTTCAGGAGGGGATCCCCGACTTCTCTAAAGTTTCTGGATAAAGTGTCCCCGGTCAGGTGGACTCCTGACCAGCTCGGTGACGCGGCAGACAGACACGCTGAGGACATTTGCATACACAGCGGATTCTTCGGTGGGACATTTGCATGTGTGAGGGTGATCACGAGCAGCTGGCGGGTCCCCGCGTGTCCCACTGCTCGATCAGCGGTGTCTCACACGGTGTCCTGTGAGCGGACACTTTGAGGAAGTAGCACCCAGCTCCCCCCTCCCCCTCTCCTCACAAGTTGGTCAACACACTTGTCTGGCGTCCAGCGCCGTTGTGGCTCCGAGACGCACATGAAGGCAGCGAGGCGACCCAACTCACCGTTCATGCTGACGGACAAACTCTGATCACAGTGACGCCCAAACGCAGCACCTCCCCGCCGATGTCACTCATCCCTCTGTGCAGCTTTGACTCACTCATTAGCGAGAAGGGGGAGGGGGGGGAGTGCGAGCGTCTCCCTCCTTCCTCCTCCTCCGAGGGGTCCACGCTGCCTCTGCGGCCGACCGGAACCAACCCCAGATCCCGGCGTGGACCACCGATGCTCACGCGGTGGACAGCGAGGCCTGCCGGGAAGCCGCCGGGGCTGCGAGTCCGCCGCAGCCCGGCATGCACGGACGGGGGAGGGACGAGCGGCGGGGAGTCCGGGATCGCAGTGAGGGAGGGAGGGGGGGGGGGTGAGCGCCCTGTCTGGAGGGAAAGGCAGCGTTTGGGGGGGGGGGATAACAAGCAGTGTTTGACGCCTGTGACACTGCGAAAAAAGAGGAAACGAGCGCTGACAGGGCGCAGAGAGCCGGTCACATGACCAAACACACCGCGGTCATATGACCACCGAGCGCCGCTGGGAGGTGGAGTCCTGCGCGAGGCGGCGCAACAGGTCACCGACGGACCCTGTGGAGGGCAGACTGGAGGTGGACTGACTGTAACTGAGGAAAGTAATGGAGTACAATGGAACCGCTGAAATGGTCAAATAACACAAAAGGTCTACAGCTAATCTACTGAAACTATGATATATATAATATATTATATAAAACCAATTATATACGAAATATATAATTGATTTAATTTGTTTTTAAACACAAACTGTAATGTTTAAGTTATTTTTTGTTGCTTTATCTTTTGGTTACATATTTTTTATTTATTTTTTGTTGTTTATTTTATTATTTTTCTTTTTTCTTTTTATTGAGGGTTGCATTATAACCCATAACTGTAAAGAAGTGACAGTAAATTTTAAATGTTCTAAACCTGGAAGTAAAAGCCGTCCTTGTGCCGCTTTTCTTTATGAGACAACAAAGTGGCCGCTAGGTGTCGTCCCTTCACACCGAGGCACCTGCAGATCCTTTATCAGGTGATGCGGTTGTTATAGGGAAGAGCTCCGACAGTTTTCAGACAGCTGGAACAGTTGCAGATGAGTAGTTGTGTCATCGTGGACTCTGACGGAACCTGCTTTACGACTATTGCATAGATAGTTTCAGGAAAACAGGAACTTTATTCAGGAATTTCCCAGCGGGATCCAAACGTCTCTATTCTATTCTGTACAGACGTGACGTGCAGGACTGCACTGTGCAGCGAGGATACATGACAGATACACGTTGCATTCATTCACTCATTCATTCATTCAAAACCCATGCGTCTTTTCCAAGTGGGGGTCTCGGTGGTCCACACACACCAGAGCGCGCGCACCTATGCTGGTATTTTATTGTGACCAGCTGATCTCTTTAACATGGTAAATGTTCCGTTGCTAATCTAGACTATTTGGACTGATTACAATGTATTTACACATTGCCGGTCCTGGCAGTGAAAAGTCTGAATGTCACTGGGTAGAAATCGGGTCTGATCCTTCCTTCAAACTGAGACTTGACAGCTCAAACACCTGGTGACACTGGAAGCACGTGTTGGCAGAGCCGCGTCCCTTAAAAACATCGTTAAGGTGTGCAAAGTTTAAATCTTATCAGCAAGATAGCAGCAGGTGGGTCTTATCGAGAAGCGACATCAACGTTGTCTAATCATTGCTGGTGAAAAGCAGCCGAGAAAAAAACGCACAAAAAAGCGCAACACGTTGAATAAACACAAATACAAACATCCAGCGTCAGAGTCGCTCAGTGTCTTTAAATGTCCATGTGTGGGAGCTTATATTGCCATCGCCCCACTCGCATGTTCCTTGGATGGGGGGGCCATGGTGGTGTCGTAGATGGTTGAGAGCGACACGTCCCCCGCGGCGTTGGCGGCGGCGGCCCTGCCTTTGCTCCTCCTGAAGGAGCTCCGGATCCTGCTGGACAGGCGGCCGGAGACGCGGCGCACGGTGCGGCCGATCCCGCGGTTCTTCAGCTTGATCATGCCCACGTCGTCCTCCAGCTCCTCGGGCGGCACGTCGATGTTGCCCGTGTACCAGAACACCCACCAGATCAGGCTGAGGAAGATGATGATGGCCCCCGAGTAGATGAACAGGTCGTGGATGGGCAGGCCGCCGAACGCGCCCACCATCATGATGAACACGCCGAGGACGTCGTGGGCCACCGCGAACCAGAAGGAGCACTTGCAGCGGCCCACCCCCTCGTACCGCTTCTCCACGACGGGCCCCACGTGCACGGGCGTGGACATGGTGGCGGCAGCTAGGCTCCCTCCGAACTCCCGATCCACAAGCGGGCTCCGAGCGACGGGTGCTGCGGGACGATGATCCTATGCGGTCGGCTCCAGGAACGAGCTGCATCGACGCTGGTCAAAGTTCAATTTGCACCAACTGGTTATCAGCAGCACCCGCGCCGGCATTGGACGCGCCAGAGGCCGCGGTTGCATCACCGCCCACCGGAACGGGGGATGTCCGCCCGTCCGGCCGCCCGCCCGCCCTCACACCAGGGAGTCGTTGCCCTCCCCGGCGTCCGCGCCCCGAGTCAGCCGCCTCCTCCTGTGCTTCTCCTTCAGGACGGGGACCCACACCAGCCCCACCGCCACAAACATCAGACCCACCGACACGCAGGCGGAGGCCACGGAGCGCGGGGACCCGCGCGCCCCCGGAGGCTGGAGCAGGAGGAGGAGCGCGCCCGCGGCGGACGTCAGGGCCCCCATCACCATCACAGTGACGGGTTTGTGCAGGTGGGTCCAGCCCAGGGGGGGGCCTGGCTGCAGCCCCTGAATCAGGCCCCGACCCCCAGGGTGGTCCAGGGATGAAGGTTCTCCAGCCACTTCCATGGTCCAAACCCAGGCAGGCACCTTAAAACATCAGTAAGGGATAACCAAGACCCCCAAGCATGAAGTGTGCCCCCTTTGCCCCCCTGTAAGTTTGTCTGGACAAGGAGGAAGGAGGAGGAAGCAGCTCCTTCACCCGTGTGAGGACCGCCTGCATGATCCATCTCTCATTCTCCTGCCCAGTAAACTGTGACCACACTGTAATTCCAGATGGCCCACCGCACCACACACACCCCCCCACCCCCACCCCACAGCAGAAGAGGCCCAGGCAGACCCAGCCCACCTGTTCCCAACAATATCACCACCACTGATTGGCCGTCATCGTTTTGTCTCGTTAGACCTCCAATAGAAACATACGGCCTTTCATAAACAGCCTGTTGGCACATGAAAGGTGTGAACAGGTAAAGCTTTGTGTCTTATAACCACACGTGGATACACGTGAGTAGCAGACGGCAGCTGGGTGGTCCCAATAGCAGCAGGCGTGTCATCGGATACAGCAGGCAGCTCCAGGAGCACACAAGCAAACAGCTTTCAAGGCCAACACATTGTGATGGTCATCAGAGCTCCGGTTACAACAGGACCACGGACAGCAGAGGTGGTCTTGTTCAGTGGAACATACTTTATTTGGCCCGCTGGGAAATTTAGGTTGGGTGACGGATGTATAAACATGTCAAATCGAGATGTTATTTAGTTCAAAAATGATTAAATACACTTTAAAAAAGGGGGGAAAAAGCAACTTTTATCATAGAAATGCAACATTCTAGAAGGCAATGTTGTTGTTTTTTTATAACTGGTATAAAAGATAATAATGGTAAATTCATTACGCATGTCAATAACGTGCTTGTAATATTCCTTGTCACTGTACAAACACTCATCTTTGATTGAACAATAAACTGTGTTGACAAAGTGCAGAGAGAAAACAACACAACCAGAGCTGCTTACAGAGAAACAGAATAGGATTTATTATCATTAGGTAAGAACAGGCTGAATGTACAGGTGTGGTCCTGTGAACTGTGCATATTGTCCATGTCGAGAAGGTTCATCGCAGGTTTCTGTCGCGGATCATTTGACTTTAGGCCCTTTCCTTTTGCCTTTGGGGCTCGTTTTTGTGGCCCTCTTGCCGCCTTTGCTCGGAGCTTTTGTCCCTTTCTTCCTCGCAGCAGGTTTAGTCGCTTTCGCCAGCTGCTTCTTTTTGAGCGGCTTCTACAAGAGAGACGGCGAATATGTGTGAAATATGTGTGAGCAGCTGGAACTGCTCGAGATTCTGTGGTGAGACGCGGGCGAGTTGGAGTCCCGGCTGCTGCAGCAGCGGTGAAGAGTACTGACCTCCAGTTTACGCTTCTTGCTGGGCGTTGCTATGGGAACCAGCTGTGGGATTTCTTCTTCCTCATCCTCTGCCGTCTTTTTATCCACCTCCTCTGCAGTCGGATCCGCAGCCTTTTCATCCGTCTTGTTTTGTGACTTTTTTTTGGCAGCAGCAGCGTTCTGGTAATAAAACAATCAGCTGATCATCTCTTGCTTTCTCCGTTTATCCTGCTCGTGCACGGGAGCAACAGCCAGCGTGTGAACTTGCACTCACCTTGCGCTTGATGGCCTGAGCCTTCTGGTCCTCCAGCACAGTCAGGTGGCTCAGGTCAGAGGTGTAGATGGGCAGGGCCACGGATGTCTGGCTCTTTACGTGGATCAGCTTGATCACTGGTCCTTTCTGTGAACAGTTCAGAAATATGCATCGACGGTCAAACAAGTGGCAACAAACTGACGAAAAGTGGGACTGATTTTAGGGTCTTGGTGCATTTCTTCCTTCCACAAGTTCGAAAGAAACTGAAGCTGGCTTCGCTCACCATGTGCAGTTTGGCCATCACCGTCTGAACCGTGGCCTCGATGTTCTCCGTCACCTCGTCCGCGCTCATCCCGGAGTGACCGACGCGAGCCATGCTGCAACGCAGGAGGGAAACACGCGTTCACGAGGTGAAACGGCACCGCTGGAGCCAACGGGAAGCCTTCACGCTGGACAGAAACGTCGTGTATCAAAGTTGTAGAGACAGGCTCCATGGGAAGAGGAGGTCCATCTGGATTTACATTGACTCGCTTTGGCACCAGCTTGACCCACATCAAACACAGAGAATTGACAGGGTTGCTGTGGTGCTGGGAAATCTGCACGGTTTCCAATTGTTAGTACGGTGAAGCCAATGTTAGAAACGAGACAAGGGGGAACTACAAACAGGAGCCTGTCTGCACAGGGGGCGTGGGAACGGTTCCCGGGCGCCGCCTCTCTCACCAGCAGCAGCCTTTGTTGTTGATCTTCATGTTGGTGCCCTGGATCACTCTTTGGATGTCCCTCGCCAGGTGTTTACTCTGCAGGTTCACACACAGGGGCTCTCTGCAACAAAAAACAGTCACCAGGTGAGAAAACAGCCGCCGTGACAGCACAATCACCCCCCCTAATCTGATATATGTGGACACACAGACGGCCATTACCGTTTCCTCTCGTAGAAATGCTTCCCGAGGTGAGACGGCAGCAGGCGGCGGACGCGGTCGTCCGAAAGGAACATGTCAAAGTTGCCCAGCAGGCGGCGCTTGGCCTCGTAAGGTTTGTATTCTGTCTTGAGCACCTTGTAGGGAATGATCTGTCACAGGCACAGAAACACCACAAGATGAGCAGCTTGGCAAGTAGGAGACTGGAGTGACTCGAAATCCTGACCGGAACAGCTCTAAAACTGCACCTCCATCTATCTTCACAGCACAACAACCTTATGTAACATCCACTAAGTGATCCATGGAGGTACCTCCGATATGTTTTTGACCCCCCTCTCCTCCAGCAGCTTCTTGTAAAACCTCTTCGTCTGCTCGGACGTCATGTTGGGCTCATCTCTGGTGAAGAGGCACACTTCGTCCGTGTCTGTCCGCTGGCCATGAGGCAGAGGACTGAAGGTGGCGCAACAAGGACATTATCAGACACTAATAAACTAAACAATGCAGGTTAGAAGACGTTAAAATGCCAAAGGAGCACGACGTGTCGCCAGGAGCCGGGGACTCACATGCGGATGGTCTGAGCCTTTTTGGGGATCTTCCACAGCGTGAAGAGGAGGCTGATCTGCTGCGTCTCGTCCATTAAGAGCTGGTCTCCGGATTTGGACTTGAGAAAAGCCTGCAGAGCCTGAACCGCTTTCTTCACCTGCAAACACGTTACAACCCCAAATCAGGAACTCTTCAACAGTTTCCAGCCGGGAGAGTTAGCTTCATGGCTAAACGTGCTCGCAGCTAAAGAGCATTTTATTGTTAACAGAAGCTTCGTCTGAACCCTAAAACACACATGCTAATTCTATCGCCAAGAAACTGCTATAAAACAGTCAAAATAGGTTTTGAAAGAAGCAAGAATGAACTTTTACCTGAGCACGGTCCAACGAGAGCTCTGTTTTTTCAGCCATGCTGCCGCTTCACGTGTGAGCCACACTCACGCATGCGCAGACGCAGTAGGTACGTCACCAATACAAAATAGTTAAACTTTATTGCTCTGATGTTCGTCTCAGTTCGAATCCGTGCTGTTTTCGGCATATATAGAGCAAAGTAGAAGTTTGACAAAATATAATTAAATCATTTAAAATGAATGTTCTTTAAATATACTTTTTTTCATTCTCTCTTCTCAATGTGACGGTAATATTGTGTAATTGAATAATAATAATAATAATAATAATAATAATAATAATAATAATAATAATAATAATAACACCTTCAAAATACACTATTGACCAAGAAACTAAAGCTCACTAGCTGTGCATTGAAAATCTGCTGAAGCACTGGCAGGGTTGATCTTGTGTGTCCTGGTCACAGCTGATGTTTTTACGGCCATTAATCTTCCTCTGCAGCTCTGTGAGCAGGCCGGAAGCTCCTCATCAATTGACGCAGGTACACTCATGCTCAATCTGCCATTCAGGAGGAAAATGTACACATGAGGTCCAAATGAAAGCAACACACTTTTCTTTTACAGCTTGAACATTTTATTTTCCGTTTAGATTACGTAACAGCTGTGTGTGTCTGTGTGAGTGTGTTCATCCTTGGTTCTTCAGAGTCGTATGCGAGCTAAATCCAATCAAACCATCTCATGTAGAGAGAGACCAAACGAAAACAATGGTACAGCAACCTTTGAAACCAAATAAAAATGTCCATTGGAGCCTAAGTCCCACTCTCGCAAACAGGGAGATGCACTTTTAAAATGACTAATCACAGACTAACTCTGGTTGTCGCAGGATATGAAGTCACTCCGATGTTTACTTTGTATAATTTGCCTCCCCAAACCGAGTCAAACTGCATCCTTCTCCATTCTAAAAACAAATGGCGTGGCGGGCCGGCGGCGCGGTTCGCCCAGGGAGTACAGGAGGGGGTACATGTAGCTACATTAGTGGCATAGCTGAGCTCTCAATATGAGAAAGCTGACACACTGGACTTGGTCTCTCGTTTATTGTTCGTCGTAAAAACTGATTCAGTCTTGTTTTTCTTCATTTGTCGTGACTTGATTCTCACCCTCCCCTCCCTGTTGTTCTTCTCTTCAGCATAGTTTGTGTGGAAAGAGAGAGTAGCTGTTTGGGTCAGCTCGTAGCAGCGTTTTCTCCTCTGGGAAACGAGTGGAAGAACTCCATGCATGCTGACCCCTCTTGCACTTAGTCCTTTTCTGGCACCAGCTTCAGCACTTTGCCAATAGCGATAGTTTTACCTGGAAGGAGGAAGAAGGCGACACAAAACGCTTGACCCTTGCTCTGGTGGGCCGCGCGACATCAGGTGAACGGGAATGTGCGCCGATGCCGTCGGTACCTTCGTCTCGCAGCGTGAATCGTCCCATCTGAGGGAAGTCCTTGAAGGTCTCTAAGCAGATGACTCCTGCGGCCCGGAGCCTGGCGATGCACACCTGGTCCTGCTTCACGAAGCGCGGCCGCATTTTGCTCTTCTCCCCCGTCTTCTTGTCCACCAGACAGATTAAGGCCTGTGGGCGGAGTTCAAAGAGTGACGCAAGAGTCAAACGCGGGGGAGCTGTTGAGGGGAGATTTTGTTGGATGATGCAGGAACTCACTGAGATTTGCACTTCCTCAATGCAGGTGTGGATGTGGAGCACTGCATTGTAACCAGGACAAATGATTGATTTGTGCTCTATGATGACAATCTGAAAGGAACAAGAAGAGTGTGAGGCGAAGCTCTCCACAGCATTCTATGAACAGTTTGTTACACAGACGCGGTAGAGAGATGTGGTCAGTAACATCAGGCTGCACTGTCCTTCCTGCTGGTCTCCGTACCCACGATAAACACAAAGCAGCTCTCTGCCCGGCCACTCTGCATAAACGCCTGAGCTGAAAATGGATCCGTTTGCAGCACAGCCATGCCGCCCACAAAGACCCCGCTTGGACAGAACCTTAACCCCAATCACTGGTTGCTGTTGCCATGCCAACCTGCAAGAGGAGGCATTGTGTTTGACTTTGGAGGATGGGACACAGAATAAGCCGAGGACGGGAGACGGGCTCGTGCGATGAGGAGTCCAGTACAGAGCCTCCTGTACTGCTGCACTGTGTGCTGCTGCAGCAGCAGCACAGTAGCACACAGGACAGACCTGCAGCGGGCAGTGAGGTCGGAGGAGGACAAGGGGAAAGAGACCGATAACACTGATGGAAGTGGTGCTTTTATTTTGGAATCGGATAGGAAGCTACGTCTACGATGTGTTTTCACAGCGGGTCTGAACGAGAATCTTGTCAGCTGGCGCTTCAAGGTAATCAGATTACCTGTGCATCGAAGGTGCGACCAGAGTGGCAGAGGTTGTCGGGGCTGCAGAGGATAAAACCGGGGAGGATTTCTTCCTCCTCGATGCCCTTCAGCCTCAGCTTCAGGTTCTCTCCAGGACAGGCGTCGTCCGTCTCCACATCATCGCTCAGCAGGCTCAGGACCTCCACTGTGTGCTGCAACACACACACCAAAACACACAGAGTTAGGACTGCATTGACACAGTACTTCAAGATTAGACACCTAATATTTGTAGTTGCGGGACCTTCTTCCAGTCTGACCTGCAGCTCCCAGCTATTCTGGGCAGACAGGTTGTCGTAGGAAGGAGCAAAGTCACGCAGAGGAGGACTCACCCTGTTTGGCATCATGACCAGCTGCTGGGCTTTACTGATGCAGCCAGACTCCAGCTTGCCCAGGATAACTGTGCCCATATCCTGCGCACACACAGAGGAGAAGCTCAGGAATCACAAGACAGAAACAGTCCCATCGTTACCTTCTTCATTTCGCCGAACACGTCGTTTACTTTAACAAAAGTGTGTGTTGTGCATTCAGAGACAGAGGACAGAGAAAGTGTGACAGCAACCGAAAGACAACAGAAAGAAAGCAAAATATGCAGAAAGCGGATGATTAATGTCTGGGCGACTCACCGAGCGCCAAAATAACTCAGTTCCAGCAACACTTAGATTTTGTGTTGAAGCGCTTCCAACGTCTAAACCGCAAGAGCCAGTGAGCTAAATCATCTTAAAGAGGAATGACTGTGCAGACGCAGCGGTGACTGCGAGTACGCTGGGGTGTCTGGCGAAAACGCCCGAGACGAAGCGATGCGAGTCCAGAGACAGAGGGAGAGGGGAGACGAGCTGCCACAGACTTCTGTTCTGTGTCTGAGGCACAACAACAAACAAGCAGCCATCACTGGCTCACCTTGTACTTGTCTACGATGGGTAGCCTGACAGGTCCGTCGCTGGAGCGGGTGAAGATTGGCAAACTGTCCAGGTGGGCAATAAATGGCAGACCCCTGAGAGAGGAAGAGCAACAACACACAGGTCAACACGGAGGCTGTCAAGATTCTTCCACTTCACATTTCCTCACCAGGAAGGAATTTATTCGGAGTGCAGAAACTCCCTGACTTCTATTTTAAGAGCAAGGTCACTTTTTCTCTTCATTGTTTGGGATGAATGCTGGATTTAGCGATGGTAATTACAAAAACAGACATAGTAGCCTTTTAACTGCCTTTATATGTCTGTTTTTAACCTGTTCCAGTGATTACAACAGAGTGAGACTCCACTGTTGTAACCATAATTTACTGCTAATGCAAATCTTTTCATTCGGGCTCTTTCAGAACATAAACAAAAAAAGGATGAGCTCGGTGATATTCGTCAGAATTAGCTGATAAACACCTGTCAACATTTCTCATGCAAAGATGATGAAAAGCTGTACATTTTGTCCACATAAAACTGCTCTATTGTCTGAACCAAGTGAAGGAGGAAGCGTGGGGGTGACTGCCATTGGCCTGGTGAGCGAGCCGACTTACGTGTACCAGGGGCACTCAGATACGGGGTCTTTGAGGTTGGCACCTGTGAGTCCGGAGCAAGGCATGAAGTGGATGTCCTTCTTCGGGTTGAAGCCCACCTTCTTGAGAAAGGGCACCAGCTTCTCTTTGCACTCCTCATACCTGCGGAGAGGCACCGAACACACCCCCAGTGCAGGAGGAGCAGCTTGATCGACTGGGTCAGTGTGGCCGAGCTGCCAGAACAGTGTTTCTCAAGCACCAACAAACCGAAACTGCAGCTGAACAACGAGGAAGAAGACAAGCGGCCTTCAGAAAAATACAAGTGCTTCTTCCTATCAACCACTGAGTGGCAGTATTGGCAAATATCCTTTCTTCGACACAAGTGAAACGAGATCAATCCAGCTATCGCAAAGCTGTGATACTCGAATGAGCCAAACAAGCACGAGACACGTTCGGATTGGTCTAAATAAAGCCTCCGTTTACCTTTCCAGGCTCCAGTTGACGGTGGGATCGTCCATCTTGTTGATCAGGACAATGAGGTGTTTCACACCCGCTGTTTTAGCCAGCATGGCGTGCTCCCGCGTCTGCCCACCCTTCTCAAAGCCCGTCTCAAACTCCCCCTTTCTGGCCGAAATCACCTGAAGCAGAGCGGCAACACGGACGGGTTTGAGTCGCCCAGGAATGGAGGGGAAAAAAACGTTCATCAGCCTTCAGGGACTTCAAACGTGTTTATGGACATTCTTGAGAGTCATGACTGCGGCCTTGGCCTCACCAGGACTGCCAGGTCGGCTTGTGACGCCCCGCCGATCATGTTGGGGACAAAGCTCTTGTGTCCGGGCGCGTCCAGGATGGTGAAATGCTTCTTTTCCGTCTCGAAGTAAGCCCTGCCCACCTCCACCGTCTTGCCCTTGTCCCTCTCCTCCTGGTTCGTGTCCAGAGCCCACGACAGGTACCTGCAGCAACCACAGACCTCTGAGTATGATCGATGAAACCAAACGGTACAAAACCCCTTTTTCTCTTTTTGTCAATGTTCAGTAGAAGCTACTCGATTGCTGGATCGACGTGTATTGGTCTTACACCAAAGTCTGCTTCGGCCAGGTTGAGAGCATCACTCACCACGTCTCCCTGTTCTTTTCTTTAGCTTCTCGCTCATATTTTTCAAGGGTTCGTTTCTCCACCATTCCAGTCAAATACCTGAGCAAGACAAAAGAACGGACAAAGTTGACAAAATACCAATGATACTGACATATATCACACTTGTATTGCAGTTGTAAAGGCTGTATTACAGTGTGAACACTAATTTATCGTTATTCTTCTCAAAAACAGCATTTAACTGTTTTTTTTAAAAGGTCAGTAAATTGGCTATGTAACTCAATTGGTTCCACGGTGTCCCTCTCAGCATTACTCACATTATCTGTCCTCCAATAGTCGATTTTCCCGCATCTGACAAGACAAAAGCCCACATAATTCAGGATAGATAGTTCTTAACACCTTAAAGAAGGATCTAAACAAATAGAACCAGTTCCCACCGACGTGTCCGATGAACACGACGTTCACGTGCTCCTTTTTGGGGGCATCTGGCAGAGCCGGCGCCACTTTAGGCATGGGCATCTCCTCTTCTTCCTCCTCCATCATCTCCTCGTCCTCCTTGCTCGCGGCGCCCGCCTCCTCGCACGATCCGCCCATCCCCAGGTCCTCCTGTCCTCCGCCTCCCTCGCCTCCCCCCGGCTCCTCCTTCTGCTCCCACGTCTCCTCCTCTGTGGTCATGTCCGCCTCTGTGCCTCCGTTCTCCACCGGCGCTGGAACCACAACACATGCAGTGCATTTCTGTAATCACTGCAGCCAGGACGGGACGGGGGCGGGGCGGGGCGGCGGGGGAGGGAGCAAACAAACCTCAAGCTCAAAAAGTGCTTGAAAGTTGGCAAAGCTGCAGCAAATACTTGGGCTGCGTTCAAAACCGTAAAGTATGCTCGCAGCGTGTCCTGATGTGGCGAGATTGTGGCTCGCGGTGCGAAGTCGCCACGCACAAACAAAATCAGGCGTTTGCAAAAAAAAACGTCAATGTGGCGATTAAAAAGAAATGCAGGCGTGCGTCACGTCTGTATTCTCCTCGTGCAGCGAGGACAACAAGCCGGCACAGTGGCGGGACAGGCCGCGCCCCCCCAACTGACAAAGAACACACGGAGGAACCTGCTGTGATGCAACAGTGACTCGTGTTCCTGTCAATCATCAGGTGGGCGTGACAGACCAGCACTCATAAAAGACTAACTGTTCACGTTCAGGGAAACACTGAAACCTCTGCTGGTTACAAGTGTGTGAGCGTTAGCAGTTAGCATTGGCGCTGAATACCAAGACTGGACAGCTGCTCAGCCTGACTCCAGGAGCTCCAGACTAAATCTAATCCATTATTTATCAGTCTGTATGAGGCACATAATGTACACACTGTTCAGACTGTAGTGAGAAGCAGGACGGGGGTGTTCAGAGGGTGAGGTGCGACTCCTCCGGGTGGCGCTGGAGAGCCTTGAGGAGCACAGCGGGAGAAGAAACGGAGGTCAGGGTGTTGATGCCTTTTCATGATGTTACTATGAAATACGAAAGCATCTTAGGTCCAAAATGCGACTGCAACAGGGTGAGAATAACGGCGGGACGGGGCGGGCGATGGCAGAGGTGGGGGGAGCAGGTGTCTTTGGCTGCACCCACTCTGTGCTTAGTGCATCACTGACCAAACAGGGACGATTCGATCCCAGGATGTCGAAGAAAAAAAAAAAAAAAAGGATGTGTGGCTGTGATTTAAAAAAAAAACACTGACTGGCGGAGCGAACGTACCCACTGATTCTGGATGCTGGACCTCATTCAAGCTGCTCTAAACCTGCCAGTTCTTTTGAAGCGCCGTCAGCACGAAAGTTTGGAGTGAGATCCCGTCTTGGACACTTGAAATAGGAACGTTGAACGTTTGAGGAAACAAGAGGGATCTGAACTCAAAGACACGCCAGCAAAATATAAAACGTTCAAACAGCTTAAATTGAATAACATGTCAGACTTTTTTTGCCAGAATCTCTGCATTTGCCTATCATGAACGCCTTGTCCGGCGTCACACCACGAAGGCTGCGAAATATTGGAAACAGAAACCACCGTTGAGTTCTGCCAAGCAAACGACAACACAACCCATAAAAACCAGTACCAAGAGAAGTCTGAAACCTGCTGAGGCCTACGGAAGCATCCTCCGCCTCCCATGGCAACGCACAAATAAGCCTCTCCTCCCTGAAACCATGAAATTATGTGGCGCAACCGTCGCGTGCGATGCCTGCTTTCCTCTCTTGTTTCGTAATCAGCCTTCGAGAGACGGCAGCTGGCAGAACCAGAGAGAGCCGTTGGTGGCTCGACTCCATCGCCGTCCTCGTCGAGCTGTAATTACGCTCTGCCACTCAGACGTGTTTCGCAGAGATTTTTAAAAAAAAGGGGGGGGGGGGAGCCAGACTGAGTACCACCGGTGAGTCTGCGGGAAATGATCAAGGGGGCAGGTTACTTCAGTCCACAGGCGCTCATCTGTCTGGCTCATGTTTGTTAAAGGAAAACAACACTGCCACCATCACCGGGTCTGTGTAACCTGACTAAGAGGCACACAGAGTCCTGGGTCAGGCCAGAAAATGTGAACAAACCGGACTGGAGCGAATTACTGCCAGTCAGCGCACGCAGGCCACAGCAGGCCAGGGCCGCGGAGCAGCAGATGGATCCCACAGCATGTGTCAGTGGGGTGTCTATTTTGGGCCGGGACAAGGGAGCTTGCATCACCCACGGCATGGGTCCGAGCACATGGGGGGGGCAGCCATGCCACACGTCCAAATAAGGTGCAGCAAGTGGGAGCTGCCAGCGGGGGAGTGCCGGAGCCTTAGGTCCGAGGCTCGGAGCCTCGAGGCTGCAGGTGAACGACAGTCACAGCCTGAGCCCGAGGTGGCACCTGTGCGCCCGGTAACGACGTGTGACCCGACAAACGCAGCGTCTGGACGAGCATACCGGCTGTTTCCGCCACCTCCATGCTGGCCACAGGCTCCGGAGCACCTGAGAGGAGAGACAACAAAGCGTGTCAAACTTTCATAAATATTTATCGGAGCAGAGTGGCCACGTCCGACATACATGATCCCTGTTACGGCGCTATGAAGCCGCTCCCACGCCGTTATTACGCATGACAGGCGGCAGCGAAGCCGACTTGTTGATGAATTGCTCATACTGCGTTGGCAGCGGCCGCAGCAGTTTAGACAGGGAAGCTAACTTAGCCGGGTTAGCAAGTGAGCTAGCAAGTTAAGCTAAGTTCCAGGCAGCTGCCCGCCGCGCACTCACCGTCCGTCACCGGCATTTCCGCGGCGCCGGCCTGCAGGAAGCTCGGCACGAACACCGGGGCGTTGACGTTGGGGACGAACGGCTTGGCGTTGACGTTCAGGGCGGCGAAGGCGCCAGGGAGCCCCGCCGCGGCAGCCGGGGCCTCGGCATCCTCTTCCAGCTCCCACGAATCCGGGGCTGTGTCTCTCGGGTCCATCGCTGCTTTATCCGGAGTTGACGCGCTCTCCGCCCCGAGGCGACGTGGACGGTGTCTGCGGCTCCGAGGAAACGCGTGTCGTTCGTGGTGTGTTTCAGACTGGCCGCAGCGCGTTGGGTGAAGTTCCCATCGCTTTGTGGAGCCTTGATTTGACAAGCATATGGAGCCCGAAGCTGACGAGAAGTGGTGGCACGGCAGCTGCGCGTCCTGCGCACACCGCTAGAGGGCAGCACCGGAGCGCCGGTCATTGCTCGTGAATAAACCACGACCAAAAAACACCAGCTGGTCGCACAAATGCACTCATAGGTGAAACATGTCGTTGGCCGAACTATATTATAAATAGATAGGAATTATTTCAACACAATATACAGGAAGTCTTAACCGTATCTAATTGAGGTTTATGCTTAGTGATCAAATGTATGAGAAAAATCAAATGTCCTGAGCATTGAACCTTTTGCTATGATTGTGTTATTATACACAAATGTTGCACTTGAAATAAAATTTATGATCTAGCAGAAAAAACTACAAAATGCGAAATATGCAACATGTGAATAAAAGCTGTAAATAAACGTTTTTATTTGTTATTTGTAATTGTTTAAGAAATGACAGAAAAACAATCAACCTCAAACCTTCAGTACATTTCTGATATGACCATCTAAACATCTCTGTAAACACAGAAACGATCTGAGTAAACAGCAACAATTAATTTATCTAAATAACTGCAGAAGAATACTTTCAGTTTGACAGAAGCTAGTATTAATTTCGACAATTCTATAAATAAATAATTATCAATAAATAACTAGTAATAACAGGGTGGGTGGTTCCTTTTTGTGGCGCTTCACTCTTTGGCATCAGTGACTCCTCCACCAGAGATGGCAAAGGTGGCCTCATTTTCAGGCATGTCAGGACTGAAGGAAGGAAAAGAGAGACGATGTGTTAGTAGAGCGTGTGACTTCGTGTAGTAACTCAAAGGG
Organism: Malacoctenus gilli; assembly: GCA_032164315.1. Taxonomy (NCBI): domain Eukaryota; kingdom Metazoa; phylum Chordata; class Actinopteri; order Blenniiformes; family Labrisomidae; genus Malacoctenus; species Malacoctenus gilli. Next base: position 4,591,578 of record JASSRZ010000086.1, on the reverse strand, counting down.
ATTTTTTCCCTTGTTTTTTTTCAGCGGCAACAGGAAAGTACAGGGAAGTCACCTAAAGGAGACGTGCCAAATCAGCAAACTTTCTACTTTCAGGGCTTTTCCCTCATGGAAATCTGCACTCTTGTCGCAGATTAGATAAACTTTGAATTGTGCTCGTTTGTCTTTCTTCCTTTGTGGTACCTGTCAAATATCTTGGCAATCCTCATCTCTCCACGCCCTTTTCTCAGGCTGATCCGGGTGGTGGAGGCATGAGCCAGGATGTGGCCGCCGATCGGCTTCTTGGGGTCTGCCTGAAACCTGAAAACATTCATGAAAAAAAACAACAACCTCCACCTATTTTTTGTTCATGTCAGTCCAAACCTCATCTTACAAATGGATGCGCCACTTTCACGGTGTCTTACGTCATTCCCGCTCCGGGATCGGCGGTCATTTGGTTGGTGACGAACACGGCGACGTTGTACTCTGAACACAAGAGCGAATGTTGCGAGGAACACGCACGCCAGACACGAAAACAACCCTCTGATTGACACACGCGGGCGCGGTTCTGGCTCGGACCTTCGGAGATCTTCTGCAGCCTGGAGAGCATCTGAGCCAACTTCTGCTGGCGCTCCGCCAGCTCGCCTCGGCCCGAGAAGTCCACCCTGAACAGAGCCATGATGGAGTCGATGATCTGACGGGGAGGGGCACACAAAGGCCAGATGTTTGGATGTCGTGTCCCATTTTTTTTTAACCCACAACAAATCTACATTTCATCTGTCGAGACGTAAAAACAGACATGTAGACCTGTTTCCACTGACCAGCAGTTTGAACACGCCTCCTTCTTCATGAAATTTGGCCGCTACAAAGTCCAGCAGCTCCATCTGGTGTTCACCTGCAGGAGGAGCAGAGGAGAAAGGAAGCAGAGGGGAGATCACTGCACCCCAGCGTCACGCAGCGCTCGGTCGCAAGGTGGCAGACGACGGGAGTCCCCACTCGTGTAGGCCCGGGCGTAAAGCACGTTGTCCAGTACGGCGTCGTGGTCCACGTTGAACCGGTCGGCGATGTCTCGCAGCCGGTCGGGGCGGCTGGAAGCAGATGCCGGCGAATCAAGGAAAACAGGAAGACACCTGAGGATAAACTCAACTTAAAGATGTCCCGTTCAAGGCATGACTTTCAGATCAACGCCAGGCAGGAGGTCAGGGGGGCAGCGCGGGGGTGGGCCGCCGCATCACGAAGCAGAGCAACAATATTCTGAGTCAGAGAGTCAGCTTGCGATTCTGTGCGGCGGTTTCCTTTGGGAGGATACAAGGTGTTCTCCGTGTCGATGAAGATGACTTTCCCGCCCGAGTAGCCGTCGTCTCCCGGCAGCTGAGCAGTGACTGGACCGGACCCACAGCAAAAAAAACACAAACATGTACTGGAACTGTCCAGTGATCCCATGGAGAATCTTTCGCAATGAAAAAACGTGCTTCACCCACCGCAGAGCGTGTGAGACAGCTGGGTTTTTCCTGTGCGGAACTCTGAGGGACGAAACGCGGCGTGAGTCGTGCAAAAATGTCACCCTAACTCATGCGAGTGCAGCCGAGTCCTCTGACCTCCGAAGGCCTCTGTGATCGCCATGCTCTCCATCCCTCCACCCAGCAGTTTGCTGCAGACAACCAGCATCCACAAAAAGGTGAACAGATATCGAACAAACGCTTATCTTTGCAGTGCACAGTCGCACACTGCGTCGTGGGAACGTTTGGAGGGGAATCTTAACTCAAACTCCTGGCTGCCTGTGGTGATGTGAAACACCTGCTTCCTCTTGGCGCTGTATTCAAAGGCCGTCAGGAAACCCACATTCTGCAGCGTAGAGAGAAAAAAAAACAAACGAGAAAGTGGATCATGGACGTAAAAGGTGTTTATCTGAGTTCGAAACTCTTTTTCACAGAAACTCGTGTACCAGCATTTTCCCAGCTGCCTCCTTGATTTTCTCCACCTTTGCCTCCGACAGGCCCTTGATGTTGCACAGAGCTTTGCGTGTTGTCATCTGGATTCCCTTCACGGTGCAGATTCCCACCATCTTCAGCTTTTTGATGTCTGCCATATTCTGCAGTGACACACAACACACATTCATCGTGTGTTAACCCACTGTTGACGTGAGGACTGTGCTCCAGGGATGCTGTTCACTCACGATCCCATGTTTCTGTAAGAGGTCGATGTCCTGGAAGAAGGACTCCTGTGTAGTTCAGAGAGAAACAATATACAACATGAGGCTGTTGTGGTTTTCACTCAACACTGTCATTTTGGACAAAATCACAATAACTTATACATTTGGATCAATCAATCAATGTGTGGAAAGAACATTTGCCAAGTTTCAAGATGCCACTTAGCTGGAGAAGCTAATATTTCAAAAGCAGCCAAAACTAAAAGAAATCACTGGATAAAATAAGATATCAAACGATCACCTCATCGTCCTGGAGGCCAGAGTCCTCTTCGACAACCTGATCCTCTGCAACTTTCATTTTTATGGACTCCAAAGAGTATTAAGAGCAGAGCAAAAGTAAAATAAAAGCCACTTCAGCTGCAATCAATAAATTCAGCTGCGTCAGCTAAAATTAACAGAATCAATAATAGCTGAAGCTTAAACAAAGACTGCTTAAATTGAGTCTATTCGTTGTATTGGCTATAAAACGACGTTAGAGCAAAGCTAGGGGAAGAGCAAGCAATTGATTTTGTTAAAAAAATAAAGCTGCGACAGAAGCAAGACAATGGCCGATACTGGCGGGAATTTCTGACCTCTGATGCGTTCATGAGCTGCAGGAAATCGTGGCTATTACTACTTACTTGGACTGTTGTTGGATTTTGACTTGATTTTACTCACTTCGCTATCACCACGTAGGTTTATGAAGCAGAAACAACTTTAATAAGAGTATGCTAGAGTATATTTTGTATTCAGAAAATGAATAAGTGATAACCACCGATTTTTAATGAGCACTCTCATTGCAAAATGTAAAAGCAGGCACCGCAAGTGAACATGAAGGCAGCACTGTGTTGCGTTTAAGGTACCCCAAGGATTTTTTTGGTCCTGATCTGTGTTTACGTCTTTTAAACTAAAACATAAGTCTTACTTTCTGTCAATTTAAAATCATGAAAAACACTTCAAGCTTGTTACAAAATAATCCTTATTTTCTCTGCCAATGATAACATTTTGTGGGTATGAAAGGCAGTCAGTTATCTGTAGAAATTCACAACTAACATACTGAATGAAATGTGCAATCATAAATCAATTTAAAAAAAAAACAACATTTGTTGTCAATTTGGTGTTTTATTCTTGCAGTCATGTTGAACACAAAGTTTTATTTGGCGAGCATGAGACTGACTTGTTGCATGATCAGTAAAGACTAAACATTCCCTTCGGACCGAACCGGTCAGGTTACCGCTGGCGTACGCCACCTGAAACGTCTGACACACTTCCTGTCTAATAAAGAGACAGTTTTGCAATTCAACTGGAGTTGACAAAAAACAATGAACTGAACCTTTGAGTACTGTGAAACTTGTTGGGTTTTTTTTTAGACAATCCAGAAAGAAAAATCAAGTGAGACGTCACACTTTCACATCCACACATACAGCATTTATTGATGAATTGTGACAAATGTAGACAAACACAAAAGACGTTTAGCTTGCACATATTCAGGATTCATCCTCACAGCACTGTCATCAGTATGCGATGTTTACAAATGTCACAATCCATCAGGACCAAACATCATTCAGCCAACAAAAGAAGAGCCCCTTTGACTGCAAACACAGAGACAAACAAGCACACTTCAAGGTTTATCAGTGGAACCACCGGCTAACCCCCTAAAGAACACATTTTTTATGCTGATAGAAGTATTTATTTTAAAAAAACAAACATGAAAATAGAAGCAGTGCTCCTGAAAAATCAGTCTCTGCGTGATGTTGGGAGGAAAGGAGAGACAGTGAGACGCTCCTCTGACCCGACAGCGTGTTGGAGCGAGCGTGATGCCGCACAGCTGACGCTCAGCTTCCCTCTTTTCTCTTTTGAAAACTTCTTTGCTCTTCTTCGTGGTCTCTCTGTCTCTCCTTGCGAGTGACCCCGCTGGGTCGCTGAGCAGATCTCAGGCTCTTGTTGTCCTCCGACCCTTCTTCATATCTTTCCGGGTGCGGGGGGCATCATTCCCGGCATCCCGCCGGACATTCCAGTGTTGGGGCCCAACAGGATCTAAGCACAAGAGACACAAACATTTCCGACACATTTTTACCAACGAAAGCAGGTATTTCTGCATTGTGCTGTCTCCCAACATGTACATACTAGGTGACCCATGTATGCACTCTCACCTGTCTTTGCTGCTGGAGCTGCTGCTGCTCCAGCTGTAGTCTCTCCGTCTCAAACACAACAGGCAGCACCAGGATCATGAAGGAGGTCGTGCCCACCCAAAGTGCAGAGCGAGAGAAACTGAAAACAGTTAACAACTTCCATTAATTTTTCTGCACATATTTCGTAACACGGATTTAATTTCAGCAACTCTGCAGCAATGTCGGGTACAGCTTTACACTAATACTGTGAGTGTTGGAAACTTGGCTTCTTAAGCAAGTCCAGATCCATTCTTTGCAAACAAATACAGACATAAATGATGGCGTTTGCTTGTATCTGGATCCACGTAACTAGTGATGCTTCGATTCCAAAGGCTACTTGCATCCAGGCAGTAGGAAAGCTGCAGAGACACATTACCTGTAAAACTTCTTGACCAGGGACACTGAGCACTGTGCAGACGCCTCAGCCGCAGAGCGCACCGTGTCTGGAAACATCTCCGTCAGGCCCCACAACCTCTCCACCAGCGTCTCATCCAACTGTGGGACACAGAGACAAACATCAGACTGGAGCGGAGACACGCTTATTAAGACATTTGGACAAAAAGTTCGATCACTGACAGTGTGCTGGAGAGCTTAGAGAACATTTCAGTAAGGAATTAAATAAGTTGGCCTCTTCTTTTTACTGATGGACTGATTTGGACATGACCAACGTCCAACCATTAGCCCGAAACCAAAGGTAGAACGAGCAGCTCAGGTACTTGAACAGGTAGCAAGCTAGTTAGCTCCTCGTGCTAATCCGCAAAGATGGAAACGTAGCACAGAAGCTGCACCAAAAGCTTCTCATTTCTCCATTTGCGACCCTTGAATTAGCACACTCACGTCTTCATCTTCATCATCGTCTATCTCGTCCTCGGGGGGCCGTGTGGACACCGGGCCCGCAGATGGAGAGAGCTCCTCGATTGCGGCCATGTCTTCAGCCCGGCTCGCTTCTGGCGCTCCGCGGAGATTAACTGTGCGGACGGAGAACGCGTCGCGTAGGAACCCAGCAAAGCCGGAGACGGTCTCAGCCTTGTTCTGATTATTTCTCTGTGATTGTGGTGAAAGCTAATGCTAAGAGGCGTGCATCAGTGCTGCCAGTCTGAGGTCACGGTTGGAAAACGTGAAGCTCGTCAGGGTCGGTTGACGTAGGCAGTGCAAAGGTCACGCGACGGAGCACGAAGGGGGAAAAGTGCGCCCTCTGTCGTACTGGAGGTTCCACTGCAAGCACCGGATTTCAAACGAGGGCCAGAAATGTACAGCGTTTAGCGTCAACAGAGCATCTGCCCAGGGTCCCCGTGTGAACCCAAACGGTAATAAAACAAACACTGATCTAGCAATATGACAAGGAAAACTTCTTTAAAAGCACGTGAAACGTACACAAATGAAGAGAAATGGTAAATGTAAAATGGGAACAAAGAATAAAATAAACTAAATTTTGAAAACGAAAAGAAAAACGTGATGGTAAAACTGGTTTAAAGGTGACAAAAAGACATGGAGTTGTGGTAAGTACATTAAAACACACCGAGACACAACCTGGAACAGGTCAAAATGTGATTAGAAACATTAATGAGCCCAAACAGTAACAAATAATTCCAATACAGTACACATAAACAACAGCGAATAGCAGGAGCTGGAGATGGAAGATTCTATGTCTCCTTCCTTTTGCACTCTGAGACCATTTAAATGTCTGATCCCAGACTGGCTTGTTGTGTAACATCCAAACAGGAATTTGCAATCTGGTTGAGAGACTTTCTGTTTTCGTTTGATTTTCAGTATAAGGCCAATGTCCACTTAAAAACTCAACAAGAGGCCCAAATACCTTGTCTCATTTATAAATACTTTGTGAACACTGGCAGGGACTGTAAAAGCCTTTCAAAGCGTTTCTTTCCTTTTTTCATACTTTTTTGGGGTTGTTGTTGACGCTGATGGGAACAGCGGAGGGAGGGAGGGGGGAGAGAGGGGGGAGGCTGGTCATGGAAAAGTTCTGGGATGCAGGGATTCCTTGTTTACATCCTCCCGGAGTACGCCGCGGGGGCGGGGCCTGCTCCGCCCTCATTCTTTAGACCTGACGTCATTGTCGCTTGTGTTTTTTATGAATGAAAGAATCCAACCTCAGAGAGCAGCGGAGTAATTCCGGGAAAAGGCGGACTGACATTTTGTCGCCCGACTCGCGTCGACCCAGCAGGTAAATCACCTCCTAATCTTAAATTATCGACATGTTTCAGCAGGTATTCGCTAGTAACGACCGAGCTATAGAGCAACGGCGCCCGCCGGGGAGAGGGGGGCTCACTGAGCAGCCAAGGACAAGAGAGCAGGCAGCTGTTTGCTTTAATCTTTAGCTCGTCAGGGACCGTTGATGCTAGGTGCTAACGGGTAACATTACTAGCATGTTTGAGATGATTCGGGTCTCTTTTTCATATTTGCGTATTCGTACGCGCGTCGCTTGACAGCTGGGGAGTTTTTTTCGCTTCCTTGTTCAAAGTAAGTGCTGTGAGACCTTTAAAATGTTGTGTTTGAAGCCTGTATGTGTGTCGGGGGGGCTCCCATGATGGCTGTTTACTACAGAAGCAGCGCCTTTGCCCCGAGATGGCCAGCTGCTCCTCTAATAAAGGCTCTATTCTGGGTTTAGCTGGTAAACAAACATCTTTAGCTGTTCGCCGAGTGTCACTTGGTAAGTTTCGGGATGAAATTGGTGCTTATAACGAAGGGTTGACTGGTAATGACTGTGTTATAGCTCCGGTCTGGCATCGCTGCGTTCACTTGTTGCTTTCCACTTTGCTAACCTGAGTAGGGGGGGGGGGTAAAAGTGCTGGTGTTGGTTTAATGTTGGAGGCACAGGCGCGGGGATCCTGTGCTCTTTGGACTGTGACGGAGGGACGCGGCCGCCGCCGTCGGTTTTTCCTGGATTAGCTGGTTGGCGGCTCCGTCTCGGCGGAGCGGAGGGGAAAAGGCTTATTGCTGAATCACGCTGACTTTACGAAACGGCGGTCTCATCGGTTTACAGCCGGAGTCCGCCGGCTGGTTGGACAACCGCTGTTGCTGCAACCTCCACTTCCTACGCATTTCGGGAAATGCAGTTTGTCGCAGGCTCGCCGAGGGTCACTCGGTGAGGGGTTTTCACACAGCTCCAGCATCCACTCTTTACCCCTGTCCTGAGTTTGGATTTTCTTGTGTAATTACGCTATTTTTATAGCCACTCAATCAGGATTTGGATGGTGTTACAAAACGGGTTCTCCTGAAAATCCCCTATTTTTACTTGTGCGGCTCTTTTCTTCTGGGACAGCAGGTACTTTTGTGAATATCACACGTTTTCTTTCAGTCCTATCATATGCGTGTTACTTTCTGTTTGTAGTCCAGGTGCCTTAAACGAGATAGTATCCGTACAACAGTGATTTTGTCTGAATTTCTCTTTTTTTAATAGAAAAGTAGCAGCATTGAAAGCTGGATTTCCAAAATAAAAGTCATATAAAATAATCTTTAATAACTACAGTTACAAACAAGAAGATATATGACTGTTTTGCACTTATAAAGCCTGTATGGTGTGTAACTCTTTCTAGTGATTTGCTTGTTTTCTTCCTCTGTGTACCGTTATGTTTAGAGTTCGTTTTCTTTGAAGAAAGACCTGAAGTTAAAGGTTGTGTTTAGATTAGTTTCACAGGTTCTCTGGTGTGTTCTGTTTGGAGATTAAGATAACTGAGATAGGCAGGATGCAGGAGGAGGGAGCAGAGTGCACTTTGTTGGAACCACAGAGTGAAAAGGAGGCAACTGTCATTAGCACTGGCTTTGTTGTTGCTTGTTTTCTCCTTTTGGACTGAATAAAGTCAAAAAGTCCAGCTGTTTCATGTAAACAGTAAAGTCTTCAGTCAGCATAAACTTGGTCCTCCTGCAACATGTCGTCAGTGAGGAAGGGTCTCAGGTGGGAATTCTAAGTTTGCAGATGAACACGGGAGGCAGACAGTTCAGCAAGGAGAACTGAGAGCGAGTTTCTCTGGGATTTCTGTGTCTCACTTCAAAGATTTGTCAGCTCAGGAGTGAGTTCATCGCAAGCTGGCGAAAGGTCAACGGCGTCACTGTCACCACGGGGTATTATTTACCTCCCCACTGTAAACGTAGCGTCATGTGATCTTGTTTGTGAAGTGCTTTTCTTCGTGTTTTCCCCGCGCGCGAATAAAGTAAAAGGGTGACATAATGAAAGGTCAGTCGCTCTGAAAAGAAAGTCCAGGGTTGCGAGACGCAACACGCTGACTTTCCAACAACAATGTGGGGAAAACACCTGTGGTTCAGTGATGTCAGGGCAGAATCTGTCAGCGGTAACTCGGATGTTAAAACACGCTTTGAGAGCGGAGGGACGCTGAGACCGTTTCATCAGCCAACTCGGTGACCTGTTGTCCAGTCCAGTCACGATGGAGGGAACAGAAATCAAAGTGAAGACTCGCTCTGTCAACATGCGACTGGCGTCCGACGACAGGGAAGAAAGGCGGCAGAAACTGGCCCACTTACAAGTTACACTTTAATCCCAGATGGATTCCACCCTGGTGACTTGAAGGAGGGCGCTGGCAGTGCGGATTCACTCTGTGTGGCAGAGAACAAGACAATATCACCCAATGCAAAGCAGCTAAAGTGGATCAAACTAAATGAGACACGATGACTGTCATTATCAAATCTCCACTCAGCTCTTTAACCTTTACAACACCATTTGACTGATGGTGTGCACACGAACTTCTCAGAGCCGTGATATCGAGACCATTGTTATGGCTTGGAATTAATAAAGTTGTGTTGAAAAGCAGTGGACAGTCCCTCAGGTTGGGCTTTGTCTCGGGATGCTGGGCGGCTTTTTCACGCGCTTCTCTTTCGTGATGAGTTCAGATGAAGCGTCTGTGGTTCCCTGTAAGAAGTTGCCCTCATTCAGGCTCCTTTACAGTAAGAGCTTTGAGCCGTTGGTGTCGTGTTGACAAGAGGAAGTGTTGAGGGGGGGGGGATTGGTTAGGACACCTGCTTTGAGCAACCAAAAGGGCAGACACATGATAACTTCCTCCTCCCTGTTCCAGCGAACAGAGAAAGGCCCCTGCCGTTTTCTTAACCCCCTCTTCTCCTCGTATCGCACCGTGGCGGTTGAATGAGAGCGCGGCGGCCCCGTTTGGAGAAGCATGAACGATCTGCGGGTTCTCCTTTTCTTTGCCGTGCGTGACTGGCTGTCTTGTGAGCGGATGGTGAATGTCAGGCAAGATCTGGACCACAAGAAAACGGGCAGTTGTCTCGAAGCGCATGCGATAACGCGGCTCCTTTGTTTTATAAACTCCTGGATCCTGTTTCTCTTCTTCCAGAGTGTCCGTATCTGTTTTAACTGGTGCTTGGGGGCAACAAAAAGAAAACAATTGGATCATGACGACGGAAAGAAACAGCAAAGCCCTGAAGGTAACACACACACACACACACAGAGCCAGAAATAAAGCTTGGTTTCATTATAGTTAGAAGAATGAGTCATGTTTTCGAGCCTCTGGCAGTTCTACAAAAGGGAAACTACAATGTTTGAGAAGAGCTTTTTTCATCATTCATTCTACTCTGGTATTTTTTGAAGGGAACCCTTTATGCTTCGACTGTTTTCTCACACAGACCTTTACAATGTTGCGCTTTCATATCCAGAATATGATGAAGTCTCACTTGAACACGTGAACATTTCCGGAGAAAATCCCGTCGTTTCCGCCGAAAGGCGTCGCATTCTTTTGAAAAGAAGCGACACAAACCACAACAGCTCACAGTTTCTCCTTCTCCGTCTCCTCAGGTGAAGCAGGAGTGCGGCGAGAACGTGCCCTTCCTGTCAGACAGCGAGCTCATGTCGCTCACGGTGAGGGAGCTGAACCTCCACCTGCGCGGGCTCTCCCGCGACGAAATCCAGAAGCTGAAGCAGCGCCGGCGCACCCTGAAGAACCGGGGCTACGCCGCCAGCTGCCGGGTGAAGCGCGTCTCCCAGCGGGAGGCCCTGGAGCAGCAGAAGATGGAGCTGCAGCGCGAGGTGGAGCGGCTCGGCGCCGAGAACGCCGGCATGAGGAAGGAGCTGGAGGGGCTGGGCGCCCGCCTCGCCGCCCTGCAGAGGTTCGCGCGGGGCCTGGAGGCTGGCGGGGGCAGCCTGTTGGCAACAGCCCCCCGCCTCAACACCGCCTCCGTCATCACCATCGTCAAGAGTCCGCCACAGCCCAAGCCACAGAGGGACCAGGAGCCGTCCTAAAAGGGGGGCTGCGGGGAACCGGACTGGGGGTGGGTGGGGGGGGGGGGGGGGGCTGGGTCAGTGAGGTGGACAACCTGCTGCGCAAACACCCGGCTGCAGGTATGCATGGAGGAAACACACAGGCAGGAGGACAGGAAGTCTAACAAATACTAAGCGCCTTGTTCACATTCTGACACAGCAGAGTAACTCGACCCTGCAGGTAGCAGCTGGGACTAGTTTTCCGACGCGTGGGCCGCAAACTGTTGACAAACACAAAGGTTAGAATCCGATGCGCCATGTTTGATGTGAACACGGCGCACGTGCACCCCCCCCCCCCCCCCCCCCGCTCTTCTTCCCCCTGCCCCGATCCACGCGGGGCGCTGAGACATTGAATCCCGAGCGAAGCCAGACCGACCCAGACAGAGTTACTGTACATGATTTACTGTTCAACAGGCCCAGCCGCCGAAAAGCCCCGTCTCTTCTCTTTTTTTTTCTTCTTCTTCTTTTTTTTTCCTGTATGTGGCATCTGACCAACAGCAGGATGCCAGAGGCGGTGCGGGACGGTTATGCGCAGCTTACTTTAGTCTCGCCGTTCCTCCTGCAGTCTGAAAGCGCTCGCTGGCTTTCTCACACTCAGAGGTCCAAGCGATGCGTCTCCTTCCCGTCGTGTCACATTTGGCTGCTTCCGCGGCAGAGTTTCCCAACCTCCAACCTTCTCTCCGGCCGGCGGAGTCGGGAAGCAAAACGAGTCGAATGAGGTCGAGAAACTCTGCTAAAGGTCGCCGAGGTTTCTCTCCAGATGTCAGACTGGTAGTTTTTCCCTCATTTTTCTACCTATTCTACATCTACACACGAGTTGAGTCATTCTCATGCACACGGTTCTCAGTGATGCCTTCAGGAGCCGGGATGATGTTAACCTGGTGTCCTTCCATCCAGACTTCTGAACTGTAACGCCGCTTTTTTACAAACTCCCTCTATCCGCTCTCATTCATGCCCCCCCCCCCCCATCACCTCGGCATCAGACGTTGGTCATTTTGCCGCGTGGAAGAAGAAGAAGAAGAAGAAAAAACAAGGCGACGGCGCGTCAAAGCGGCGTTGCATCCTGTAGGAGTTTGGGCCCGCTGCAAAGCCCCCCCGCAAACATTCCCGTTTCATTTTTTTTTCTCTCCGTGTTCTTGTTTGTACGTGCCGCTAAGAGACGAAAATGTTGAGTGACATTTATCAGAGATATATTCTATATTTTATTTGTATTTAAAGGTAGATATTATGAAAAGACAAGCTAACGAGTGCTGTGATGTTCTATGTTTTTCAGAAGTACTTATGACTTAGTCTGAGGGTCCCCTCACGTCTAATTATTGTGTTTGTGTGGCGACTACGACGACGATGATGATGATGATTACTTTTACAAAATGTTAATTATTAGCTGTGTAGAAATATGCTCAAAGCCAATGGCCATATTGCTGTATGATGATTTGTTTCCTTTGCGTGTGTGTGTGTGTGTGTG
>JASSRZ010000086.1:4568557-4579437 GCA_032164315.1 Malacoctenus gilli | reverse complement strand
GTAGAAATATGCTCAAAGCCAATGGCCATATTGCTGTATGATGATTTGTTTCCTTTGCGTGTGTGTGTGTGTGTGTGAGGATTTTTGTTTGTTTATTTTTTTTGTTGGGTTTTTTTGTTTTGTTTTGTTTTGTTTTTATTGCCGCATTTGTATCGGCTTGTCGTAGTGGATTTGTGGACCGGGACGTTATTTTTATACGATGAATCGTACAAGGTTTGTGTGTGAGTTAACTCATTTAGGGTCACTTCTATACTGAGTGTTGCAGGGATGACGAGTTTGAGGAGGCGAAGCCAAACATTCGCGAAAGAAAGAAAGAAGACAGACTTCTTGTTTTTACAGTCTATTTGGAAAGGGGAAAAAGGAAGACAAGATTCTCAAATTCGTAGCTAGAATTGAGCTCAGACGTTGTTGTTATTAAATGCCCCCAAATCACAAGTACTCATTCCTGCAACACTCACTGAAAGAGTGGAGGGAAGGATGGAGCTGAGGAGAGGGAAGAAGAGGGCGGAGGAGGGCTGCGACGATGGCAAAAGAAAGTGGGCAGAGAGCAGAGAGAGGGACGCGAAGGTGACAGACGGGGGGGGGGGCGCTCGGTTCACTCGAAGACCTCGGTGGCGGCCCGGCGGGCTCATCGGTCAGGGAGTTTAGGCCACTGAATAGTGCTAGCAATATCGTCTATGAGTCGAAGTAGGCATTGTAACACAGTTAAGTGTGTTGACAGATAACTCCTAAAGATATGAGGCATATATATTGCTATATATGAATATCTGTGTGGCAAAAAAAAGCATTTATCCTCAATATTTTAACGTCTCACTTTGTCAGAATTGTGCTGGATGTTTTGTAATACTTGCAAAACAAAAAATGGTCTTTGTATTTATTACTTGTATTTTTTCTATTGTGAAAATTTAAGTACATTGTCTATTTTATATATTAATTATAATAAATGTTGTACATATTGTACATAAACTTGTGCTTGTGGCCTGGATTGAAGCGGGACGCGTCGGCTCCACGTGTCGCACGTTAAAGCGGTCGGTCGGGTTTCGGGTGGGGTTTTTTTTTCCTGCTTCCTGATTGCTGCGCGGAGGAGCCGTCCTGCTGCGTTCTGACGGCTCCTGTCGGCACACTGAGTCACCTCCTTCGGCTGCCTCGCAGACGTCGCAGCGCAGCCCGCTGACTCAGCACAGCGCTCCTGCTCCCTGCTGCTCCCGCTTTCCTCGCAGCGTCGGGGCGTTTGATCGGGTGCCAGGAGCTCTCTCACACACACACACACACACACATCTGATTGCGTGCATGTAACAGTGTCTAAATGTTTCAGCTGAGTTCATTGGACGCAGATTGAAATGTCGCTTTAGATTCGAGGGGTCACACATCAGGCCAAGTGACCCCAAAGAGGATTTGATTGGCTGATCACCTTTCAAAGTACGCAAAGTGCAAAGAAAACGAGTATTTCTTGGTTGAAAGTGACCACTGTGACTAGTTTTTTTCACTCAGTTGTGTTATTTTTAGTGAGATTAGTAAACAAACACGGCCGCGATGTTGTGTTTGGGGGTTAAACACTGCAAATAAACAGGATTCTACATTTAGGCTCCAGTATAATTTAGTGAAGCTCAACGCAGCAAGTGAAAGGACACTTTGACATTCAATCACCTTTTTGCTACTAAAGAGAGAACGTTCCTTTACTATTTCTCTTAGAAACTTATAGTTTGTTCAGGTTTTTTTAATCCAAACTGCAAACCTTTTTTCAAATCATACTCCTACCGCATCCTAGCATTTCACGTGTCCTGTTCCAGTATTTGACAAACTGGTGTATCGGGAAGGAAGAGGTTAATGGCAACTGTGGCTTTATTTTATTTTTTAAAGATCTGAGCTCAGACAAATAGGAATAGAGGCTAAAGTTAGTTGTGGGAATACGGAAAGTGTTTAGAGACAACAGGAAGTCAGAAAAGAGGAGACCTCAGCATTTTAAAGCATGTTTAGAATGGGAAATCTGAGGATTGGCTCCTAAAAATAAATGTCGAGTGAGGTATTGAAAGAGGAAGCTTCAATGTACGTTTGTCAACCCCAAAAATGAGTTGAGTGTTGTTTGGGGTTATGGTTTTTTTGTTTGGTTGGGGTTTTTTGGAGGGGGGAGGGGTAAAAAACAAAAAAACAAACATCGTGAACCTGCTGAATACTCCTTTTCCCAGAATGCAACACATGAAATCTCATCAGCTCCAAACACCCCCAGCTTTGCTCCAATGACTTCAACTATTCACAAACACGTGGTTTTAACTTAAATACAGACTATTTTATTATTTCATCTCTTTACTCGGACATAACAACAGTAGCAGCGTGAACAGCGTTTTATTACACAAAGAGCTAGAAACAAAAAAAAGTATCATGAAACAATGATAAAAAGTCACTTACGCTCCTGTGCTTCAACTTTACAGCATTTAGGACTACTTCCACACGGCCACAACGAGTCCTGTACAAAGCAGTTGCACAACAATGTTCAACACGCAAAGAAAAACAAACCGAAAGAACCAGGTGATGTCTCGGACTGCAGGAGGACTCACATGCTGCCTGCGGGACCAGGCGACACCTGCCCGCCGCACCGACGCAGCCTCAGCGCGGCTAAAAATAATCCGCTGTGTAAAAAAGAGAGTCTAAAAATAGCCGGCGCGTGCACGGACGGGCCTCCGCCGGATTGGAAACTAATCCCGGGACTGCTCAGCGAGGCTGGGACCCGGGTTGGGGGAAAGGATCGCCCAGAAATGCCCGTTATCCTGCGCGTCCCCTCCACGCGGCCCCCTGGTGTCCACACTGAGATACTGCACCAGGGTGGGAAGGGGAGGGGAGGGGAGGGGAGGGGAGGGGCGGCGAAGCTCGGGGTAAACACGCTGGCCACATTTGGTTTGTGACTCAGTGGGATGACTCAAAAACTCCCGTTATGAGTGAAAAATAACCCGCTCCGACCGCGATCAGAACCAACCGGCCAATAAAGAAAAAAAAAACGCTGGTCTGGGAAAAAAAAAAAACAGAAACAATGCCCACTCTGTGGTTCAAAGAACACATTTGACTGAACTGTTAAAGTAACTTTTCATGAAAAATACCACAAGCGGTCACACGACGGACTGCTGACCAGTGGAGTGTCCCGCGATCCCAGTGGGCGTGTGTGAGCAGCGGAGCCAATCAGGACTTTCGGCTGGATTCGGTGGAGCTCTGAAGTGAAACTCCAGCGGGGAGATTTACAGCTGCAACCAAAATGTGACACCGACTCATCTTACGTGACTCACTGACTCGGCGGGCTCCACGCACACGACCACTTGTTGCTCTGAGTCATTACTGGAACCATTAAGCAGCGTGAACGCGTTCAGATTCTTTTTATAATCACTCCATGACGACTGCGGTCGCTGAGCGACACAAAACAGGACTGTGATGCTGGTGTCAAATTACGCCCACTCGAGGTTCCATGCTGACAGCTTCCACACGAAGCCCCGCCCTCAGCCTCTGATTGGCTACATCAGACACTGAAGTCGATAACTGTGACTGCACAGACAGGAACCAATGGTCGGAGGAGCTTCGAGCGTCCAGGAGCAGGTGGGATCACGGCGTTGCCGTGGTAGCATCCGCAAGTGGGTGTGCCGGGAGTCAGCGGGATTTAAGACGTGGGCTTACGGCGTGACAGAGGGGTCCTCAAGGAGGCGGTTTATCCTTAATCTCATTTTAACCTCTAAAGGGACGGCGGAAGGGTCAGTGAGAGAGAAACGACTGGAGTGGAGCCGCACAGGGAAAAAAACCCAAACAAAACGTGAACACAGAGTCCCGTGTAAAGATGTTGTTTACACAAATACAATCAAAACTATTTTCTAATTTGATGACTTCAAAATTAATCAAACTGCTATCAATTAGCTTCTAATATGTTCGTATCTCAAAAAGTAAACTTCTACTTTCAGCAACTCCACAACCCTCCGTTGGAAACAACAGCCTCTGATGCCGGTGGTCCTTTATGGCTTCGCTGCGTTTCCCGCCCCCCCGATCCACTTAACCTACATCGCGGCCGCGGGACGTCTGCTATCCGAGGACGAGCTTTAATCCCGGCCATTCAAGTAACGTCCCAATTACGCCGCTGTAATCCCCCGCCGGCTCTACCGCCGCCGCACTTCACTGCCGCCACCGCCGCCGCTGCCCACTGGAGCAGATGCGCCCGCTAATCTACAAACGGCTCTCGTCTGTTCCGGTCGATGTCGGTGACAACACGGGCTGCGCGCAGCAGCGGTTGTTGGATTCCTGTCGGAAACCTTTAAAAAACATCGTCACAGCTATTTGTCCAAAGAATCAGCGGATCGCTTATCAAAATCGCTAAATGTGGATTTTATAGTGATGCGCAAACATGTCGAGGCTTCCTCTGCGCACGCAGACGAAAGCCAAGAAGAGGAGGAGTCGAGCCCCGAGTCGGGTGTCCGATCGTGGTGCCTGTGTGAAGGTCCCACATGCAAAAACTAAAGTAACTGAGCTGAATCGGAACGGTAGCTCCCAAAAACGGCGACCGGAAGGTTGAATTTATGGCAAACGGAGGAGCCTCCCACATGCTCTCCGCGTCCAGTCTGAGTTCGGCTGCGGCGGGGCGCTCCTAAAACTCGTCGTCCGAGCTGAGCAGGAGGGTCTTCTCGGTGTCGCCGCGCGCGCCCGCGGCGCCGTGGGCGCGCGAGACGGGCGGCGGCGCCCCCTGCTCCAGCGTGGACTGCTGCGTGTACTGCTGGTAGGCCGGCGAGAAGTTGTGGATGGCGTCCTGCACCATGTCGCCCGGGTTCATCGTCTCCTTCAGGCTGCTGGAGATGCTCTTCATGGGGGCGCTGCGTCCTGCGAGGGGGGGGGGGGGCAGAGCAGAGATCCATTAGTGAGGGGGGTTGATGGGGCAGCTTGGAGGAAAAACAGGAAGGAAGTGAGAGTCGGGATTTATGGTGGATTTTTAAAGAAAGGGAAAAAAGCAATGGAGAAGAAAGAAGAAAGGATAATAAAAGCCAGAGAGAGAGAGAGAGAGGGACAGAGAGACAGAGAGAGAGAGAGAGAGAGAAAGAGAGAAAGAGCTGTGATTTACAGGGTGCTGAAAGAGGGAAACAAAAGTGAGGCAATGGGTGGATGAGGGGGGAGAAGGAGGAGAGTGATTTAGACAGAGAACAGAAGGAGGAAAAGTTCCCAGCTGATGTGAAGGTATGTGAGACAGGAAGGAACTGTGCAAATAAAAAGGAAGTGAAAGAGGGCGGGAATGATTGAGGAGGTGGCCGCCAGAAGGAAAACAGCGACACTCACAGGAGGGGGAGAAAAATAAGTACAATGGAGTCTGAATGAAATATAATGAATCTGGAGGAGAAAGAGGAAGATCAACTGGGCCGCGTGGAAGCCCACTGCAAGCACACGGGGCTGTTCTCTCAACTGAGACGGTAACTTTCGATGAAAAACTTGGTTTTTTTTGTTTTCGGGTTGGGGGGGGGCGGTGAGGAGGAGAGGTCAGAGTTCAACCTACCAAACTGTCCATATGAAGGAACGGGTCCTTCATGGTGCAGCACAGAGAGAGAGAGAGAGAGAGAGAGAGAGAGAGAGAGAGAGAGAGAGAGACAGATAGACAGACACACGTATAAAGACAGATATAAACAGAGAGGAAGCGAAACACAGAGTGGAAAATAAAAGAATGTTTCTGGTGATGAAGGACAAGTAACGAAGGATGAGAAACGAAGGCGAGCAAATGAAAGTATGCCGTCGAATTATTCCGCGGGGATGAACCGGGGGTCTCCCACAGTGGGCTTGGCTCACCTCGAGAGTCCAGACTTTTGTTCATGTAGACCTCGAAGGTGAACGCCCGCCGCAGGGCGAGGGCGGCGAAGAACAGCTCGATGCAGATGAGGAAGTTCTGGTAACCGGCGGCGACCGTGCCCTCGCCGACCGACACCTCGGGCGAGTTGATCTGGGGGATGGCGCCGCACTTCTCCAGGATGGCCAGCAACACGCCTGAGCAAAAAAAAAAAAAAACAACAACACAGTGAACAGGCGAGCTTTGGTAACGATCCAACTGCACACGTGGTGCAGACGATCGTGACTCTCGACGAGGCACGACAGGCGGAGGGGCGCAGCGCAAGCGGTCGCTCCGCTCCACGTCACACACACACACACACACCGGCCACAATAGCTCAACATTTTGGCTGATTCGTGTAAATCTTGAGCTGTATTTAGAAACCTGCGGGGGGGAGCTTTGTGGTCTTGGCCCCGACATGAAGCGCTCCCTTGTGCAATCGTGTTTTTCTCAAACAGCTTTACGGGAGAAGTGAGAAGGCCCGCGACACGCGGCGCGTCCAAAAAACCCGGCGGCGCGACGCGGCGGACCTCCGTACCCTGCCAGAAGGAGAGGAAGATGACCGACTTGACCACCAGGAACTTGAGCATGGGGCTATACGGGCTCAGTAGCTCCCGGGTGGAGAAGTAGAAGAGGAACAGGGCGTAGAGGGACAGGCTGACCGACACGTTGTAGATGAGGGTCACGTACAGGTAACCGCCGGCAACGCTGCGGAACGAGAGAGGGAGAGGAAGAGAGAGAGAGATCCGGCGTCAACAAGGCTGCTCTTCATTTGCTGCCTGTCAGTGAGGTGTGCAGCGATTATCTATTGTTATCAGTCGTGCTGGCAGCTAAAAGTCCCATTAGAGATTAAAGTCTTGGAGGGAAAACAGTGAAGGGAGGGGGCCACGATTGGTCTGGCCTGAAACATCCCAAAGATTAGCGAGCAAAACCACATGTTGGGAAGGCTGTGGAGCAGCCGGACACGGAAGCATTTCCGACATGGGCTGGCCAGCCGGAGCCTCCGTCTCTGCACTCACTTGAAGTCTCCGTCCTTGTATTTGCCGTAGGCCTGCAGGACGACCGTGATGATGGCCATGAGCGGCTTGACCACGCAGAACTGCAGCGTGGCCTGCTTGCAGAAGCGCAGGAAGCCGATGGAGTAGGCCCGCCCCCTCAGGCAGCAGGTGCCGTACATGCAGCTGGACCTGGCGGGGGATGGGGGAAAGGGGGGGGGTTGCAGACAGCGGTCAGAGCCGAGCGTACGGGCGGCCTCGAACCTGTTACGTAAAAAAATGATCCTCCTGAGAAGGGCCGGCGTCTGAGGAGCCGTTCTGAGCTCCGTCACGTGAAACTTACTCAATGGGCTTCCCCCGGATCTCGGCCATGATGGCGCTCTCGCCCCCCAGGTACTCGTAGCACAGGCTCAGGAAGTTGTAAATAACAAAAGCTGCAGAGAAGGAAGAGAGAAGGGAGAGATGAATGGTGTTGCCTCGAGCGCTACATACAGATTGCCAAAGCAATCATAAACAATTACAATCATAGGACATTACTGACAACTTTATTAAACGCCACAGTCTGCACAGAAAGAGGACGAAAAAGGGGCAGCGTTTCCGTAGGGACACGCAACTGGCAACAAAACCTTTACTTTGTTAAAGAACCCAGCAATCTGATGAGATGTGGTGTATAATTCATCCCTGCACACCAGCTCGTGCCCCAGACCACACACAGACACGGGGGCCCCCCTCCCTCCCCGAGCCGCCGTCCACGTTTACTGTAACCACCAGCTTAGCGCTCGTCCGCGCCGCTTCAGCGAGACGACGCGCAGGAAGCTCAGAAAAACACACAGCAAGTCTAATCCCGTTAACCCCCCGAGGAACTTCCTAACCCCCCCCGCCCCGCATGTGTGGGCCGTGTATGCGCAGGCGCACGCGACGCTCTCAGGGGCAGGATGTGTTTGTGTGACTGGGAGGGTAATGTAAGGTGAGTGTGTTCAGTTCGGAGTGAAAGTGTGACGACGGATCACACTCTGGGTGTGGGTTGCGCTGCGATCTCAGAGCGGAGCTCAGCAGTAGCGCTGGCAAGCCACTCTGGTTACGTCACACCTCCTCCCTGCGCCTCCTCCCTCCTCACCTCGCCCACATACTCGCTCCAACTTTGTCGGCGACGGATGTCAGACATCCATCACGTATGACGACCATCCGAAGGTGCCGTTTTGGTGGTCGCAGGAGCCAAAAGACCAGATCCAGTGGAACTGCAGTGAAACCCCCTCTCTGTGCCTAAGCTGTTTACCGCTACACTCCCTCACTTCCCCCTTAGGAACCCCCCCCCCCCCCCCCTCCATCAACAGTTGCCACGGTGATACAGTAGGACGACATACAATGAGAACGGGAAGTTTGCAGCAAGTTGAAACGCAGTGTCTGATGCGAGCTGATGGGGGATTTATGAGCACGGTTGCCATGCAACAGGTCAGGGGAAGAATCTGAGCATCGCTCGGCAGCGTTGGAGGACGACGAGGGGCGCGCCGGAGAGACCATAAGGAGGGACTGGAGGCGGGAGGCAAGTTGCTCTGAGGACGCCACATGACGATGGCAGTGATGACGGCGCTTCCTGCCGAGAGCAGCGCCATACATAGAGCGCCTCCGGCACGCACTGCAGTTCGCGTGACGTCGTCGGTTTGGGCGACATGCGAGTGACGAGCGAGCAGACTGTTTCTATCTTTGTCGCTCCGACAGACGGAGGAGGCGAAGGACGCGCCGACGCTCAACTTCTGTTTGCCACCGTCCGCCCGTTCAATATCTCAGGACAGAGAATCACGACATCCGGGACCATTTGGTGTGTCGTTTGCTCAGAGAAACGTCACACGACGACCGTCGGACAAGACAATCGAGGCAATCGTAGATTTTAAAGGACTTAACACGACACTGACGACATCACGGTGGCCGTACCCTCGTAGCAGTCCCTGATGGTGTCAAAGTAGACGTAGTACTGGTCGTTGGTGAAGAAGAGGAGGCTCAGCCAGGAGTCAAAGGCGTAGATGGGGACGATGAAGAGGATGCGCACGATGTGCCGCTGCTCCTTGGGCGAGTTGTAGAAATGGAGGTGCATGTAGATCTGGAAGATGAAGAAGAAGGGGAACATTGCAAGGTTAACGACAATACTTCTTGCGTTGTTCTGTTCTGACAACCTGAGAAACGGCACCCACGACTCGGCGTTCGACGGAGCTACCAAAGGAGAGCAGCTCAGATTAAAGTCTTAGTCCACAGCTTTTATTCAGAGGGAAGAAAAGCTGCTTCACAGTCAGTCTCGGGAGCTTAAAACGCTGGTGGGGGCCAGATAACGCGGCGGAGGGGGCCGACTCCCCTCCGCGCTGAAAAGGGGGGACGTCACGTTTTTGGAGGATGGATTTTGTTAGACAAATCATTAACCTCCTTCTGCAGCCCAGTCAGTCGGTCAATATCCTCTGACCTCGACGCAATTAGTCCCTGACGTCGTCCCACAGAGATACGTGAGAAAGGAGGAACCCCACCCCACCCCACCCCACCCTTGGTTCCAGCTTTACGGTCACTGAGGCCTGAAAGCTGCCTTCTCCTGCTGGCTGGGTGTGGCGACGTGTTTTGACAGATAAACGTCCCAAACCGTTACCAGTTCTGGTATTTATAGGCGCTCGCTGAATGCAGCGCTGCCGGTTACGAGAGTAAGAGTTACAAAAGGCGGGGGAGCGACGGCGGCGCTTCAGTACAGGAGAGAGGAGAGCTGACGGTCGCTTCCTGATAACAGACTGCAGGTATTTGGCAACAGGGAGGTCGTAGATAGTGATAATCTCATCAAACTGAACAAACAGTCGACACGAGCATCACTTGTGTCCACAGCTTTTGCCGAGAAACCGTCTGGGCAGCATGAGCAGCGAGGTCAACGAAGCTCAGGTCAATATTTGAAGTTTTGGCATATTTACAGCCATTTTCTGTCTCACAAACAACTGCCGAGGAGCGTTGCCAGGCAACCCCGGCCCCTCTCCGGGCCCGAGCAGATGTGTTTGCGTGCGCGTGTTTACAGGGTTACAGCGCCCGTCGGCGAATAGCGGCGCTGCCGGGCCCGCGCTCACCTGGTGGCAGGTGAGGAGGAAGGCGGTCCACACGAAGAAGCCGGACACGGCCTGCGCGGCGGGGGTCATCAGGAAGATGGGCGGGTCCTGGCCCAGCAGCGGGGCCTCGGGGAGCCAGGAGATGTTGGGGCCCAGAGGGGCTCCGGTGGACAGGGGGCCCGGCGCCGCCATGGCGGGGGGGTCCTCGCCGAGCCTCTCCGAGAGCGGCACGTCTCGCCTCAGCAGCTTCAACATCTGGGAGCGACACAAAGGGGGCCGTGAGACTCACTGCGGGGAGAACGTGGAGGTGGTCACTCTCCTGGCGCTGACGCAGTCCAACGAGAGTGGACAATCGCTCCCACCTGTAATCATCAACCTGGAGCATCGATCAGACTGTGTGTTATCAAGGCGACGCGTGATCTTGGCGAGGAGCACACAGGATAAACGCAGTGCCGGTCGATACTCTGTGACGAGAAAGAATGTGCAGTTCGATCCTGCAGGCCGGGAAAACTACTGTCACGTCAGGAGCGGCTTTCCAAGATAAAACCAGACGTGTCGTTTCGCTGCAAAGCATTCTGGTCGTTGCAGGCTTGACTGTTTGTTCTTCGTGTGACAAGCCGACACTGTGTGGGGAAATGTGACGTTTTGACACAAATGCAACTTGACTGACAAAACCGAGGTCAAATCGCTGCATTTAAAAGGCAAATTTCACACATTATTGTCACCCTGGGATTTTTTTTTTCTACTCGCATTTGACCCGAGAGCCGAACTTTCACAGTCATGAAGCCTGAGATTTATGCTCCGAGACGTCCACAGCTCCTCGAAATGACTGCGCTCTAAGTGGCCAGAGGACAGGTTACATAAGCTGCAGCTGATCACAGTCTCGGGATGAGACAGTTGCGTTGGGTCTTTTTTTCGGGGGCACGTTTGTTCTCACACTCAGACAGACAGACAGTTGTAACGGCTGGGGGGGGGGGGGGGGGGCGG
>JASSRZ010000086.1:4538608-4560016 GCA_032164315.1 Malacoctenus gilli | reverse complement strand
CCCCCCCCCCCCCCCCCCCCCCCCCCCCCCCCCCCCCCCCCCCCCCCCCCCCCCCCCCCCCCCCCCCCCCCAGCAACAGCGTGATCAGGCAGGAGGAGGAAGTACTGGAGCAGCAGTAGGTGGGTGGTGAGTGGGAGCGTCTGCGTGTACCTGTTGAGGGTCAGCCTGCTGCCGCACGTTTGGGGTGAATTTCCTCTGGTTTTGCAGCAGCTGTTGCTGCTGTTGCTGCTGCGGCTGCTGCTGCTGCTGGAGGAGGAGCTGACAGGCCTGAGCAAAGACAGGATTGAAAAAAAAAGAGTATAGAGTGAAGGTAAAAGAGACAAAGTACTACATGCAACATTTATGCATTGAAATGACAAATAAAGCCAGAGAAAAATTCGGAACGCTTCTCTAACACCCCTGCAGCTATAATGCAGTTTTAAAGCCAGCTTTACATTTTATCAATTTGTTTGGTTTTAGTTAGAAGAATTTGGTGCTTAACTTGTTACTCACACGAAAATGACTCAACAAGTGGGAGCTCAAAGGAATGACATGAAACTTCACGACCAGTAGAAAAAGTCAAGTATGGATTGGTGTCATTTCACATCTACAGTGACGGTTTGCTTCTCTCGTGCAGCTGCACGTGCTGCAGATCTGTGCTGAAGCCCTGTGGTCGCTCTCGAGGAGCGAGCTGCTTCTTACCAGCTGAAACTGAATGTGCGGTGGGTAGATGCTGCTGAGCATGGCAATATGCTGGGGGGACAGCTGCGGAGGGAACACGCCTCCCCCGACTCCTGCCACTCCTCCCACGCCACTGACACCCCCCACGCTCCCGCTGGGAGGGGGCATCTGCTTCAGCACGGAGCCTGGCACCTGGAGACAAACACAGCGGCAAGCCGCCCCACCTGTTACCACAGAAACGCCTGGGTGCTGTAACCACTGGCAACTGCATGAGGCTACGCTTCGACTGACAGACATGCAGCCAGCAGAAGGAGGAGTCATCCTGTGAATTTGCCTAAGTAATAAAGTGTCGCGTATGAGAGAAATGACACAGACTTTAAATTTAGCCCACATGACAAAAGCAGCTTGTGAGCAGAAAAAACAAACCAACACTCCCATGTGAGAGAAGCAGATGCCAAGTTGGAGCTATTTCAAAAGCTGGATGAAACTATTGATGCTTCTGAATTCAAGTACTTGATGGGAACACATCATCAACGTTACAGAGGAGACAGATCATTAAATTCCAGGTCTGCTATTGTGAAATGTTGGAACTTTGCATTCGAAATAAACTGTGAAAAAAGGACTTGCTGATAAACCAAGAACAAGATAATCAGTGCACATAACAACACGTGTGAAGAAACTGGTGCTGGTCGAACTACCTGGGGTGACAGGAACTGATGAGGCACTTGCGCTCGTATCCCTGGGGACTGGTTCATGGGTGGGATGCTGGGCTGATGTCTGGACTGGGCCATCCCTCCACTACTGCCAAAGATACTGTGACCACCCTGGAGTTCAGAGAGGCAATCTCAGAACAGAGGGCTCCAACCAGCAAGAGCGAGCAAGTCAACTGCAGCTAAACGTGACATCAGAATGGGTGATGATACTTTGGGAAGGGGGGGGGGTACTCATGATTGTCTATTGACAAGAAAGAGAGACAAAACCTACGACAAGAAGACGGGAACAAGAGGATCTTACTTGTCTAAAGGGGACAGTGTGGTTGAAGAGGGAATGGGACTTGTAGACAGTGGGTGGTGAGTACAGAGAACAGGGACCCTCATCCCCAAGGCACCCATCCTGATTGATCAAAGGCAAGGCCTGTCAGTGTGACAGCCAGTGGCGCGCCAATGTGAGGGCCAGTGGTGGAGTGAGTGGGGGGGGGGGGGGGGGTGGAAAGAAAAGGTAGAATCACAAGAGGAAAGAAACAGTGGGAAAAGACACCATGTTATCTAGTCGTGAGAAAGACATCGAGGACCAAGACGAAGATCGGCAGGACAGGGAGGCGTCACCTTGTCATAATAGGACCCAGCGTCCCCAGGTACTGCCTCTTTGGAACTGGTGGGACGATAAGACATCCCTCCTCCTCTTCCTCCCTTCCTCATGTCTCCGTTGTAATCGTTCATGCCCATGCCTCTTTTCTCCGCCTCCATCTTCTTCTCCTGTAGCGAGCCTGGAGCCAGGTCGATGTTCGGCCCGCTGGGGTCGTCGTTCTGTTTGCCAGAAAGGGTCACGGTCATCCTCCTCATCTTACGAGACCATTTCCCCTCCAAAACGCCGGAATGTTTCGAGCTGTGACACCTCACGCTCTGCAGAAAATTGTCCGTCTTACCAGCAGCCCCATGTTGGAGAACTGTCTGTTGATGGGGCTCATCCACGAGTCTCCTCCACCAGCTTTCAGCGAACTCTGTGAGACACAAGGAGCCTAAGAATTACCTCCAGAAATCCCAACCAAGGAAAGATCATCAATGCCATCTTTTCTACCACTATCAAAAGGAAACACGATTAAGTTCAGCATTTGTTCGGCCAGCTGATTTACTGTTCTCTGACATCTCCCATTATAAGAACTCCTTGAAGTTACTTTTTAAGGATTGGCGTCTTCCTGTTTTTCTTCATATCAAGGCCAACTCTCTCCCTGACCTCCCGGAGTCTCACCTTGTTGCTGGACTTCTTCCCAGCATGACCCTGTCCCCAGCCTCCGTTGCTTCCCTGGCCCCAGGACGAGCCACTTCCCTGGGAGCCGGCGCTGTTCCACATGCCGCCTCCTTCCTCCTCTTCCTCCCAGCTCGAGTGACGCGAGGCGGCCACAGAGCCCTCTTTGTCACCCCAGCCATCATGCATAGACTTTGAACCTGCAGGGTTGAAACTATGAGTACATCTGCAGCTCATCTTCACTTCTACCTGTTTAGTTTGACTATTGAGTACACTGATGCTTTAAAACATCAGTATTAAGTTATTTACGGACATTCGGACACTTTACTCAGTTTTATCCATTTGAATCATCACAAAAAATGCTCACCAGACTTCATGGAGTTCGAGGAAGGGTTTCCCCAACAGGTGGTCTTCCCACCGGCATCATCAGGGTCCCTCCAGCCTGTAGGGCTGCTCGGCTTTCCCCAAGCTGCTGTGCCATTGTCTACTGTGGGACTGGCTGGAGAGGTGCCACCCCACTCTGATGGACCTGCAGACACACACACGGCCTCGCTTTAGACCAAAAACTGGTCCAACGGTGAGAAAGTATTTGCCTCGGTGCCTGCATGTGTTCAGACGAGCTGCGTTCACTATGCTTTGTGGTTAGAAACATTTTGGTAGCCGAGTTTGTGGGGCTTCCTGCCAACTGGAACCAAAAGTTTTGATATTTATTCCATCTAAACTTAAAGCTATCAAACCCAGCACACCGGTTCAAAAATCACAGCGCAACCATGCATCACTTATATATGGAGCATTTACTCGTACATAGAAAATGTGAGTTTGATCGCTGACCAAAGATGCAGTAAAGACACTGCCGCTGAGACAAAAAGCAGGTGATCAGTGGATTGAAACTTTTTTTTCCTCATGACCCAGTTGCTGCTTTGTTCCTCTAAACCTCAAGGCTAACCTCAGCTGCATCACCCTTACATGAAAACAGCAGCTTCTTGCTTGTGGTTCCAAATCAATTGTCACGGAGGGACTTTCACAAAAACTGCAAACGAATGAAGTTAATGAACACAAACTACGGCTGCAGACTCAGTTACAAACGCCATCAAACCACAGTTAGACATGCGACAAACAAGCTGAGCCAAAAGGTATCACTGTGTGCATGTGCTGCCATCACACACCTCCACCGACAAGTAGCAGTTAAAGTTAAGTTTACGGTCCCCTTGTGGAAATTCTTTCTCCTTTCTCTGCATTCAGCCCATTCTATTCATAGTTAACCTTCAGTGTGTTTACTAGAAGCAGCACCTGGGAAGCAGTCAAGGGTTAAAGACTTTGCTCCAGGGTCCAAAGTGCTGGTGACCGGGGTCAGGACAAATCCTGGTCCCACACTTCCCCCAACACAACCTCTCTGCCAGTCTGGGGACTAACACTGGCGACCTTTCGGTTACACGTTTGGTTCACAAACCACGGGGCTACCACTGTTCACGTTAATACAGAATCAATTCAATATTAAAAGAGCTTAACTCAAATATCTTACCCATTGCAGGAGCTTTTGTGGGTCCGTGGCCAGTGTTGAAGTCTCTGTTACCTCCAAGTCCTGCAGCCTGTCGATTGGGTTGCTGCTGGATTGGGGGTCCTTGTTGTTGTTGCTGCTGGGTTTGAGCCGGACCCTGGCCATGAGGCTGCTTGCCTGCAGGACCACTGTTTTTATCCCACAGGTTAACCGGCTTGTAATTGTAATGGGTGGGGTCTCCCCATGCTGATGTTCCATCATCAATGTCATTCTTCCTGCTGATGGACTGCGGGGAGGGTTCCTCCCACCCGCTCGGTTCGGATCCACTTCCTCCTCCGCCAGAGACGCCAGGGATGGGCCCCGAGGTCCAGCCTGAGCTTTGGTTCTGATTCTGGGCTTGAGAAATGACCTTCCTCCCACCGCCCCCTTGCATAGCCCCTTGGTCCAATGCTTGCTGCAGCTGTGGATGCTGATTGCGGGGCTGTGATTGTTGCTGTTGCAGTTGTGCCTGTGGGCCTGTGATGGAGCCCGACTGGCTGTTTGGCATCTGGTGCATTTTGTTTCCTCCACTCCAGTTTTGGTGGGGCTTGGACCCCACACTGCCCCCAACACCAACACCCCCTCCCCCACTCCCTCCTCCACCTGTGCCCCCAGCTCCCCATGTCCTCCGAGGAGCACTGTCATCCCAACTCCCCCAACCACCCACACTAGAATCCCCACCTGAGTGCCCTCCATTTTTCCTTTCGTCACCCCACCCACTTCCCCCACTGTTTGATTTGGACTCTTGCTCTCCCCAGTCCTTACCTGCCCCTACCTTCTGATCTGACCCCCACCCACTCCCTCCTCCATTCCCACCCATTTCCTTCCACCCTGCAGTCCCTTTCTCCTCCCGACTACCTCCCCAACCTCCACTCACAGGATTACTTTGTTGATCAGGATCGCCCCATCCTCCCCCATTTCCTCCTCTACTGCTGCCTCGCCACTCCTCATTTCCCCAACCCTTGGCCTCATGGCGATCCCCAGCTCCCATCCCTCCTGCACCCCAGCCTGCATCTTTCCCCTGCTGGTTAGGCCCAGGTATTGCCCCTGACCCCAAGCCGGGTCCAGTTGTGGTCATTGGTCCAGATTGTGAAACGCCAAGATTCCTCATGTTGGAGCCTGTAGGTGGGGCAGCTCTTCCCGACAAGGAGGCCCCACTACTGCTACTGTTGCTGCTGCTCTCCCAGCCCTCTCCAGAGGAACCAGTTGATGGAACCAAAGAAGGACTGGCTCCTGGTCCCATTGAATCAGTGCTTATGGTCCTAGGTCCACTAGAATACTGAGAAAGACCACCAAGGGAAGATTGGTGTTTAGTTGGAGCTGATGAAACGGCTCCTTTACTCTGTCTTGCATGTTCATCAACGTCCCAGGATGTGTTTTGTCGGATCTGGGTTTGGCCCCAGCCGGTGTTCGATAGGACCCGCGGGTCCAGATCAGACCGGTTGAGCAGGCTCTGTAAGGCAGCTTCAGCACTGGGTGCCTGTCGGTGAGGACGACTGCCACTTCCACTTTTTGTAGGTCCGTCACTGGATGAAGATCCCCCCTGAGCTCCCTGTCCCCTCGCCACCCCACCCCATTCCCCTGTTTCGCCCTCTTCCTTCTGATTGTCCCAGGCTCTGGTTGTTGCGGTGGCAGCGGAGGATGAGGAGGGCACAGCAGGGTGATTGCCTGCTGTGCTTCCTCCACTACTGCTGCTGTTGCTGCTGCTGCAGGCTCCACTCATTCCTTCCCCTCCCTGGTGACCTCCAGCATTACCAGAAGAGCTTCCGCCCCAATCGCTGCCAGAAACCCCTCTCTCACCTCCGACTCCAGATGAGCCCCACCCTCCCTGAGATACCCCAGAGGTTTGACTACTGTTTCCACCATTTCCAGCACTCCCCCAAGCCCCACCTGTAGAACTTGGGTAACCCCAACCAGACGTCCCATTATCTCCTTCCGCAGCGCCGAAGCCCCCTGTGCCACCTCCTCCGCTCTCCCACCCATCAGTCCTTGAGGCACCCGTTTTGGAGTTAGCTGCAGGGTAAGGTTGGCCTCTCCACGAGGAAGCAAGGTTGTGGTCTCCCACACTTGCCACGCCTCCTCCCAAACCATGGTCCATTCCTCCTCCAATTCCATCCCCCCCTGCAATTTTTGGTCCCGCTGATTCACTGTCCCACTTCCCCCCTCCCATCTCTCTGTCTCTGGATTGCATTTGGTGAACTTGGTGCTGATGGGCGCTTGATTGATTCACAGATAAAGATGGGTGACCCCCCTGCACCCCGACTGCTCCACCTCCCAGCCCTAGGGAGGCAGAGTTGTTGGCAGACCCTCCAGGGCCCTGGTGGTGGAAGGAGGACAGAGCTCCTTCCCCTGTAGCAGGAGGGCCATCCTGCTGCACCAGGGCAGGCCAGGCCGAAGGGTTGGCATTTGGACTGAAATTGGCACCTGGAATCCCACTGCTGCCATCGATAGGGCCACTGGCATCATGGCTCCCTGGCACAGCGGGGGCTTTGGAAAGCGAGGAGGGCTGTTGTAGCAGAGGCCCAGCTGCAGCTACTGCATTGCCTCCTCCAAGATGACCCTGGGAGGCAGTCGTCCCCCACGCCACACTGTTGGACGACTGCATACATTCATTGGGCAAAGAGAACGAGGAAGTGGGTGAGGATTGGTTGCCAGAGGCACTAATGCTATTCACAGGCATTCCATTGTTGCCGCTGCCCCCACCAGTCCCAGTGAAGGAAGCGCCTCCCCCATCGTTGCCAGCAATGCTGGGCCACTCCTCCAGGTCATTGCCATCAACAATCACCTTCTCCCTGCCCTGAGAGGAGGCCTGGCTGCCTGAGCTTGCCCCCCACATGGAATTTGCATAATTAGAAGTAGTAGTAGAAGCAGCAACTGACGATGAGGTGAGGGCCACTGAGGAGGCAGCTGTGCCAGAATCTGATGAGACAGAAGCACATGACGCAAACAGTCAAACAAAGTAACGAGAGAGAACTTTTCCCATCATCTGTGCATGAGCTGGAGCTGTTCTACATGATCGGTGAAGTATGGAGAGACTCACCTGAGACAGCAGCCATGTTTGCATTGGGGCCGTCTCCTCCCCCACCCCCTCCCAGCAGCATGGAGGACAGTGGCGGCTGACCCCTCTTCAGTAGCACTTTATGGTCCTGCTGGCAGCGGAATCGTGGCGGCACTTCCCTCGGCATGTAGCGCGGTGGCTGCTGAGACGCCTGAGCTCCGCCTCCGCTACTTGTACCGCCGTTTCCGGCAGTACTGGGGCCGCCAGTAGAGGAGGAAGAACTGGTGGTGGAGGTGGGCTGTCCGTTGGCCACTGCCAGGCGCTTGGCATTGTTGCCGCCCTGCGACGGGGTGGCAGCACTGCCAGGGCCTGAGGTGGCTGGGGCTGGGGACGCAGAGGGGGTGGGTCCAGGGCTGGGGGAGGCAGAGCTGCTCTGAGTGGCAGGAGACTGGGCAGAAGCCGGCTTGGTCAAGTCTGGCACTGCGTGAAGTGGCACAGCAGGGAGAAGGAACCATTTTTAATGTTTTTGTTTATACACATTAAGAAGCTATTGCCACAACAATTTCCTCTGGAGCACGACACAAATTTCAGGAATAAACGTTAGAATAACTGAATATTTAGTAGTCACAGAAGCTCTAACCACTAAATATACACAATAAAACTGGAAAAGTACTCGACAACTAACCCTACAAATACAAAAAGCTGTGGCTTACCTTTGTTTTTTTGCTCTGAGACCTGTAATGCAACAGAATTACACATGAGTAACATGACAGACATCATCATGAAAACCACTCATTTCCTTCCGATCTCAAAACGAACAGACACAATAAAACATGCAAAACAACAAGTTCATGGGCATAAAAGTCAGAATCACCAATTCAAAAATCTCTCTTTTTTGAAGTGTTGTCAAAGAGAGGAACAAATTATCTGCTATTATTTGTGACATGCTACAGCATCACTTTTCATGAGGATGGAGACTTTTCCTCTTATGATGCTGCGTGTGCTTGAATCATTTTCAAGCAATGATTATGTTTCGTTGTTTGTATGAACAGATACCATTTGCATGTATGCTTGTCTGTTGCAGAGTTTGCTGACAAATTTAGCATGCTCACCTTCTGAGAGGCTTCCCTTTTTCTTTTGTCGTCTTTTTTCCTTTTCTTGTCTTCCATGAACTACTCCTCCTGGCCTGATAATGGTCTCTTCTGGAGCAGAAAAAAGACCAACGTTTCAAAACACAAATTTCGTTTACACGCTGATTAAATAACGGAGCAGCTTCTTGAGCTAATCATTCAGCATGAAAAACACACGCTGATCTTTCATGGCGACTGTAGCAAGAATCAGGGGGCGCTGCATGACCAGGCTAACGGAGACCTGAAGAAATCAGACGTCAGGTCCAACACATGTGGCGAATATTACAGTGAAAGGGAGCCACTGATTATCCCTGTGTAAGGACTCCAAATACTGTTAGATGATCCCATTGCAGACAAATACCTCCACTGATGCTGGTTTGTGAGCATACCTATAAATCTGAGCGTCAGTCCAGACCTTTTGAATCTCCACAGGGATTCAAGAACACGCATCGAAACTGATCAGCCAAAAAAATAATAAAAACCAAAGTGCTCTTTGATCAGTGCATAACATTGAGTAAGTTTTTTATCAGGTTAAATAAAACAGGGGGACTTGTTTTCATGATGTCGCTGTGACAGATTGACAAGGTTATTAAACTGTAACACATGAAGCCAAACACCAGCGTATGTAAGACAGTCAAACATCATAAAGCGGTAAAAAATATTTACGATTTCACAGCTGCAGGTTGACAGATAAAGAGGCAGCTCGTTAATTGAAGACAGAACATGAACCACAGACGGTGTCATGTCGGCTTGTGCCACCTTAGTTTCGTTTTGGCTGCACACGGGAGTCCTGCAACTGAACGCCTTTAAGGAGCCTTCGTGATCTCAGGCTTGGGCGATCATAAGAAACCCCACACCAGATGATGGAAAGATATGAATATGTCACATCTGCAGTCGAATCGGTGATGTAGCAGCGATACAGCAGCTTGCGTTGCATGTTAACGCTGTTCGGGGGGGGGGGGACGCCGCTCATCGGCATTCACATAGCTGCAGCAACGAGCTGGAAACGACGATGGAAACGCATTTCCTGGACATTAATGCAGCTCCAACCTAACACTTTATCAGCCAAAGTCGCCGATCACCTTCATCTCTGTCCAAACGGGTTCATGATACAAGCGACAAGTCAAACACCGGCTATAAAATACCCCATTCTTGCCAACAAGAAAAAGGGGCTGTTTTAGCCTATAAAGCTCGAAATATACATGGGCACAAAACGTCGCTCACATTAGCATGTAAACCAGCTGTCAACCAGTGTCGGCTCACTCCGCTGCGTGTGTACGACGGTGATGAACAGCATATACACCGAGGGCCAAACACCACGGCTCCGCTAGCGCTCTCCGCCACAAACGCAGCTCGGAACGCGCTCAGACAAGCCTGCGTTAGCCACACCGGCTAACTTAGCGAGTGACAGCAGCTACAAGTAGCCCGGTCATTTGAACAAATAACAGAAGCGCCCGTGTTGGCGTTTTCTTCCGCGCCGCTCCTCGTATGCAAACACATAACAACGTTCACACCGAAATGAGTTATTGCACAAAAACCGAGCTACTCACCTCGGGAATCACATAAGAAGATGGGCTGGCGAGCTAGCTAGCTTAGCTAAAGTGCTTCAGTGCGAATTTTTTTTAAGCTTTTTGAGGCATTCGTCGAGGCTACGAGAACAGCGACGCCTGAGCGGAGAGTCAAGTATGTGGCGGGTGAAGAGAACGCGCGCGCAACGAGCTACCTGTTTGCAAAGACGTACTAACGTTATAACGCTGTAAACCCTAATGTGCAGGAGAACGTTAAATTTCAAAGCGCCGTGGAGTCACTCGGTTGACGGGCGGCCATTTTGCTGCTCAGCATGAAGCGTCTCCAATGGCCAGCCTGCAGCAGCTGCGTGGAAGCGCTCTGACTGGCTGCCTGCTGCCGGGAGGGATGCATAAAAGACGCCTTATGACCTTCGCGAAAACTTCTGACAGCCCAACTCGCGCCCGTGCATGCTTATTAGCTTTATCAGCCCGCGCAGTTTAAAGAGGCCGCGGTGAAGGTTGGCAGCCCCGTGCAGGTGGGCACATCTCCCCGACGAGGATGGGCCCGAAGAAGCGGCGAGCGAGGATGAGGAGCGACGAGAAGGCTGAAGGGGGAGAGGAGGGGGAGAGGGACGCCAAGAGGAGGGGGGGAAACAAGAAGTACATCGGGGCGCATGTTGGCATTCAAGGTGGGGATCAGTGTTGTTTTGAAACATGTCAAACTTTTGCTGTACCACAATCCTGTATATAAATGATGTGTAGTCAGGCGGTTGCCAAGGTGATTTTACTGGCACACAGCAACATTCAGTATCTATTTTGGCACTTTTATGTGGGACCAAAGGTATTCATTGATTATTACTGATCATTAAGGGTTTGAATTTGCCCTTTTATTTTCCATTCAGGAGGCAGGACAATGGCACAAGTGGGTAAGAAGCGACTGTAAACATCTCTTCCGTCCTCTCTCCAGGTGGGATATGGAAGGCAGTGGACTCGTGCACGGAGATGGGGGGCAGCAGCTTCGCCCTGTTCCTGGGCTCGCAGCGCACCTGGAAGAGGCCCACCCTGGACCCGGGGGCTGCGGAGCGCTTCAGGGAGCGGTGCTCCCTGCGGGGCTTCAGCCCCTCCCACATCCTGCCACACGGCTCCTACCTGATGAACTGCGGATCCCCCAAAGAAGGTGCCACAGACGTCTCCAAGTCTCACGACGGCACTCCGAATGTTTGGGCCCATTGAGACGTCCATACATCCTAGGCAGAGTGAATTCCCCTCCAATATGGAGACTTCCCGGCATCCCCGATGCCACAGTTTCTGCCTTAAAGTCAGAGTTTCTGGACAGAAGGAGAAACCACCTGACCTTTTAAATAGAGCATCCTCCTCTTTGATTTCACACCACTTCTATATCGTTGTATTCTGAAAAGAGGACGCGTGGTGACATGACGTCATCTCATTTCGAACATCTTTTTCTCTCTTCCTGTTGTGACCCCGCCCAGATGTGTTCGAGAAGAGCCAGGCGCTGCTGCTGGACGAGCTGAGCCGCTGCAGCCTCCTGGGCCTCAGCCTCTATAACTTCCACCCGGGCTCCTCCCTGGGCACCATCAGCACCGAGCAGTGCCTGGACAAGATAGCAGGAGCCATCAACCACGCTCACCAGCAGACCCTCACGGTGGTCACAGGTACTCGGCATCCACGGAGCGACAGCAGACCTCCGCAAGAGTCTTTTTTTTTTTCAAACGTTGTCTGGATCTCTCTTTTTTTGGCCGTATGTTCAGTACTGCGTTATTTCTGACTCTGTAAAACCTGTGTGAGGCGAAACTGCAGCAAAACCAGAAGGAGCAGCAGGTATTTCAGGAATGAGAAGCAGCAGCAGCAGCCGGATGGTGTTTGTACGCTGCTGCAGCAGCAGCTGCCTGAGTAAAATGGCACCGTAGGATTTGGTGGTAATGTTATGTTTTTTTTCAGTGCTGGAGAACATGAGCGGTCAGGGCAGCACGGTGGGCAGCAAGTTCAGTGAGCTGAGGGGCATCATCGACAAAGTGCGGGACCAGACCAGAGTGGGAGTGTGTCTGGACACCTGTCACGCCTTTGCAGCAGGTGGGTAAAACCTCCGGGGCAGTGCCGCGGAAGCTGCCAGGAGAGCCGTGGAGGCTGGCGCTGAAGCAACCTTTTATCTGTCTGTTTGAGGTCACGACCTGGCTGCAGAGGGAGGAGTGAAAGCCATGCTTGATGAGTTTGACCAAGAGGTGGGGCTGCAGTATCTCAAAGCCATCCATCTCAATGACTCCAAAGGTCCAGCAACACACACTCGTACACGTACACACACACACTCTAAGACTCTGGCTGTATTCTCTCCATCCATCCATCCTCCTTTTCCTGGAGGTCACACGGGGTCGTCCATCCTCTTGGTCCCCTTTTTGTCTGATGCAGACATCTTAACTGGTTTCTCCCATCCAGTCCCATGGGGGTCCAACCTGCTGTCCTCCAGGAATTAGGTCAGGTACTGGAGGCTCTTCGAGCTCTGGACAGTAATCAGCCCAGTGCAAACTTCCTGCTCTAAATCCCTCCCCCCCGAGATGTTAATAAGTTTTCTTTCATGATCTGTCTCTTGCAGGTAAACTGGGCTGTAACCTCGATCGACACGAGGACATCGGAAAAGGTCACATCGGAATCGCGGCGTTCCGGGACATTGTCAACGAGCCGCGGCTGGACAACCTCCCTCTGATCCTGGAGACGCCCGGACGGTAAGACGGCAGCAAAAGCGACTGCGGTCCAACTCGGCATGAAACTGGAGCAACACGTCTGAAGAACGTCTTCTCACAGAGTTCCGTCTCGTCCTCTGTCCACAGGCCAGGGTTCGAATATGCAGAGCAGATCGAGCTTCTTCACTCCCTGTGTGAGAGAAAATGAACCACAAAAGCTTGTTGGCGGTTTAGTTGAAGTTCTGTCAGAAAAGTGTTTATCTCTTCGAGTTTATTGTAGTTTTATCAAGTTTTTATCTTTTGAACGGTTCCAATCTATGTACGTCAAGGCCCGTTAATAAATGACTCTTGGTTTAATAAATGCCTTTTTCAGGATGGGTTAAAGTCGTGTTCTTCAATCAACCATTAGGGGGCAGCAGTGGCACACTTAAGCCACGACACGTTTGAGATTGTCCCTTTTTTTCAAAGGTTCTGATCGTTTTTGCATTTCAACATCGCAGCACAAGTAGAATAAAAGTTTAACACAAAACAGGTTTTTAATAAAGTTTGGCACAAACTTGGAGCAACAAGACGAGATAATCATTCAAATTTTCTGAAACAAAAGCCCATGACAACTACACACCCATTCACACACGGAGCTCTCCCCCTTGATGACCCCCCCCCCTTCCAGCTGTCAACTACCAACACTTTGGTGCAGCTGCGGACCCCTGGGAAGACATTAACTAATGAGCACACCCAGGCTACTGGAACACCATGTGGTGTATGCAAACACACACCCGAGGAGGTGCAGAGGTGCAGAACTCTGAAGATGTGCCTGACAAATGGGAGACACCTGACTTGATCAGAATAAAACGATTCCACCCTTTATTATTTGAGTTCTCAAATGGTCTTGAATCAACCAAAAGCTAACCTCTGCGCTGACGCCCTTTGGGAGAGGGCCACCTTACAATTTCAAGACCACTCATCCAAAGCAGCCTTGGACCCCTCCCTCAGGGTGGCGCCAGAGATCCCAGGTGAGGGTGAGCCTTCGCCTGCTCTGAGGGCCATCAAAACTAGAATAAAAGAGCTAAAAGAAGAAACAAGACGAATTTTCATAACCCAGAGCTGGGAGCACATTTCCTGCTTTTATTTTGAAGGCTCTTCCTTCTGTACGTTGGAGAGAGTCCTCCACATGTCCCCTCAAAGACGATCCTAAAGATTTGATTCAGCTCTTTATTTCAAACAACTTCATTCGTCCGTCTCATGGGAATCCGTCCCTGTCCCTCCACTATCATGGACGGACTCTGACCTGGACGTCTTGTCCTTGTTTACGTGCGAGACTGTAAAAAAAAACCCAAAACCCCTCTCGGTTTACACGCAACCTCCCGCGTGAGCGCTGGACAGGAGCGTCACGGGGAGCGCGGGGCGAGCGCCGGTCCAGACAGTTTGTCTTTCAGCGCGGCGCTAACAGAGACGGGAAGTGGAGGTGCCTGGCCCAAGAATGTCTCGGGCTCCCAGGTCCCACCCACAGGAAATGCCTGTCCGGCCTGTTTGAGTCTGCCTGGATGAAAAAAAAAGAAGAAGAAGAAAAAAAAAGAGACGTCTCCTGTTCGCCGAGCTCAACTTGACGAGAGGAGGGATGGATGGAAGGATGGAGGGATGGGGGCGGCGGGGGGGGGGGGGGGGTGAATAAAGAGGACGCTGGCCCTGGTCCTGCCGTGGTTTAGATAAGCGGAGGCCTGATGGTTTTCAGAGGCGCTCTCGGTGATCTGCGGGGGTCAGGGGGTCGCGGCCCAGGAAAGCTGGAGACTAAACAAAATGAAGACATTCCTCCACTCTCACTTAATCATTTGGTGGAGGAGGCGTGTGGAAGGGATACACGGATGAGACGATTAAACATCTCTCCATTGGCGAATTATAAGAAGATGTTTGGTATTTGTTGCTCCTGCTGCGCCGCGCGCTCGCGTTTTATGAGCTGCCCGTCCAGCCGTTCCTTCTCCCCTCTCTCTCTCTCTCTCTCGCTCTCTCTCTCGCTCTGTCATTACATTGCGCTGCAAATATTTTCCACTGCAGCCCCGAAGCCAGCGACGTAAGACTACAGCTCTTTTAAGACCAACAGATATTTTGATGTCTCTCTGTGTCTTTTCCAAACGCATCTGGGCAAGCCGGCCAGTAGAGAAGCTGCGGTAGAAGCGCCGCACGGTCTGTGGACTGTTTCACTTCATTGCACAGGAAGGTGTCATCAATGGGAGCACATCCTGAGGGGGAGAAGACTCAATCGGACCCCCTCTCATAGTAGTTTGTGCCATAATGGAAATAAAATTGAAATAAATGTACATTTTTGAAGCATTCAAACCAAAAAAACAAAACAATTGGAGATTTTCCAGTGTTTGAATTATACATGTGATTCAGCAACATAAAAAGTGGTAAAATATTGTGAAATTACACACAATTACTGGACTTCTCTCAGGTCCTCATTCGTTTTGAGTGAGCAACAGCTACTGGAGCTGCTCAGTGGCGCCGCGCTCCTCCATCTGCCTGCTGTGGTTCGTGAACTTCCAGCTCACGAACCCTACTCGGCGGCGGTGACCTCCGGGCTGCCGCTCGTTCGTACAGCATTGTCTTTTAACTCCCCAGATGTCCTCGCCATCGTCTCATAACGCTCCGAGTGACTTTCGGCAGTCTCGCTTCAAAACAAACGCTGCAGCGAAACAGCTTGTCTGACTTAGAAACCCGCCGCAAACGGGGGACGGTCGCCTGACAACGGCTCTTTGTTCCAGCGTGGACGAAGCCCCTCCGCGCACGGTGAGAAATCCGCGGCGTCACGTGCTCGCTGGACGACGACGGCGGCGGAGCGTAGAGGGCGGGATGAGGCCGCGCGCTGCCTGCGTGGCCCTGCCGCTCCAGCGCAGCTTGAGTTTCAGGCCCCCCTCGCCTCGCCGCGCTCCGTCCCTCTGAAGCCGCGGTCGGAGCGCTCGACCAGCCAGCGGCTCCCACAAGGACGTGCCACACACTCACTGCCAGGACTCCGAATCCTCCGTCCCGCACGCACACATATACGCCTCGACGAGCCCCGTGTTCGGCACACACATATAGCCAGGGTGCTGTGAAGAAACAGGAGCTCGGAAGCAGGGTGGGGTTCTTTCTGCTCTCTCAGCAGATCCTTTATTTTTTGCGCCTCGGCCGCGTCGTAAGTTACCTTCGAGATACGGCATTTCATTTCCCACCGTGAAAAAAAAGAGAAGGAGAGCGGAGCAGAGTGTGTGCGTGCGTGCGTGTGCGTGCGTGTGCGTGCAATGTGTACTTTAGTGGGCCTCCGGTCAAACTGTGCGGGTTCCTTGTGGCTTGAGTGAGAGTGTTGTAACTGGGCTAAAGATCGAGTAGATGTGACTATAAACAGCAGCGCTGAAAAAGACGGTTTTTGGCCAGAGGCTGCAGCGAGAAACTGTGGAAGCCGCGAGCAGCTCGGAGGAGAAGCTTCTCCTCCTCCTCCTCCTCCTCCTCCTCTTCCACCGCCTCCTTCTCCTCCACAAGGCTCCAGATCGGTAACATCGGAGACCCACTGTGGTTCTTCCTCTCATTCCTTCCATTTGTCCTCCTCTTCCCTCCCTTCGATTCCCCGTCTTCCCGTTGGCTCCGGGTTAGGAATGCTACCCAGTGGCGGCCGGGCACGCCGCCACGGGAAGACGGGCCGTCATGGCGGCGGAGGCGAGCCGAGCAGGGGAACGATGAGAGAAAGGAGGAGGAGGGAGAAAGGGTGAGGCCGTGGAGGAGCAGAGGAAGGAGAGTTATGATTGAAAAGCAGCGAAGGAGAGAAAAACCAAAGATACGTCACTGATGGAGAGAAACTCCGTGAACTCTTTAATGGCTCCGTGGAATTCCTTTTAAAGCAGCAGTGCAAAGCAACCTTGAGCTCAGTCCTTTACATCGTTTCTTTGTCAAAACTGATCCCATACTTCAAGATTTGACCCCCCCCCCCAAAAAGCCCCTCACTAGGTTATCCTCAACTGTTGTCTTGCACCTTATTCTGATTCTAGTCCCTTCAACAGGAAGAGCATGTGGGGGTATGAAAGGACCAAGTGTTCATTGCAGGTTGTAATGACTTGTGGGCGATGAAAGTTTCAGGTATTTCCTCCAGGAGTGATTAAGCTTTAAGCACAAACTATTTAAAGGTGTGATTACAGTTTGTTATGCTGCTCAAAAAAAAAGCCGACGTTTAAATTCATTGCATGTGAATATTTCAGTCTTTGGCACCTTCCAGGAACGCGCCGGTGGCTGCCAGCAGCCACTTAGCTTCCTTTACGTTCAGCTTTTATCCGAGAACATCGGCTCCGCTTGGCCGTCCGAGCTAATTCGAGAACTTTCCTTTCATAAAAAGGTCGACCTCGCAATTAAGCCGGGGCAAAGAGGCTCGACTGTAACGTGACACAAATACAGTCGGCGTCCTCGTTTGGGAGCGTTTCTTCGTGCCAGAAAGGGGAAAAACAAAAACCTCAATCAAGAAGTTCTCCGATCGCACTCGTTCATTTTCACACTCTCAGACCGACCGCTGCAGTCACACTCTGTTATTAAGGCCCCGCTGAACACAACACACTGAGAACTAATTACAGTGAGATGAGCTGGAGGACTCCGATGGCTCTGACGCGGACCAGTGTTTACAAATGTTTTCGGGGAGCGAGGTTTTGGGCGGAGATCAAGGCGGCGAGATCCTTATCTGCTTGAACTGTGTGTGCGTGCTTGTGTGTATATATGTGTGCATGTGTGTGTCAGTTTCGGGTCAGTCATCCACATGCAAAGAGCGCGCAGGTCAGACAGTGACATTCCTCACACACACACACACGCACACACACACGCACGCACGCACGCACACACAAACGCGGGCTCCTGCTCTGACCTCGATCCTGCCGGGGCCTCGGACGTCGCCGGCCGTTGGATTAACTGAGCAAACAGCCGCTCCATTTTGTATAAGCGTCTCTGTTGTCCCACCTTCAGAGCGGCAGGCTTTGAGGGGAGCGTCCTCACTCCGTGCCCCCCCCCCTTCCCCTCCCCGCACCCAAATTTGGGTCTTTACTGTACCGCCTTTCACAGCCGGTGTCAACCCATCCATCACTGCAGCTGCTTCTCGCTTGACCCGCGCCGCGACACGGTGAAGGTCGCGAGCCGAGACTTGGACGCGGTGGTCCGGGGACCCTCGCCGAACGGACTGTGGATGAGCGGACCTGCCCGGTTTGGACTCGCATCTGATCAGAGTTCCTTTTCCCCTCTCGGGTGAAAGATCAACACGCACGGCCACTTGTTTCAGCCTCTTTGAGCGTCGCTGGACGACACGCCGTCTTGGCGGAGTGCAGCGAGGGCCCGTCCTGCTGAGGTTATTCTCAGACCGGAGGTATGTGGCAGGTGCGTGCGGGACTCCACATGACGGATGACTGGACAAACATTGCTGCAGCGATGGAAGAGTCAAAGAGGAGCGAAGTGGTTGGAAAAACCTCCAGCAATGCTCCGCTGGGGGCTCCAAACAAACATGTTTCTTCTTTCATGTGTTTGGAAAATCTGTTCGCTCTCACACAACTTTAACCGCGGCTTGGCTGGCGCTCTAAAAGTATTGAACGGCACTTGTTCTGTGTGGAAGTGCTTTTCTTTGTCATTGGGAGGTGAAAACCGAGCACAAAGAGGAAAGAAAATACCTGATTGTCGTGAAAAATGGTCTGGGGTTGAAGCAGCAGCTGGACTGAGCATCAAGGTGAAAGTTTAAGTTTTTGGGGGGGTAAAATTAGAGATGACAGACAATGAAATGTCCTCGTACGACAGCACGCGAGTGATTTAAGAACAGGACAGGAAACATGGCCGCCCGGGCTCGCCGCTCCGCGACTCTGCGTCCGTGCAGGTTGGACTGCGCAGATCCACGCGCCCCGACTTGGCGTGCTTTCCTGTTTCGGACATAAAGTATGGACTCCACAATAGCCCATTGTCCCGTCTCCCCCCGCACGCTTCCTGCCAGGTCAGAATTCACGGAAATAAGGACACAGTGCAAACAAACAGTCGCAGCCCTCCACCCCTTGAGTTGAGGAGAAGAGCCCGGAGTCAACTTGGGGGGGGGGCATCGTTTGTGCCAGGAAGCTAATCAGCGTCGCATCCCAGCGTCTGACAAAGTGAACAGAGCCACGTCCCCGCCGAGGGCTGCGCGTGCGCTCCGAGGCGTGTGAACGCGGAGGAGGTGGTGACGGGCGGAGGGCGGAGTGCGAGCGGGTTGGGGTTTAAGAAACGAAACCAGGAATGGGGGGGGGGGATTTCCAACAGAGGTCTTTATGGTTTTCAGCGTATCAAGTAGTGTGATTACTCTTACAGCCTGTTGGTTTTTTTCCTTGGTGGGAAAGTAAACTTCGCACATTCTTAAGGGTTTGGGCGCCCAGTCAAAACATGACCACTCGCCCCTTTTAGGAGCCTGCGTGGAGAGAAAAAAAACGTCCCCGTCGCTTTTGCTCCCAGATAACTCAGAGGCGGCTTCAACCTCACGGATGCTGATCGTATTACTGGGACTTTTTAAACCGCAGAGACGTCCAAGTCTCTGGTTTTGGGAGTTAACCGTAGCATTATCTTAAAAAAAAAAGTATCATGTACATCTAATACGTGACTAAACTGACAAAAGCAACAGCAAGCCACAACAAAAGTGTGCAAAATGTTCTCAAACAGGTGAACGTGTGCAGTAAAAATCATGCATGTCGATGGGGCCTCGGTCGAAACCTCCCCCTCATCTCGTCCCACGAGCGCATCCCGAGACACCGGTCCAGTTTGCGTCCCGCAGCTGAACGTAACCTCAAATGAGGTAACAGGCCGGCGCGCCTCTCCCACATCCAAAGCATCCTCACACAGCCGCACCAGCACCAGCACGCAAACACGCTCACGTGCTGCCCAATCCACAGACGGGGGCTGCGGAGCGAAGATCCGATCAGGAAACAGTCCTGATGAAAACAAGACTTTGGGGGATTTTTTTTTCACCCCCCCCCCTGCCCCCCCTTTCCTCCTCTAAAATAGTAAAGCAGCCCCTCTTGAGCACATAATTCAAGCTGAATCCAGGAGGGAGCGAGCGGGAGAGCGAGCACCTGCGTGCACTGCAGACTCCCCAGACGGACGTCGGGTTCCAGACTCCTGGAAAACACAGTAGCCGCTGTTATTCTAGGAGTCAAATTAGCGGACGGGCCGCGAAAGGTTGGAGAGGCCCTAATTTAAACCGGTCTGGCCGCGCGGGAGCAGATCGGGCTGCAAGGAGAAAAAAAAGAAAGTGCTCGGTCCCAAATTGATGCACAACGCAAAAAAAAAAAAAAAAAGAAAAAAACGAGGATATAACTTTGCCGGAGAATTTGGATTTAATTAAGTTTGGTTTTCGTTTGAAAGTGAGAGTTTGTGCTTCATAAAACGCGGCGTTGGCAGGCAGATCGTCGGCCTCGGTGTCCAACACTCACACAGAGGGGACCAGGGGGCCACTTCCAAACATCGTTGCTTTCTTTCCTTCCTTTGGCGCCGAGAAGGAGTCACAGCTGCGTTTTCCGAGGTGTGTTTAACAGACGGATTAACGTGTCTTGTCGTTGCGACGCAGTAAAGAATTACCCCAAACAAAACCCCTCCTGTGCGCACACCCATTATAAAAGCACGTAAGTCTATAATGTTGCAGCTCAATTAGAGGAGGGAAACGGCTTTTTTTTTGTCTTTTTCCAAACTATTACTTGTAATTCGGAGGGGCTGTTGTTCATTACCTGTAAATGTCTCGGGTCTTCGAATGAAAATATGTTGCAGTTCAGCGGCTGGCTTGAAAACGGCTTTGGTAATTGGCTGAATTTCTCCAGCCGAGCTTGCTGGAAATGGTTTCAGCAGATCCTGGCAGGCGTTCGCGCTTCCTGGAGAGACGCGCCTGGACTCGAGTGTCCGTCCTCGTCTCCGTCTCGACGCCTTTCGCACCGTCCTCCTCGGGCGGCACTCCGTCCCCCTTTGTTTTTCGGCGACTCGGCCACTCACGTGCCCCCTGGTTCTGCTGGCTCTTCTCTGTATCTTTGTATTGAGCGGTCGACGGCGGCGACTCAGGCGGCCAAAGGGGCCTTTCGCGGGTGACGTTTCAGCATAAAAGCGTGCGATTTCTCCCCCCTTTCTAAAGCCTTTACTTTGGAAATCCTCAAAGTGATCGTGACCTTTCCAGATGTCTTTTATGTGGTGGAAAGTTTCTGATGGAAGGATGCGCATCATTTTCAGTCACAGTCTGAAGCCCTTTGGGCTCGCTGCCTGCTTGGAAACGCTACGCTGCAATTATAAGATCTGCGTTCAGGAGCGAGAGTTGAGCGAAAGGCCTGAATCCTGCATGCCTCCTCCAGCCTTTGTGTTTTTTTATAGACGTGTATGTATGTTTATGTTCTCTGGTTTGTGATTCGAAGCAATACTTCCTCATCTGCGAAACTGAAAACTGACGGACGCACTGAGGGAGAGAAGCCGCAGACAAACTCTGGCGCTTTCTCACACACAGCGTAAATCTCCGCGAGCGCTCCACAAGCCCGTCACACGCCGACGTTTTGCCGTCACACACCTACTCATGAAGCGAGGGGGGGGAAACAGGGGGGGGGTTTAGAGTCCGCACAAACTCAGGAGTTCGTTTTACCACAGTGGGTCATGATTGTTCATGAAAGGAGAGACGGCTCCTGTCCTACGGTGGACTTGACCCCCCCCCCCACCGCGCCCCCACCCTGCTGTTGTGCCTTCGGATGGATATAATTACCCCTTCATCGCGCTCGGGACGGCAAAACAGTGATCTGTATCTGCATATAGGAATGGTGGCCGAGTCTAAACACAGCCTCTGTGCTTTGGTACATATGTATGCATGAGTGTGTGTGTGTGTGTGTGTGTGTGTGTGTGTGTGTGTGTGTGTGTGTGTGTGTGTGTGTGTGTGTGTGTG
>JASSRZ010000086.1:4504911-4515100 GCA_032164315.1 Malacoctenus gilli | reverse complement strand
TGTGTGTGTGTGTGTGTGTGTGTGTGTGTGTGTGTGTGTGTGTGTGTGTGTGTGTGTGTGCGTGTGTGTGTGTGTATCAGTGCTGCTTTGGTCCTGCCACAGAGCACAGCTTGAGCGCACAGAGAGGACTGGGTGAGGTGGCGCTGTTGTGGTTGGAGCCCACAATGCTCTGCAGCCAGC
Organism: Malacoctenus gilli; assembly: GCA_032164315.1. Lineage (NCBI taxonomy): Eukaryota > Metazoa > Chordata > Actinopteri > Blenniiformes > Labrisomidae > Malacoctenus > Malacoctenus gilli. The sequence continues at coordinate 4,514,920 of JASSRZ010000086.1, read as the reverse complement.
GCACGCCCCACGGGTGCTATTATTAAACCAGGGCGCATCGGCAGCAGCAGGGAGGGAGAGGCAGCACCTCCTGCATGCACACAAGTGCAGAATGGTAACGAGAAGGCGAAGCAGCGGGGAGGTGTCGGCTCTGGCCGCCCCCTCATCTGCAAACGTCGTTGTCACCAAGGAAACGTCGATCATTTCAGGTCTTGCACATGAGTGAGTCAAGTTATTCCCCAACATGTTGGACAGAAGTCTGTGGAACAACCAGACGCAGGTCTGATTAGCTCTGCAGAATGCCTCCAAATCCAACGGCTAGACCCTCAGAGTTGGGGGATATTTGCACACCCCCCCCCCCGCCCTCATTATTTTGAAGGCACTTCCTGCCTCAGCACGTTGTGCTTGCCGCCGTTCGCCACGACCAGCTTGCTGACCCCTAAACACAGAGCAGGCCTGAGGTTCGCCCCGTAGCCCAAACAGAGTGCGTCACACAGGAGGAACAAGCGACTTCCAGCGCAGCCGCTTCGCGCTCTTCACATTACACACAGTTCACAGCAGAAAAACACACACACACACACACACAAACACAAAAACCAGAAGCTGGACGCAGCGTTTCCTTTGAGGAGTGTGCGGCAAGAACCTCTGAGCATGGTGAGGCCACGGCGGAGGTTTCCTGCACTCAGGGTGGATTTTATGTATTTTACGTATTTTCGTACCCCTTCAGAAACTGATGGTTTTTAGCTTTAATTATAAAAAACTGTGATATTTCTCTTTACCAAAACAAAAACTATGCAGAAAAAACTTTTGTCATTGTTTTTTCCCCCTCAGCATCAACAACAAATGGTTATCATCTAAATTTGGATTTATTTTGGAGAATATATTTTTAAAAATTAACAAATCATGTCGATTAAATCTAACAAAATACATCAGAGCAAAAGTTTGAAGAAATCCAGTTTTACTAAGGTTTGATCTTCCTATCAGAGGGACTCTGAGGTTTTTACAGCCAACACCTGCACGAAATTCCATCAATACTGTGGTTACTGTTTTGTTGTCTCTCAAGGTGAAATAAAAGTCAAATGAGAGAGAAAAAGCACATCGAGGACTAAAACCTGCGCCTTCTGCTGAGAGAACGAGAGGCCCGACTCACTTGGCCGCGGAGCTGAACTGCTTCAGGATGCTCAGAGACTGCCGCAGCATGCTGGCAGGTGGGGGGGTCCGACCACCTGCTCCACCACGCTGTGAACCTTCTCAGCGTCTCGCTCCCACTGGATGGAAACTAGAACATCCGCGGCCGGGTCCAGACTGGAGCAGCGAGGCGCAGGCCGGGCCGTGCTGTCGCCTCTCTGAGTCGGTGGGCGCGTGTTTTGGCTCTCAGTTTTTGTTCTCGTTTCAGGAGAGCGCTCGCGGCGAATGAGGAAGTAGCCGCAAAATGTCAACTGTCAGAGGAAGGACTTGTTTTTTGGGGTTGGGGGGGGGGGGTTTGATTCTCACATAGAGGTTTGATAGACTGAAGCAGAGCTGTCACTCATTTCATCCTCACACACAAGCCAGAAACTACTGAAAACAAGAGTAATGATGCTATTCTGACACCTAAATGAATGGATGAGCTGCTTATTTATGGCTGTTTCTATTGTGATGCAGAAACAAATGTTTCTCGAGGTCTTAGAATAAATGTTTTATTTTTGAGTTTCTTTCACGAACACCTGAAGCACAACAAGCTGTGTATTGGTTTTGTTTCTCCTCTACAAGTTTTGAATCTCTTTTTGTTGCAGTTGAAGATTTACTGGTATATCACATAGTTTCTTTTTTAAATTGTCATAACATCTCATATCTGTGTAGCCTCTCAGCTACATCAACACAATGTCAGCTGTGTGCATATTGGTGTGATGAAGAAAGATGCTCCCTCCCTCCCCCCCTGTGAGCTGGCAGATGCTGCAGCCCTGTGGTGGGCTCTGTCAATGCAAGCAGCCGACAACAGCAGGCCGCGACGGCAGACTCTGGAACAGTTGTCTAAATACATCAACCGTTTGTTTTGACAGTGGAAAACAAAGACACTGAATTGCGGCTAAAAACATGCTGGCTTCAGACCACGTCACAATACAAGAGTCAGGAATCTGTTGATGACTTTATTTTTAAAAATGACAAACATGATGGAAAACTTGGAATGATGTGGCTACATTTTCTTACACTTTGTGGCTTCAATAGTTCAGTGAACTACGTCCGTATGATGAGGGAACAGCTGAAATCGCTTACTGAGAACATAGTTTTATTACGCACACCAGTGGAGCCAGTGATGCAGCTCAGCTTTTTTTTGTCGCACTGCGAGACGAACCAGGAAGTCAGATTATTTGGGAAACTGTTACCAGCAGAGCCAGAGCGCAGTTGCTTGGAAGTGGACCGAATAAACTGCCTTGGTGCAGGTTTCTACATGGAGTCACAGGAGAGAGACAGTGAGTCGGTCCTGTGTAAACGTCAGGCAGGCGACGGATGATGTGATCTCTCTTCCAGTACTCCAGACAATCCCGTCAGAACCGAAGCAACGAGAACCCGAGCAGACTGATGCCGAGACCGCCGGCACTGACTTAAGAACTCTTGTTTTGAGTGATTCAAGTAAGATCTGAGGTGCGAACGAGACGTGGTTTAAAACTCTTGAATTGAGGGAGTCAATTTAAGAAAACAACTCTACAAGCGTATAAAATCAATCTGTTTGACATGCTGTGAGTGAAGCACAGCCAAATCCACTAATAGCTGCTTAAAACAAAGTATCCATGTTAAGGCAACAGCCGGGTGTTTAAAGCTGCTGGGGGGGGGGGGGTGTAATCACATTTTCTGACGATGAATCAAACTGCACGTGCGTCCAAATCCACTGTGCACTGCTGCAGACTCCAATGTGTTTCCTATGTGTGTGTTTCACGTCTCTCCTCCTCCCGTCGCCGGTTTGTCCTCGTACAAGACAGACGGATTGAAAAAAAACCCCAAAAAACAAAGCACCAAAGTAAAGAAGCCCTCATGCACACTCGCTGTAATACCTGAACATTAAACTTCTGATCGGTAAAAAGAAAAAACAGGCAGGTGAATGAAAAGGAATGGAGATAACTTCAGCAGCTTGAATTAAAACCCTGCTGGGTGGAGACGAGTGAAGAGGCGGTGGAACGCTTGGAAAACCTGCGATTGTCTCCTCCTCAACTTTCGAGGAATCGCGCGGAAAACGGGAGGTATCCCAAACGTTGCGCTCCTCTTCGCCTCGGTGACGCTCCACCCGTTTGTTTTGTTTCCTGTCCTGACCACACCTCCATGGAAGCCCCCGCGTCCCCCCCCCCTTCCCTCCCCTCTCCCTCTGATTCCAAATGAGAGATGGGAGTTCAGGAGCAGCCCTGATCTGATACACCATCCGTACTGGTCCCCTCCCCGTTCTCCTTCACATGTCTTCCTCCCTCCATCCCTCTGAGACTGAAGTGCATGTCGGAGCTTTCAGGTGGAGGATTAGCGCTTTGCTTTGGCTTCTTCAGCTTCTTTTACTGAATGAAAAAGAGAGAGAAAGGTAAATAAGAAAGAAAAATAACTCCCACAAAGGAAAACACACATTAAAACTCACAATATCACAGAGTAGAGCTTGTGTACAAGTAGACGGTACTACCAGTCTGTAAGATTTGACAGAAAAGCAACAGATTTGAGGAGTAAAACTGCTGCGACTAAACAGACCCAACCCACAACTGTCTCCACGCAGCTCCACCTGTGGCCCTGGCTCACCTTTCCTGAGTTCTTCCCTCTTCTTGGCTGCGTCCTCCCGCTGCTGCTTGATGATGGCCAGCCTGGCCAGGTCCGCCCTGGCCTGCTCCGTCTTGCCCTCCAGATGCAGCTTCATGTAGCGCTCCTTGGATTTCTGCTTCTCGATCTCTTCCCTGAGACGGACAAAGAGGAAAGGACGTGAGACGGCGTGCACTGCGGGGTTATTCGACAACGAAAGGTTCCCTGTGTGGCGGGGCACGCACCTCTCTCTGCGAGACAGCTCTCTGGGAGCACTGACGTCGAGTTCAGCCACTTTCTTGCTCTTCTGAGAGACTCGGTTGGGATTTTCGATCTCTATTAGTCCCTCCACGCCGCTCCTCTTCTTGAACTGTGAGCATAAGCAGATTGCAGTTTCTAAATCTATCTCCAGTGTCAGTTTTCTATGACTAAATCTGCTGCATTCATTTGCTAACAAGGCATAGGTTTGTGTGTGAAATGATTTGCATTTGAGGCATCCTGTGCTTTGCGATGGTTGCTCTTAGTTGTCAAAAACAAACAGTCCAGAAAAAGCGAGCACAAGAGGTCACAAACATTTCTTATTTTATATCAGCGACCTTCAATCGGGAGTTTATTTACAGGACGGTGGACTGAAAGTCTTCTTAAAATCACAGTGACCTTGACTGTTTGCCCAGCATCTCTCGTTTTCCATCTGCAGTTCGTCATTTATTGAAATTGTGAAGTTCTTGACTTTGCACCAGCCAAACCAAACGAGAGCAACACTTTTAATCAGTTTTAGTTAAGGCGGTGAGGGACGCTCGCTCACCTCCGACTCTTCATCGCTGCTGCTCTCCTCGTCGGACTCCTCGTCGCTCTTTTTCTCTGCACCTGCGTTTTCCTCCTGCAACAAAATCAACAAACTGTGTCAAACCTGCACAAAGGGAAAAAAAATCCACGTTGGTTCAGAAACTGGTTACTCACCAGCTCCTTTTGAGCTCTCATCTGTCGATCAATCTCCTCCGGGTTGCTGAACTGCTTCCCTCGGCCCTTGTGGCCCTTTTTCCCTGCAACACAATTAATACTTGACTAGTTTTCTTCAATACAGAGTAAATGCTTAAAGCAGACAGATGTAAACAAAAGCACTCTCGACCATTATCAGAAATGGGGAAAGTGGCCCAGATAGATATGACTTGATTTGACATTTCAACGCACTTTTGACAAACTCTGGTTATACTCGAGTCTTGTTTATTTCATGGAACTGGAGAATAATCGTCTCAGCTGGTTTCCATCCAGGCTGTGACAGGATAAAACCTCGGCAACTCATCGGTGTGCTTTCGGTTCACATTGTATGAATGAGTCACACTGACACTCATCTTGGGCCAGTTGATGTCACCGGCAAACGTCGAAAACAGCGAGTGAGGGAGAAAACGCGACACCATCGATAACTCGCTATTTCCCTCGAACCATCAGAGAACAAGTCCGCGTCAAACCGAACACCTGCATTGAGCCGAGATGTCTATAAAACACTTTAAACAACCTGGAGCCGGGGTCGTGTCTTGGTCACATGGTACGAAGGATTTAATACACGAAAATCACCGTAACAGTGTCTGTATAGCCTTCAGTCACCGACGAGTAATAGTGTTGACACAAATAACTGAAATAATACTCCTTAACATACCCTTGGCCTCTTTTCTATATAGGCAATTCAAGTGAATAGCAACCTGCTAACTACTTAGCATGCTAGCGGCTAGACATGTGAACGGGTCCTGGAGCTCCTCCGGCTAACAACCTGCTAGCAGGAGTTAGCTCGCTCAAACTGTCACTCAGCACCTTATCTCGGAGACTTACCGCCGCGTGGCATTGTGTAGACTGAGGTTGGAACAGGTGGAGTCAGACGCAGAGTCGCGAGGTGGCACGACAATTTGGAGGTAACGCCGGATATTTAAAGTGCTGGAAGAAAAGGCTACAAACTACTTTGTCTCTCCCGCTGCTGGTAACGAGATACAGCCGCCCGCACTCACGAACCGTGTCTTCGCGCCTGCGCAGTCTCCAACGACGTTGTCAGTTGGGAAATGTAGGACGAATCAGACAGATTTTATTGTAGGTAATATTGTCTCTCACAACCTAAATGAGACCACATGGACCATGGGTGTTCAAATCTTTTAAGTTCACGGGTGTTTATTAAAAACAAGCCTTGCTCTGATCCTGAATGTTTTTTCTCTCAAATTTTATTGAAAAACAAAAAGAAACACACAGTAAAAAACAGAGGGTAATTTTACACAACACACAGTACAAAATGCAAAAAATAAAAACGGTGTTGTGAATTAAATAAATCATGTAAAAGTTCATTCTTGGCCTTACTGGCCAAGTTCAAGAAAATTCAGTCACTACATGAGTTTTTCAAATACTGAAACCTAAGACAAGTGTTCTTGTTTGAAAAAGTGTGACAGTTTGAAACATTGCAAAAAGGCAAACAGCCAGAGAATAGAAAAATAGGTCTTTTCACTCTTGTGGAAAATCATTGCGATGAACCCCAGTCATTTCTTCCTTCGATGCTGACTCTTCATGTCATCCACTTCTTTCTCCATCATGTGATACTCTATAGTTGTCTCCGTCAACTGGAAGAGGAAAAACAAACAGGTTATTTACCCTCTGAGATGAAGTAGGACGACAGGGACAAAGCAGTCATCACATGCTCACACGTGCCAACTACTGCACAGCTAAGCAGTGGGGCAGCGGGGCAAAACATGCAAGCCAGTTTACAAGGCCTGTGAGCAACAATGTCTGAGCAGCTAACTCAGTGGATTGCTTTGCAAAAGTGTGTAACGACATCTACTGTTGTCTCACCATGTCTAAGAGAACTTCGATCTTTGCTTTAAGAAGATTGTTCTCCTCCTCCACCTGCACAATTTTTCTCTTAAGACGCTGCACCTCCCGACCTGACGTATTGCCACCAGACTCTGCAGGAGAGGAACAAAGATGCTGATTATTAACAAGCATATAAACAACATGTAGACATTGACTCTGTGTGAAAAAACAATTCCTGTCAATGATCTCAAAATGTTACAGTAGTTTACAAAGGCAAACAGAAGCAGTGTGTCGAAAGAGTGCTCCAACAAAACCTGCAGATTTGATTGAGTGTCAGAGTCACATGGAGTGATTTGACATCGGTTCAAAGCCTTGAAGCCTTGCACTATTATTCTTCTGATTAGTAAATAGGTCAAACATTTTTAAGATGCATGCATGTGGTGTCACCTGCTATCCACTGGCCATCTTCAAACTTCAACAGTTGACCTCCGAGGTTCATCGTTGGTGGTCCGTACTCGAGACCCAGCTCGATCTCTCTCATTGAACGATCCAACTGGAGGAGACGAGGAACAAAACACACAGCTCAACACTCTTCTCATGCGCACAACCACTTGCATGCACCCCACTGTTGATCCTGAGCCTGCGTATGTTAGTTCACAACTGAGCCAGCCTTCATACTTACCGTATGAAGGCTGGACAGAGACGCAGATTTGCGTGGAGGAGCTTTCTTCGGACTGAACACGCTCCCAAAGAGAGGCATCCTCAAAGATCTTTTTAGTTCCTGCAAAAAAATATACACCGAAAAAATAGAGTATTTAGCAAGTGATATAAGCTGCCACCTAGCTACGGCACGACTGTTTACTGTTGCTAACGACGTAGTACCCTACAAAGCTAATGCTAAGTCGCTAAAACATGCTAGCATTTTTTGAAGGACTCAAACCTGATAAAAAAGCAAAACCCTTGTCTGCCTTTTAAAGCCTCTGTTATTCCGCGTCAATAACAGTAAAAGCTATTGCGTGTATTTTACCTCCATACAGATTATCTATTCAAAGTCGTAACTGGACAATTTCACGGTAACAAACATACTCCGTTCTGCGCATGTGCAGACGTACCATCCACTTCTAAAATAGGTAAAACTGTAAAACTTCAAAAATATTCAGGGCAAACTAGCCCCCCAAAAAGTCACATATGTCAATTGATAACGCATTCTCAACTGGGCGGAAATGTTCGAGTTGTCTTTAAAGCTTACTATTCGCAACTTTTTCCTCCTTACCATCAATCTGAGAACACCCCAACCCCTGTTTTGTTCTTTTTAATGGAATCCTCTATCAGCTACTTTGTCCCAATAGTGTTTTTCAAAGGGGTTTTCTCAAAAACATGCTTATCGTTTTTAAAATGATGCGTAACGGCAATTAAATCCTGATTGTCTGAAGTAATTTAATCGCCCGGATATTGTGTTTTGTCAAAGTTTAAATTTTACATGGGCATACGTTTGAGTAGACAGCCCCAGTGGCCTAATGGATAAGGCACTGGCCTCCTAAGCCAGGGATTGTGGGTTCGAGTCCCATCTGGGGTGGTTGCATTTTTATCTCTTGAGTAGAGTTAACTTAAAGCGGAAATACTCTTGAATATTTTTGTTTACCAAAACTCTGATTAAGCGGATTATTGGGTTAAAATCTCCGTAAAATCCCATTAATAATAACAAGCTGAGGACGCAGTCTGAAACATCACAGGAAATCAACAGCAGAACACCATCAGATATGGAGAAACAGCGCATCCGTCTGTGCGCGCTGCTGAGCACCCTGATTTTAGTAGCGCACTCTGTGGAGATACCAAGAAGAACATGTGAGAAGGGGCAAACTTGCCGTGAGTATTTTCTCTGTAGTGTTTGTTCATGACTTAGCTCAATTCGAATATGAGTTCCACATATCAGGTGAGTGACATCAAGTAACATGTTTTCGAAGCTGCAGCAATTATATAGCGGTCCATGGAGATGGTATTGAGGTTAAGATCTTTGTTATTGTTGCTGATTCTTCCTTTTTGAAGCATGGTCCATCACATTTGGTTTATATATTATGTAGGCAATTTCACCTTCATACAATTAGCGCAATTATTTTTCTTCTCATTCTAAAACGGTTTGAAAATAAGAATTGATTGTGTTTTATAGTACACTTACAAACAGGACACGTTAAACATTGCAGATTTGTTTTAAAGTAGTAAACTCTACGTTTGTGCAGCTATAATAATTGCTTTTATTTTGACACACACCACTGAAACAGTTCATTGGAAAATTGATATTGTGTTTTAAAATAGTTAATTCTACTGGTGTCATGACATTATCTTACATAATGTGTGTTATCTAACCTCAACCCTGCAACCCCGTCCTTTCTCCCTCAATGCTAGAGCTTCGAGAGGCCACCGTGCACTGGGATGCTGCCCAGAAAAGTGTGATCCTGAAGGAGGGGGTGATGGAGACGGACGGGGGCGCGTACGGTTACTTCAACGACACTCTGCTCCTCACCGGATGGGCCGTGCTGGAGATCAGAGCGGGGCACGGAGGGGCCGCGCAGGAGGATGAGACCACCTTCTTCTTAGCTGGCTATCTGGAGGGTTTCCTCACGGCCGGGTGAGTCAACGTGGTGGCGCTACAACCTTTTGATTTGAAGCTTTGCAATCAGAAACATCACAAAACATTTTCACAGCAGTCTTTTGGACAACAAGACATTATCTCATCGTGTTGCAGTAACAGAATGCCGGTTGACAGCTTCCATTGAATGGGACCCCACTTTGTGCCAGGGGCCAGATTTAAAGGAAGAAAAAAAAAGATAGTTAAACCTTCTAATTTGACACTGAAAAATGCAATTTATTAATAACAATGTTGATAAAATGAGGTAAAAAACAATAATAAGACCTGTTTTTTGAGGAGCTATGTCTATATTAAAATCCAATGTTCTGCAAAGTGGTGTAATCTATAAAGTGTTCTTGTTCTTTGGTCACTACAGGCAGATGTTCAGTCATTATTCCAACATGTACCCTCAGCTGATCAAGGATGAAAAGGTCGTGAATCCCTTGAAAAGCTTCCTGAGGTAGGCAACCCGCTCTCGTTTGATAGCAGCTTACTTGCAGGTGTCATATTTGAAAAGATATAAGATATCAAACCATTTTTTGAGGGTGAACATTCTGTAATAGCATCATCTTCATGCTTCTAATGACTGTTTACGGTGGTTGGATATCACTGAAGAGAGTTCACGCGTGTCCCTGCTCTCTGGATGAACTGAAGCAAACAGGACCAGTGGGCCAGAGAGCAGGTCAGGCTGAGGAGAAACAGGGACCCCTTGTGGAGGCACGTGGGACTGATTCTGGCCCAGCTGGATGGACTTCACGCTGGAGCCGCACAATGGGCCAAGACCAAGCACAGAGAGGTGTGTGTGTGTGTGTGTGTGTGTGTGTGTGTGTGTGTGTGTGTGTGTGTGTGTGTGTGTGTGTGTGTGTG
>JASSRZ010000086.1:4475003-4499011 GCA_032164315.1 Malacoctenus gilli | reverse complement strand
TGTGTGGTTATTGGGGAGCTGCTTTGATGCTCCACGTCACGTTGCCATGGGAGGACAGAGGAGCACAGGACAGGGTGTTCCTGACATGGACAGACTTCTCATCAGCAGGCAGACAACCCGCGGCGGTCCGGAGGCGGTCACTCTCCGAAAAGCCTCACCCCCCCCCCTTCCCCGTTGGGGGGTGGGGGTTTGGGGGGGGTTGGCTCACGTTTCGTTTCAGCGAGTTTGCAACCCGCAAGTCAGAAGTTTGCTGCGTTTCCTCGGCAAGATCAAGTCCCTCAGGCACGTGCAAGACTGTGCACGTTATCTTTCCAGTGTCAGTTGTTGACGGGATGCAACGAGAGTTAGACTGAATGCGGGACTTCAGGAAGTGTTGTTACGAAAACCTGGTGCAGTCAGACGGCACTCAAAGCAACAAACATCATCATCCGCAAAGTCCAACAGTGGAGATTTTCCCCCAAAATGTAGAAAAACATCTATAAACTATGTCATCAAACAATCGTCTTCTGCCTCCTTTTATTGCTGAAAAACATTGCACGAAGCTTTATCAGGAGCCTGTTTAGGGTGACGTCGTAGCTTGAAAACTCCAATCAGATGCTCTGCTTGGTATTCCAGGAACGTACAACAGCCAGTACATGGTGGTGGACCTGAGCAGGGTCACTCTGGGTCACAGCATCGGTGGAGGGGCCCTGACGGTTGTCGAGCAGATACCCGGGAAGGTGGTGCACTCTGACCAAACTCAAGCTTTACGCAGAGGTAAAGAAACCACAGTTCTTGTGTCTTTGTGATCGTTTCTGCAGACAAGGGGGGCGAAACAATGGCGGATGGGTGAGTCTTCGGTTATCCGATGGGTGATCGCTGCTTTACCTCCATTGACAGGTTATTGGCCATCCTACAACATACCGTTCCACGCTGAGATCTACAACCTGAGTGGCTACGACGTGATGTGGCGCCGATACGGGGAGGACTTCTCCTACGACCTCTGTCCCCGCGCCAAGATCCTGCGCCGGGACCAGGCCAAGGTGTCGGACCTCGGCTCGCTCAAGCACATGATGAGATACAACAGTAGGTCCGGCCCGTCGCCTCGCCGCGTCTCGCGTTGTTGCGCGGGAGACTCACCGACACGCCTCTCGTCTCAGACTACAGGAGGGATCCCTACACGAAGGGTCACCCTTGTAAAACCATCTGCTGCAGGAACGACTTGAGGCCAAGGAGGCCACGCCCAGGAGGCTGCTACGACACAAAGGTCAGCTTGGGAGCAGACTATAACCATTTACAGCAAGGTGTGTTCGGGTGTGTGTTGTTCAAAAGAATCAATGGATCGGTGAACCACCTTATCTTCCCGCCCTCCCGGCGCATTATCACCTCGCTGCACAGGTGACGGACTACCAGATGGCCCGCCAGCTGGCCGCGGAGGCGATCAACGGTCCCACAACGCAGGGGGGCCTGCGGCCATTCGCGTGGCACTCCTTCAACCTCACAGCTCACCAGGGTCTCCCGCACACCTACAGCTTTCCCTTCGTCGCCATGAGGCCCACCCTGCGCCAGGCGCGCACGGACGGAGGTGGAAAACAGCCTCCGTCCGGGTGAAGCAGCGACGCTTAGTTCATCGCAGTTTAACACTGAACCTCTTGTTGGGACACGTGAGCACAGTGCGACTGTTGGCCAAACAAGGTACAGACATTTCATTATTTAGCTCAGTTTTATATCGGAACAGGTCTTAGAAGCCTGATTCAGGTCATTTCTCACAGTGGAGTCTGTGATCTATCTCTGACTTATTCCAACTGCTGTTAGATGATTTAAATATAGAAATACATTCAATAATAATCAAGTATTTGTCTTTGAACTTCTCAGTCAGCGTGTTTATCTGGGTTGGAAGCAGTTCTTTAGACATCAGCATTTGTCTTCTTCTGCTGTCTGTGCCAACGAGACATTATGACGACATTCCTGCCATGAACACAAAGGATTTATTCGTGGTGCTTTCAGTCGTTCTCCACAAAAGTTCAGATTTGATCTTTCAGGGAAATCTTCACTTTGTTTTTATGTTACATTATTTTTGTTGTCAGTCAGATGCAGTTTTTTTTCCTCAGGTCGATACAAAGTGAAGCAAAACTCTCTAAGAAACTTTTTATGAATATAACAATAAAGATTTTATATGTGATTAACTGTGGTGCAGTTTTTTATGTGTAACAACTGATTTATTATATTTCTTTTTGTATCAAAACATGTAAGGCATACAGGAGTGACTGTAAAGTTCATTCACAAGAACTACAACCTAACAGGAAATTGTGTTTCTTTCACAATAAAACAACTACGCTCACGTGTTAAGAGGGTTGTTTGCGGTCACCTGTGTTTTCGAAGTGATGGTTGGTTTCATTGCTGTAGAACAGAAGTGTCAAACATAAGGCCTGGGGGGGGGCATAGAGGGTCCACCAGAGGGGTCAGTTTCCGTTGGAGAGATTATGAGCAGTGTGAATAAAGGGACTCAAACCTCAAACTGAACTTTAGGTGGCAGCATTGCTGCAGGACTGCAGCTGAGGAAGCAAGTTACCGCATTTCTGATGAAATAACATCAATTTCAAACACAGAGGAGTCCCATAATCAACATCCACAGGGATGTTTTTGGACTTTGGGAGGAAACATTCACCCACATTGAAAGAGAACATGTAAATTGTACACAACTCTGAGGCCTGAACCCTGGATGTTTGCAAGTAAAGTGACCACTAACCACGAACCCACCATGAAAAGCTGTCAATTATAGAAAATGATTTTCTTTTATTCTTCTTCTTTTAGCCGCTTCTGCTGCATTCATATCTCGGTCAGTATCTGGCCCCTGTGTCTGGCCCCTGACTCGCAAGTTTTATGTTGAAGGAGTGTGCTGGATGCTCCGTGTCCGTCCTCGTGCGGCTCCGGGTGGGCGGAGCCTGTTCGGTTGTCAGTGGAGAGAAGAAGCGGCGGCAGCAGCAGTCAGGGACGGACCGCGCGCGCTCGTCTTCGCTCTTCCCGTCGCCTCCAGGTCTCTCCTTTCCCAAATGGCATCGACGACGGACGACCTGCGGGAGCCCACGGACGCCGCCGCGCCGCCCGGCTGCCCGCAGCACAACAGCAACAACAATAATAACAACAACAATAACAACAAAGACACCGAGGCGGGAGAGAGCGCGACCTCCGCGACCGCCAGCGCCCCCGAGTCCGGCGGGACGGCGTCGCAGAGCGTCGGCAACGGCTCGGTCATCAACCCCAACGGCGGGAACAACGGGAAGTGGGTCCGGCTGAACGTCGGGGGCACGGTGTTCCTGACGACGCGGCAGACCCTCCTCAAGGAGCAAACTTCGTTCCTGTACCGGCTGTGCCAGCAGCAGGACCTGCACTCAGACACGGTGAGTCCGGCCAGGACCCCCCAACACCCCCCCCCCTCTCCATGATAACAAAAAACCCTATTACGCCGTAATAAGAGACTATCTGTGTCAGTCAGTCTGTTATTACAGTGTAAACACAACTACCCACCTCTCACTGCAGCCTTTACTTCAGTCATTTAAAACCAGTTCTGCACACATTTAAAGTTCAGCTTCTACATTTGGCTTTGACACACGGATTTTTGTGTCTCTACTACATCTGCACTTTATTCTGAAAGGTATTGTTTTAGTGTGAAAATGTAAGTTGCTTCTAATCTGCCTGGAGTGGTTAGTAAAACTATGCGTGCACAGCAAATCGTAGCTTTCAATAAAGCCTATTTTGGGTTTTTTTGGGGGAAGAACCTCAGCAGTGTGTCCTGCTGTTTCCCCCGCAGCCTTAAAAGGACTCCAAACGTCCCTTAAACCTCCTCACGACTCCCCGCGTCTGCCTCTGCAGCCTGCAAACAGGCTTGCAAGTTGCCTAATAACCAGCTGGTACACAGTATGTGCGCCGTCAGGCTCCCACGCTTTTTTCCCTTTCTCTCCTGTGTGTGCATGCATCATTTTGCGGCGTGAACGTAGCTCGGTCAGATGGATGAACACGTGCTTCCTCTTCTGCAGGGAGCTGCACAGTGGGTAGCTGTACAGCTGGCATCTTACAGAGACAGAGAAAGAGAGAGAGAGAGAGAGAGCTGTATTATGCGTCTCCCAGTCACATGTAGACTGAACACACGGGAAGACTCATAAATGATGCAGATTTCTATTATGCTGTGGTCTTTCATATGCATGGGTGTGACAGAGAGCGAGAGGAGGCCATGCATGGTCCTCACAGCCTGCTGGACTCAATAAGAGCACGTTTTGTCGCTCTGAAAGGGGAAACTGTCATCTTTGTGTATGTCAACATGTCCATGCACAGGTGTGTGCCGTCTAACTGAGGAGTGTGTCTATGTTGCTTTTTGGTCGTTGTATCAAGTTGAACAGCAGGGAGCTGACAGGAAATGAGGAGTGAAAGGATGACCTTTGAGGGAGACTTCCCACTGAACATAGACCAGTAATGACACGATTACTCACTTTAACATGTGGGCTTGTACTCTTAGAGCTGCATGTATTATTGAGTGAAAGTGATGGGGCTTGATAAATACAAACTATATTTCAGCTTTGGCAAATCATCCTTTCCGTGTTTGTTTGTGTTCCATGTGTACAGACCAAACAAAAGCACCTCACTGAGGGTTAGTAGCTGCTGCACTTTGGGCTCTCTGAGCGCCTCACATGTAGGTCACTGGTAAACAATCGCAAGGTTCCACTGAACACAGTGAAACTTTTTGTCGCCCTGGTGCTTAAGTTACAACGTGACATTGTCACAATGCGCAAGAGGACTCGCAACATCAATGCACCTGTCACCACCTCCAGGAATTACACACAGACCTTGCTTCTTCTGAAGGATTGCTTTGTGAATTAACCCACGAACATCACGCGGGTCTCTGATTTCTGGTATAAAATATCCCAATTTATTTTACAGCAGTGTATTTTACACAGCAGATATTTCTTACGTGACAAACAAAAAGCGAACACTTAAATTCGGTGCAGCGGTGATGGCTGGTCGCCTGCTGCGCCACCGGCTCTATGGAAAGAAATATTCCCGCGTGACCTTCAGCTGCGACCTGACAGGAGCTCCTTCTGCGCTGCCTGAAGACCGCACGCCAAATATCAGCCTCCCCCCAAACACTTGCGTTCGTCTCCTTCGCTCCTCTCGTCGTCGCTGCTTTTTTTTTTTTTTTCCCCTTTGCTGCTGGCAGCAGCTGACTCACTCTGGATGCGCATCACGTGTTTCTTTTTTTAATTTACGCCTTTGATCTCTGCGCTGTTTCACTAACTCTCAGATCTCAGGAGGCGCGGAAAAGTGATTAATTTTTACTTCTCGTTCCGGCTGCTTCGCCGTCTGAAAAAACGAGGCACCGAGACCCCGCCGCGAGGGTCCACAGATGAGTGAGATGCATGCATGATGATCAGAGTCAGGATTTAATATTTGTTACATCCACCTGAAGGAGACATGCTTCATGCTATTATCAAGTCTTTGGCCGCCGATTGAAGACGTTCACGTCTCCTGTCCTGACGGGGTGGCACTGAACTGGCGGCGGGGTCTTGTGGGGTCAAGGTTTTTGATGCACGTGGTGCTTTGCAGGCCCCACATTGGAAACTTAAGAGGATTTAAATGCTCTGCTGGCAACATTTAGATGCCAGATACCACAGCACACTCGCCGAGGTCTGGTGCAGTAAAGTCGTAGGAATACGAGACTGTAGGAACATGTTTTTAAACCCCGTATGCCTCATGATGAACCAGCACACGGTCTCTCCTTCAGCTGTGAGCGCACACGAGCATAAAAGACACACCAGATTGGGTGCATGGTTATGCAACACAATCGCAGCTTTATTTGCCTTCTGAGAGAAAATGAGCCTTTACTCCTCTCAGCTTGTCAAGACGGTGTTCAGTGCTGGTCACAGGAATCAACGAAACCCTGTTTGGTTCTGCAGAAAGCTGTTCGTTGGCTTCGTCCAATGTTTCGGAGTCCTGCGGTCGGGCGAGGTCAGAAAAAGTTTCGAGCTGAAGTGACTTTGAAGGCTGTTGTTGTATCAGCACAATGTGTTAATGAGGGGACACCCCCCCCCCTCCCCCAATCACCTTCTGCTCAGTTTGTATCGCACACACAGCAATCTGAGGCCAAAATCACGGCACAGTCCACCACAGTTCAACCTGTGTTTCACAAGAGAGATCTGATTTTATCTCAGTCAGAGCCCCCCCCCCCCACACACACACACACACATACACACACACAAGACTAATTCACTTCTGTTCGAGGGGTTCTTGGGTGTTTTTAAGCCCCCGCCTAGACACAGACAGTCTGTCTACGTGCAACCGTTTTAACAGGATTACCAGCCCCCCCTCCCTCCCCAACTGCCCCTGCCCCCTCAGCAGGAACCATATTTGTCTCCCGTTGATAGGCTGCCTCGTGCCTTCCTGCAGCCAAATGATGCAACAGAAGGTTGCAGGTTTTAAGTGGGAAGGAGCAGGACTCAAACTGCCAACCTGTCTGTCTTTGGACGAGCTGCTCCACCACCTGAGCTGCTGCCTCTGCGTTGTGCAGCGTCAACACTTTCTGTCAACGTTTTTTTTTTCTGAGCTTGATTTTTGTTGAGTTCCCAGCAGGACTCGTTCCATTTCAGGGCGCCAGTGTGGATTCCAGCGCATGCCCGGACTCGCATTATCAAACCTATCTGTGGCGTGAGGAGTCGGATGTGAAGGCAGAGACCAGTAATCTTGAACAAAATGTCAAAGTGAAGGCATTTATTTTAGATCTGTGTGAACTTGCAGCGCTATTAGCATCAGGATGCAACGAACCTGAATTTCACAACATCACAGCTGAATTGGAAGCTTCAGTCATTATGATGGCCGATAAAGTCGGGCTGTGAGAGCGAGCTGTGAGATTTGTAGTCCAGCTTCGATACGCTCTGCTCCTCTGGTCTCTTGTTTATACTGTTCATGAATTTGACGGTTTCTAGTTACTCACATTTTAGTAATCCTTCACCCTGGTGATGCGTCGACGCCTCCTCCATGAAAAATGTCAGTATCGGCGAGGAGTCGCTGGTTCAGCCAGACCATCTGTCATCCCATGGAGGATGAAGGAGCCTTCTTAGAAATCACACTGATATCAGAAGTCTCTGACAACTCTGGAGCAGAACTACATGACGCCATTAACATAAACCTGTTAACATTTTCACTCGGGCTGAGTGACGTCCAATGCGAGCATCTCTCACACAGCCGGTGTGACAGTCACAGAGCAGCAGCTGCAACAGCTACAAATATAAGTGTTAAACCCAGCAACAGCGCCCATCAGCTTAAAGTCCAAGTCTGATGATCGTCACTGCCGTCCCGAGAAGAAACAATGAAACGATGCTCATAAATCACTTGACCTCCAGTGTTGGATCACAAGTTGACGAATACAACAAGCCTGAAAAGGCTGAGTGTTGATTAGGTGACACTGGTGGCTCAGTCTTAGGGTGATTTAAAGAGAGAATAAAAGAAATGCAATGAATCACTTTACATGTTGGATTTTTCCAGTCAGATTCTCTCGCAGGGCGAATTCGTGCTGGAACAAGCAGCAGCAGGCTGCAGGTGAGCAGGAGTGTGTGTGCATTAGGAGCAGTGAACAGGGCTTTTGTTTGGCTATTGGTGATCACCCACGGGACCGCTCCGCTTCCACAGGGAGACGTTGTGCAGTCGCATCACATTTCCCTGAGCCAATGTTCTGTGAACCATTAACTAGTCCCTGTCCTCCTCACAACCCGAAAATCTCGCCTTTTGAGGACGTCACGCCAACAATCCCAACACTAATGAAAAGACCCGGTTGGCTTCTTGTCAAGAAAAACGCTGGCGCCAACTTCCAGGTTGTCCTACGAGCGCACGCACTCCCACGCGCTTGGATAATCTCGATAGCCGCAAAGGCGAGAGACAAGTGGGAAGGAGCCACGAAGCTGCGTTCAACGCGGCGCAGCCGATACACAATCAGTGCTTTGAAATATATTCAGAATTCCGAGTGAAGGTGGAGACGAATGGATTTGTCAGGATAAATCAGGGAATGTGTGTGTGTGAGTGTGTGTGTGTGTGTGTGTGTGTGTGTGTGTGCGTGTGCGTGTAGCTCTGACACATTCGCAAAGCTTTTCCCCAGTGCTGTCATGCCCACGCTGTCAAGTCAAGTCACGTTGATGAGGTGTTGGTCTGTCCTCCGCTGCAGCCCTGCTTTTTTTGGAAGGTGTGTGAGTGTGTGTGTGTGTTCCCGTATTAATGTGTGTGTACTTTTTGCTGCAATGCCAACGTTTTGATGCCCACATCACGGTGATTTTTAAAGACGCAGATAGTATTTCTGTCACATCTCTGCATCCCTTTCTGAGCCTCTTGAAGCGTCTTCGTCCTAAACGTGAAGATTTTGTCCCTCTGGCTTTCTCATGCTGCTTCGTCGCAGCTTGGTGGCATTTGCATGTGCATTTTACCCTTCCCTTCCGACTGGAGGTCATTAGTCACGCAGAAATATTAACGTCTCGTCTTCTGCCGATCGTCACGTCTCCCGCCGGCTGTCTTCTGCCTCCCCTGTTTGTCTTTTCCTCCTCCAATCCCGCCCGCCGCTACCGCTGCATCACCATCCTGCAGGCGGCTCCACAGTCTGAATCCGTCCGTTCGTGTTCGTCACGCTCCCGGTTCGTCCTATTAATTTCATTTGTCGAATTGAGAACGGCTCGTCGGGAAATTGGCTGGATTCGAGGGGCTGTGCGTCGGCGAGAAAGTAATTTTTCCCCGTGAAAATTGGGCAGACTGCGCCGCGTCTCTGAGTCCAAAGTGTCGTCCTGCTTCCATCAGAACTGTTTCTATTCTCTGCACTGCCATGATGTGTTTTTTTTTTCTTCTCATTTCTGAGTTTTTCGCTCTGGAGGTGAAGGGTTAACAGACAGGGATTGAAAAGCTGCATTGCAGAGGCAGCAGGTAGATGTTCATTTCAGATGGGGCGACCAGCTGTTGAGAAATAAATGAATTTGTTGTGTGAGCCGACGCTTACTGTCGCTTTATTAACCCTTCGAATGGCTGCTTTGGGAACTGTGAAGTCCAGCAGAACCACTGGCTTGACTTTGAGCGGTTCAGCTTGACAGATCTGAGGTCAGGGACTCATTTTGTCAGCTGTAAATTTTTAGAGGAATAAAAAGGAGACCATAGTGACCCCGGCTCCATCACAGCTGATCACATCCATGCTGAGGGAGTAGAGGACCGACACGCCGAGCAGTAAATTTGTACTCCGGCTTGTTTGCCCACCATCCAGTAGCTGTATGGTCAACATGAAACCATCGAATCCGGGGGAGCGTTTGGGTGCATCGCCATTCAGAGGAAGCAAACTCGTGTTGTATAAACAGTGTGGCGTCCGGTTTAGCGCCTCAGACAAAGCAGCTGCGAGCGGCGAGCAGATCCTGATGGAATTAATTTACAGATGCTACACTTGCGGCTTTGATCTCGAATTAAGGTTTATTTACTGTCTGGGAGTTGAATCCTAAACATGAGGATTTGACAGTATGCAGGAGGTCGGATGCACTTAGAGGGGAAACAAACTGCTTTTATGTGCATCCACGCTTTCAGGTTAGGTAACCTGATAAAAGAAGCAGCGTGATGGGGAGCCTGTATTATGCGTGTGCACAGCCTGTTAATCGGAGCTTTTACAGGCGCCTGAGCAGGATGCAGCTGGAGGCCACGCTCGTCTCCCTCAGTGGCTTGAATAGAGGCGGTCCGCATCTCTTCGCTTGCCCTCGCTTTATAATCTCTGTATGAGAGAATCGTGCACACGGGCCACCAGCTAAATGCTGGCTAATGATGAAATCTGTGCAGGTTCACCCTTCGGTGCAGCTGTAAATGTCACAGATGCATGTTTTTTATTACCACACTTGGTCCACACGATGGACTGGAGCCTGGGGGTCAGTTTCAAAGCCAATTTACTGTGTTCTTACCTCTTTCTTATGTAATTTAGTCGCACATTAAAACCGAAACATCGTTACAGATGCTCTCAGGCTTCCTCCTTCAAGTTTCAACCAGTTCTTCATCGTTACTGAGTGAGTGGAGAGAGGATCCCTGTATGATTTGGGAGGCAAGGCGGAGGGGGGGGTTCTGTGGTCATGACGTAAGAGCCAGACAGGCTCTGCAGAAGCAGCCTGAAGGAGGGAAAGAGAGAGCAAGAAAGAAGCAGGCTGCTGAAGCACGTGCCAGCACAAAAGTCAAAGTCATCTTCTCTTGAGCGCTCTGTTTGGATCTCCTCAAGGCGTTTGTTTGTTTGCGTGCATGACTTGTCCTGCGGCAGCCCTTTTGTGAAGTCAGCTCGAAAGCGAGACCGCGCTTCGAGCAGCCGCTCGCGGGTGGAGCGTGAGTGTGCGTGTGTCAGAGGGACCGTAGAAGTGACGTAACGGAGACGCCGCGCGGGCTGTTGGCACACGTGTCTTCTTCGTCCTGATGCTTGACGATATTCTTGCAGGTCGATCCGAGGAGAAAACGAGTCATCGCGCTGCTTGGTCTGAGGGAAACAAGCGAGGATGTGGAGTATTGTCACTGAACCAACATCCTGTCCTCCTGTCCTTCAGATCTGTTTCTGTGCGACCACACAAAAAGAATATGCTGTTTTGTGATCCCAGCTCTGCTGGTCCTGATGTGATTACAGTCTAATGGGCTGTGATTTGTCTGTCTCTGATCTGCTCGCTGTGGCAGGACGAGTCGGGAGCCTACGTGATTGACCGAGACCCCACCTACTTCGGCCCCATCCTGAACTACTTACGGCACGGCAAACTGGTCTACAACAAGGAGCTCGCAGAAGAAGGTGCCGTACACTTCGACTCAGCCTTGATTCGCCTTATCTGCTGCAGTGGCAGAAGCAAGGACATCTCTCTGTGTCACTGTGGACTCGTCACATGACTGTGTTTGACCGTCCTCTGGTAGTTCCAAGCTCACCATCTGTGTTTTGTGTGTGTTTTCCTGCGTTTCAGGTGTCCTGGAGGAGGCCGAGTTTTACAACATCACCCCACTAATCAAACTGATCAAGGAGCGGATTGTGGAGAGAGACTCCAAAGCCACGCAGGTAAACACACAGTCCTGTACAGGTGTTTTGGATACGGGCAGGCTGCACATGTTCATGTGTTCACAAAGGTACAGCGCGACAAGTCACCTTAACGAACGGCTCTACAACCTGCCCTGAACATGTGGTATTTGAGTGCAGAGTTATATCGCTATCAGGTCTGAGCGCGAGCCTCTCAATAGTTCCCTCCTTGTCCGCCTTGTGTGAAGCAGAGTCTCCCGCCGTGCACCAGCCCCCCCCCCCCCTTCCTCCGCGTTTTCTCAGGATGGCTGCACTCGCTCTTACATAATCGCTCTGCCCGCTCCCAAACGTACGCCCACTTTCCCTGCGCTCCACTCCACTTTTACTGGAATCGCTGTTCGTGTTTGCCTGGGATCTGATAGGCTGCGAGAAGAATCCATGTGACAAATTTGTAGCCGCTCCAAACCGACAGCATTTCTGGAGGATTCCCGTCCTCGAGCGTGTTCTCAGGCTTCGCAAGCTCTCATTTTCTCTTGTGTGAAAGCATCGGTATTAAAACGAACTGGAGCCATGTCGAAGTGCTGTCCTTGCCGCGGGCTTCACGGTCTTCCTCCCCTCTCCCTCTCTTCCTCCAGCAGGTGCCCCCCAAACATGTCTACCGGGTGCTGCAGTGTCAGGAGGAGGAGCTCACCCAGATGGTCTCCACCATGTCGGACGGCTGGAAGTTTGAGCAGGTCAGCGTGCGCACCTGCAGAAAGCCCCGCACCGGACTGCTCTGGACTGTGGGTTGGACTCACGCTGCTGCTGACCCTTCAATCTTGACCCTTGGTCTTGACCCCCCCCCGCCCCCTCCTCCCCCCCCCCTTTGGCCTTGGCCCCAAGTCCTTCTGTCTGCACCCCCAAAATGAAAACTGGAAAGCTAGATAAAAGTCTTGGTTTGCGTCCGTAAATCATTTGGACCGTTTTGCTCATTGTGATGTCAGTAAAAAAGCAAAGTATTTTGGATGAGTTTAAACAAGCAGAATCCAATGTAATGAAATATCCGTTTCACAGCGTAGTTAAAGAAAGCCCCTCCAGTGCCCTCCCTCGCTTTCCTCCGTCCGTCCGTCCGCCCCCCCCCTTGCTTCGCCGCACAGCTCCATTGTATTCTGCGCAGCTACGAGTTACACAGAAGCTGAACCACATTTGTTCTTAAAATCGCTGTTCCCACAAGTTAACAATGCTTCTAGTTGAGTGTACTGCTGCGTACGTGATGGAGAGCTGCCCCCACCCCCCAATCCACCCCCACCTCACCCACCATGCATGAGCACAAGTCTCTTTACTTGCTTTTAAATGGGTTCTCGCTCTTTTACGCTACTTTCTCCCTGTTCTGTGTCCTCTGCTGTCATGTCCTGACGCTCACCCTCTGTTCTCTGTCTATTCATATCTCTCTCTCTTTCTCTCTCTCTCTCTCTCTCTCTCTCGCTCCCTGTCTTCCTTCCTCTCTGTCTCCCTGTGTGTCTCCTCCTGTCTTTTTTTTATAGATGGTGAACATCGGCTCGTCGTATAGCTACGGGACAGAGGACCAGGCTGAATTTCTGTGTGTGGTGTCCAAGGAGCTGCACACGCCGGGTTCAGGACTGAGCACAGAGCAGAGTCACAAAACCAAGGTAAATCACACACATGCACACACGCACACACACACACACACGCACACACACACACACACACACACACACACACACACACACAGGGGGCACGTGCATCTGAAAAACCTCAATATCATTAAGAAAAGGCCATGTTAAAACTTTCGATTGGGATCATTTGATCGGCTCTGATTTCAACTTCCATTTTAATTTCATTTATTTTTACTTGCATTCAAATGTTAAGATAAAACAACGGAAAAGTCTTTCGATATTGCAGTTTAATTGTTACAGAATAATCGATCGAAGTGGGGCCGTTAATGTTTGAAGTTAATTAACAGACATATTTTAGTTTTCTTTTGTATTCAGGCTTTTCAAGATGCGCCCGTATAAAGGCGAGTTGTGAGTGCATGTGTGTGTGTTTGTGTGCATTCCTCTTCCTCATTGTGTGTGTGTGTATGTGTGTGTGTGTGAAGGAGAAGTGTCACCTGGTCTCATTGAAGTGGATGTGAGTTTGCTTTAATCCTGCACTCTCCACTGAAGGCTCCAAATGTCACTCGCCTCGAAATGTCATTCACAAATACGCTCACTCCATCATTCACACAGCTCTGCCTCTCCTTCCTGCTGATATCGATCTCTCTCTCCCTCTCTCTCTCTCTCTCTCTTTCTCTCTCTCCTGCACATGGATATATTTACATATATCTGTTTTTGCCTCACCCACAGACACTCATGAACGTGTTCATTTTTTTGTCGTTTGTCCCCGTCTTTTCTTTTCTTTTTTTTTCCTTTATGTCCCCCCCCCCTCCTTCCTTCATGCTGAATGAAGCCCGCAGAGATGCAAGAGGAGGAGGCAGCGAAGGAGGAGGAGGAGGAGGAGGGAGGGAGAGAAACCACACCGAATGAGTGGCTTAGAGAATGAGGGAGGCATGTTTCTGTGTTCCAAAGAGAGGCGGGAATGGGTGAGGATCTGTGACGAAAAGACGTGCTAGTGGGTAGACCCTGTAGAATCTATTGTGCGTGTGTGTGTGTGTGTGTGATGTGTCCAGACCCGCAGGGTGTTTCGTGGCACAGCATCGAGTACGACCTTGAGACGTCCTTCATTTTTAGTGCTCGCCGAAAACGAGTGTTGCCTCAAACTTCCGGTCAACTTCACAGCAGTTAGCTCCTCTCGGACTCAGCGACTTTTCACAATTATTATTCAACGCAGAACATTTAAGTCACTTCCAACCTGCCAACGAGTCGGTCAAACACAAAACCTCACAGAATTCTCGAAACCTCAAGTCCTAAAGCTCCCATTTGCAACCGCAAACGTCGTCCACGTAAAAAAGGTGGAGCCGACACCGGCCACGCACCGTCGGTTGTCGTCTTCGGGCGCGTCAAATCCCGTTCCGACGTTTCCCGCTCTGACGGCGTGCAGCCCGGCTGACGGCGGCAGCGGCGCGCCGTCCAGGCTGCGTTCAAACCGCCCTCAGCGGGCTGTCGTTTCCACTGACTGCTGTGATCCAGCCCAGTTTTTTGAAGACAACTATGTCACATCCTGTCAGCTCCAACCCAAAATAGTCTCGACGCACTGCAGAAGAAAAAAAAAACAGATCTCGTGTTGATTAAAGGAAAAAAAAAAACGACCCAAAGGCCGATTCTGGTAACCGTCGTCTCTGCACATGCTCAGTGTGAGTCAGCGGTGACCCTGCACAGCCTCACAGATATCGATCGGGACCTGCGTCTCCACGGGCTCTCGTTACCGATGCTGCGACATGGGATCGCTCTGACCTTTCAGTGCGGCAGCCGTGATAGACGTCCTTCCCCAGTCCGTGGGTGTGTGTGTGTGTGCGCGGTGTCGCTGTGAAATCGCACACGAGTTCGATGGATGTCAAAGGGCGACACTCGTAGTGGCGTAATCAGTGTTACGTTATCCTTGTTGTTGGTCTTCCAGTCGTTGTGCATGACTCATCATGAACATTATCATCGCCATCCTCACAGCCAAACCACAACTCAGATTGTATCAACGATTGTAGGGGGGGTCACAACAAAGGGACGGTTTGTAATGTTGTTTTTCTTTCTGTTGTTGTTGTTTTGCAGCTTTTCCAGATTCACGGGTCCCGGATGTAGAGATTTACCTTTTTTTTTTTCTAGTGTCCTGTGTGCGTGTGTGTGTGTGTGTGTGTGTGTGTGTGTGTGTGTGCGTGTGTGTGTGTGTGTGTGTGTGTGTGTTGCGTCAGTGGACCATCTTAAACGTGTAGCACCGTCTCTTCAGTTTGTCGACTAAATTCCAGTGAGCATAACCAAAGGAGCTAAATGAAATCCCGCCCACAAAACACGACGGCCAATCACGGCAACTTCATCGAGCGTCATTTTTCTCAGAGCAACCTTTGATGTGCTGAATCGATCCTGCGTCGCTGTGTGTAAATATGACAGGCCCGTAGTGGAGCTTAGTAAAATCCGAACCAAAGATCTGCGTGGGGGGGCGGCGGAACACGGCGGACGAGGAGGGCGGCGCTCGGTCCTGGTTCGCGGCCGGCGAGCTGTTGCTAGGATCCGGCTTCACCTGAGCCGCGCGGCATTCGGATCGTTACGCTTCTTAATGAGGCGTCGACCTGTCGCCCGGCTGACGGGAGGCGGGTGTGCTCGCTGCTGTGGTGTCCGCAGCTGAACTTATTGTCTGAAACAAGATTCATTGAGCGCGAGCAAGACAGCGGAAGGTGCGCTGACCTTGTTGCCCCTTTCTGAGCCCTATTGGGAGATGACCTCATCCGCGAGGAGCCCCGCCTTCACAGCTGTGGCGCGCTGGTGCCCTGCAGACCCGTGCGCTGGCTTCTTTCCACCGTATCATGAGCTCACTGTATCGTGTGTTAGGTGAAGCGGTGGAACCGAGAGGAGCGGGGTAATTTAGGAAGGTCAGGAGCAGGTGACGGAGGAGGAGGGAGGGAGGGAGGGAGGGAGGGAGGGGGTGCTTGATGGGGCTGATGTAGGCGGGTGTTCGACAAAAGCAGCGCAAAGCGCGCTCCGCTCCTGCACCCTGCGGCGCTCTCTGATCTGCTTGCATCACCCCGTGCCCCCGCGGGCTCTGCAGAGTGGGAGGGGGGCAGCACCTCAGTGTGCCGCCGTGGCTGGGACCCAGAGAAAATCTAACCCAACAAAAGACAGGAAGGTGGGGGGGGAGGTTTAAATCAAAAGGAGGAGGACAGGAGAGGTGTTGTTCGGAGCTCGGCGTCGTCGGCTCACAGCGGAGAGATTTTGCCGCAGTGCAGGTGCGCGTGATTGAAAAGAATTTTAAGGAGCCGAGGAGTTGCGTAACAAAGGACATCGAGCAGCCGCCTGTCGGCGAGGTGAGAATTACGCCGCGGAGACGAAGTCTGACGGAACCCGCGCCGGGTCACAGAGTCCCCTCCAACACTTTGGCTCAGATCAGATTGAAGTACTCGTTTCCATCGGCAGCTGAAGTCCGGCCTCCTGCTTGTTCAGCTCCCGCTCCGTGCCGCCGCCGCCGGCTGACCACAAACACAAACGCAGACGGGGGCTGTTTAACACATGCAATAAGCAGGTGCTGATCCCAACCGAAGACAATCCAGGTTCAAAGACGGCGGTTGGTGACCTCTTTGTGTGCGCGCGTCTCCGATAAAGAGGTTTTTTTTTTCTCTAGTTTGAGCATCAAATAAACAAGACTGATATCGCGGCTCTTTAGGAGCTTCGCAATCCTTTGCTCGCAGGATCAGCCGAACACTTCACACGTCACGCCCGGCGTGCGTCCGGTGGTCGCAGCAGCGACCACGGGAGAACATAGACGACTGAAAAAAAAAAAAAAAAAAGACGGCCTCCAGTTTCGCAGAGGCTCGTTTGTGTGGCTCGTCCAGCTCGGATCATTCAGTGCCTTGAGTTCAAGCAGCAAAAACGGACGTTTCCAATGATGTACATGTCAAAAGGATCACGTGTTGGTGTTTCTGTGACTTAGTTGTTGTTTTTTTTTATAGTCGTTTTGTTACTTCGGCCGACCGTTTCCTCGTTTGGGATGGTGTCGATTTCGTCCGTCGGCTGGAACGTGTCCACGTAGAAACAGCGTGCGCCACGAGCGGCCGCACGGTGAAGCTGTTTAATTTTGTATAAAAAGTAACAACTGGGTTTTTTTTTAATTTTTGATACATTCTGTTTTTATTTATTTTCAAAGTTTCTTTCTAAAAGTTGCGCTGTGAGAAGGATTTGGGGATTTAATGTAATTTGGGGGGGGGGGGGGCGCGTGACCTTGTGGTGACTTTTGCTTGTTTATTTCTTCTACTTGAAGACGAGCCTCCGCGCCGTGCTCGTCCGAGGTCCTTCAACAGTATGTTTGAATATATTCACCACGTTTACCGAAACTGCTCGTTTTTTAGTCTCGGTTCACAGAAATGCTGTAAACTCGTGTCCCCCACGAATAAAGCTTCCCTCTGAAAAGAAAAATCGCCTGTTTTACCCACGTCGAGTCACCGAACCCACACCGACGGTGTCGGCCAATCAGCAGCGGGCGTCCCCATGCCTCCTTTGGCTTTTGGTTATTTTGGCCACCGCAGGTTCTCTCTCAAGCTTTTCAAAAGGGAAGACGTTTGTTTGTTTTTTACAAAATCCTACACGCTGCACCTTCACTGTTTCATTTGATCCCTAATGGTATAAACTACTGTATGATATCGTGTGTTTCCTCCTAGAATTCAATGTGTAAAAGTCGACATAGCGGCTCCTTCATTACTCTGAAAGCAAAGACAAACAAACAGCTAATCATCTGTGGGGCGAACGCGGATAGAAAGCGTTCGTCCCGGATGCTGGACGTTCATCACCTGCTGTCCCTGAAGTCTCAGGGACTGCAGACGGACAACTGGACACTGTGACAGGAGTCGTTGGGCCTCTGACCAGCCGGAGCCGGATCCACGCTGCTCCCAGAGTCTCCAGCAGGACCTGAACAATGTGCAACGTCTTTAACAAAGTGACTAACACTGAAATCTCTCCTCTCTTTTTTTTTTAAGTGTATATATTTATATATATATTACTTCATGTACATGAATGTCACAGTGGTCAATAAAATAAAAACATATCTTTTGGTTTAAGAGGCAACTCAGAGTTTGTTGGAGTTTTTTATCACATAAACCTCGATTTGAATCCGTCAAAAGAGCTAAAATGCGAGTTTGTGACACATTCGAAAGGCAAAAATTGTCATCATTCTCTTCCTGCTTTTGCTCAACACCACCATAAAGAGTGAGAGCAGGTTGGCTTCACAGGAAGGTGCTGAGCGTGTTGTCCACAGTGGCCATGTGCAGGTACTCGGGCTGGCTGCCGTCGGCCTCCGCCTCGCACCCTTTGCCGCCGTCCTCGCTCAGACTGTTGAGAGGCGTCTTTCTCCGCACGGAGCCTCGCGAGCGGCGCTCCAGACACTCCAGGATCATGTGGGCCAGGTCCTGCTGGAGCCGCTGGAAGTTCTCCCTGGGAGGGAGGAGGGAGCAAGGAGGGAGGCCCCCAGGTTAGCAGCTGGTCACCGGGACCGTCTATCAATCCAGTTTATGACCAATTTTAACTCAGTATGATTCGAGCAGCAGCAGTTCAAACAGATGAGTGAAATGACTTTTACTCACGCTGTGGGGGGCGTCGGCAGGTCGTAGTCTTGACCTGTCTCACCTGTCAACCAGTAAGTCATCTCGGTGCCTTTTCCCTGGAAAACGCCCACCGTGTGTGAATGAACCCATGAGCCCCGCAGGAAGAGACATCAGACATCTCCAAACCGCCACTGACAAAAAGGGGACGAAGAGGAAGACGAAGAGGAGGCGGGTCGTTACCTTCAGATACGTCTCCCCTCGCATCTCGTACTCAAACTTGCAGTCCGTCCTCTGCAGGATCTTGATGGTCGGCTCGCTGACGTGGATCCGCAGGGCTGCAAGAGACGAGAGGCATTGAGGGCAGAGCGGCGGTGCTCGTCCGCGGCCGCTTGATTCAATCAGGCTGACTGGTGGCTTCCGAGATTGCAGCGGACCACCGTGTGGGAGGGGGGGGGGCTGGAGTGAAGTAACTGGAAGGCAGGCGGTGGCGGCAGGAAACGTCAGTGTAAACCAGTTTGCTTGCTAAATGCCTCTGTGTGTGTGTGTGTGTGTGTGTGTGTGTGTGTGCGCGCGCGCTCACGGTGTCCTGTGGACTCCATTCGAGACGCCGTGTTGACCGTGTCGCCAAACAAACAGTATCTGGGCATCTTTATCCCCACGACGCCAGCTGCACAGAGACCTACAGACACAGACACAGACACACACACACACACACACACACACAGCTGTTTTAGAGGAAGGGCTCAGAGAGAGCGAATCATGCAGATGATTGGATCGGGGGGGGGGGGGGATTAGCGGCGTGACGGGCCACCTGAGTGGACGCCGATGCGGATCCACAGGGGGATGCCGGGCAGGTGCCGCAGCTGGAAGGTGCCCATGAACGCCAGGATGTCCAGCGCCATGCGGCAGATGTCCACCGCGTGCCTGTTTCCGTTTCGCTTCGGCAGGCCGGAGGCGACCATGTAGGCGTCGCCGATGGTCTCCACCTGGCAGGGGGGAGGGGAGGGTGGGGTCTCATTCAGGGTCCGTGCTGCGCGTTTGTCGGTCGAGCGGCAGCCGTATCAGCACCTTGTAGACGTCGTGGTGGTCGACGATGCCGTCGAAGCTCTTGTAGATGTCGTTGAGCATGTCCACCACCTCCATGGGGGTGCTGTACTGGCACAGGGTGGTGAAGCCCACGATGTCGCTGAAATATATGGTGACCTCTTCGTACAGCTCGGGCTCCACCACGCCGGTCTCCTTCAGGCTCTTCACCACGGGACTTCACACAGAGAGAAACAGAACACAGAGATAAAGCCGGAGGGGGGGGGGATTTCCTTCCAGGTCAACGTGCAGCAAAACCGGCTCTCCGTCCGTCCGTCCCTTTCTGTCCGTTTTCCCCCGGCGAAACCGACCGAGGCAGCAGCATGTCGTTCAGCACGTCGGCTCGATCCCGCTCGGCCTTGTACAGCGCCGTGCGCTCCTCCACCAGGTGCTCCAGGTTCCTGGAGTACATCTGGAGTCGGCGGATCATGTTGTCCATGTAGCTCTCGTTGTCCTGGTTATGGATTTTACTTCAGGAGGTAGTGAGACAGAAACAAAATACGTTTAGAGGCAGGAAAACAAAACACTGGGAATTGTTGGATAGGTTGAGGGACGACGTCAGCATGAGATCACCTGATGATTTTCCCCAGGCAGTTCTCCACCTTCTTGAAGTCCGGCCTCTTCTCCGGGTCTTCGTCCCAGCAGCTCTTGATGAGTGTGTACACCTGCCACAGCAGACACAGAGCACTGAGGTGAAAGCACCCAGCGAAACAGAACGGTGGTGCTCAACAAGGGACTCTCAAAGGCAAAGAACCTCCAGCTCTTTCTCCGAAGCCGGGTCAAAGTTCAGATCAGGCCGGAAGTAGGACGCGATGACCCTCGACAGCTTCTCTGCGGAGGAAAACAAAAACAAATACTCAGTCACAGATTGCATGTCTGAAGGTTTCAAATCCCCTAAAAATGAGCTGGAAGGACTCTGGACCGTGAGATTCGGCACCTTGTCGGTCGGCGCAGGCCTCGGTGTAGAAGGTGCTCTTCCTGAGGACGATCTCCTGGGCGATGATGGCGAAGCTGTACACGTCCCCTTTCTGCGACGTGCCCTCGTTCCTCAGGTGCTCGGGGGCCGTCCACAAGTCTGGGGGAGGGAGGGAGGGAGGGAGCGGGCGCAGGGATTCAGGAAGGTGAGACACGGGCTCGGGGGACACCCCCCACCCCACCCCACCCCACCCTCCCCGGGGCCCGGCTTGTACCTTGGCCGGGACTGAGGAAGGCGTTGCAGCCAAAGTCGGTGATCTTGACCACCATGCGGTTGTCCACCACGCAGTTGGTGGACTTGAGGCGGCCGTGTACCTGGATCTCGCTGGCGTGGAGGTAAGACATGCCCTGCACAGAGGACACACACACGTCAGAGCGATGCAGCCCCCCCCCCCACACACACACACACACACAGGAGCCGACACTTTTTCCTGAGGAGATTTAAGGTCAATGGGAGGTACAGTAAATTTTTTGAAGTTTATCGCCCTCTAGTGGCTGTTAGACGGCATCCCTGGTGGTCCAGCCAACATTCAGGATGGGTTGTCCTGCTTACCTGAGGGGGGAATATGCCTACTGCTCAGAATTGGAGGGGGGGTCCACCTGTCTCACCTTGGCGATGTCGTACATGACGGAGATCTTGAACTCCCAGTCCATGAAGGTCTCCTCGGGATACGACACTTTGTCATTCAGCACATACTGGAAAAAAAAGAAGGTCGGAGAAGGTGGAGCTTCTCCGCGCACAGAATCCTGCCCCTAGATTGTTCTGGAACTCAGATGGGGCGCCCGAGCGCCGTCCGTACCCTGAGCGAGCCTCGCTCCCCGTACTCAAAGACCCCGAAGACGCCCTCGCTGAACTTCACCGTGCCATAGAACTTGGTCAGGTTGTAGTAGTCGATCTGCAGAAGCTGAACAGAGACACGAGGACACCAATGACCCTCGGGCGTTCAGTGTGTCGATGGCTGCGTGGGGGGGGGGGGGACCTCACCGCGTTGAGCTCAATCCGCTGGGCCTCGTTGAAGTTCCCGTCCGAGTTCCTCAGTTCCTTCAGAATCACGATCTGAAGAGGTCGCAGCCCCAAAGTTTAAATTTCACGATTCGGAATCACAAACATGCGGACCGAAAACTCCCACCGACCTTCTTATCGTAGTTTGCGCGGCGGATCTTAAACTTCCCTTTTTTCTTCTCATCTTCAATCTGATCAGAGCAAAAACAAAAAATCTGAACCTGGGCGCGTTTCGTTCTCTCGCGTCATGTCTGCGGGGGGATCGACGGCGAGAACACGGAGACATATCGTGAGGAAGGCGACGTCCTACCCTGAGCGAGATGACCTTGTTGTTCTCCACCAGCGTGATGAGCTCCGGGCTGATGTGGCACCAGCGCTTCCTGAGCCGCCGATCTCGTTTGTTCTGCCTGAACAGAGGAGACGCCACGGTCGCCACACGTGAGGATGCGAGAGGAGTCGACGTGCGATCGGCGCGTCACGACATACCTGTAGAAGATGAAGGCGATGGTGGCCACCACGACCACGGTGACGCCCAGAGCAATGACGATGATGTTCAGAGGGTCGATGCCTGCGAGTGGAAGCATTAAAAACAGCTAAACGCTTGGAAAGGTTCGTGAAAGGAGACAACCGAGGCCACTCCAAGGTCACTGAGGTTGATTTTTTATCACCCCTGACCAACACAAACATGCCAGACCTTTGAACCAGGCGTGTCCCCCTCTGTCCCGGAGGACCGCCCTCTCCAGGGCTTCAGACGGCTCCCTGCTCCAACACACTTGAATCCAGTGATGCTCGCGAGCAGGCTAAAGCCAGGTGTGCTGGAGCAGAGGGGACCTCTGAAGCGCCGAGGGTCCCTCCGGAAACGACGTTACACACGCAAAACTTCACTACATGAGGAAGCGTCAAAAAAAAAAAGGTCCCCGCGCGTGTTTGTCACCATTATCGGTCGTGTCGTCAGGAAGTTTGCTCCCCCAGACGAAGGAAGGGTTCTCGTCCTCCAGCTTGGTTTCGTTGCGCTCTGTGTCGAACGTGAATAAAACGCCGTACTGGCGACGGCGGGAGAGGAGAAGACGGTAGAGGTCAGCGTTGAGCCGAGCAGCGCCAGACGTCCAAAAGGGACGCTCGGTGTTCAGAGAGAATTCATGCGTATATAGGAGCAGCAGGAAGGAGGCACCTCGTTTTTGGTCGTGGTGTAAATGACGGATAAGACGGCGTCTCTGTCTCCGTGCTGGTCCAGCTTGTACAACCCGGCCGTTCCTGAACACAATCACACAGACTGAGAGTGACACACTTTGTCTTTTTATGGTCGCAGCGACAAGTGTGACACTGACCCCCGACGGTTCGCGTGTCGCTCGTCGGCCGCGCACCAAACGGGCCGACGTGATTGCAAACAAGCGGCTTGTTTTTCCAGTGGCTCGCTCGCTCGCTCGCACGCAAGCTGCGGCCTGCCGGCGGCGGCGGCGCCTCGGCGAGTGAGTGACAGCAGCTGACAGCCGCCA
The DNA here is from genome assembly GCA_032164315.1 of Malacoctenus gilli. NCBI lineage: Eukaryota > Metazoa > Chordata > Actinopteri > Blenniiformes > Labrisomidae > Malacoctenus > Malacoctenus gilli. The sequence continues at coordinate 4,476,272 of JASSRZ010000086.1, read as the reverse complement.
TCTGTCTGATCTCACGCTGGCCAACATGTGGGAAATTCGCCCTGTTTTAGTCAGCGTTCTCAAATGGAGCCTGCAGCTCTGTGTGTGTGTGTGTGTGTGCGTGTCCAAATAAATGTTTTGAATCGGACCTGTTTTGTGTCCGTGTCCCGTCTTTTCCCCCCCACTCGACTCACCGTTAAACTCTCTGTTTCTTAACAAGTTCACGCTCAGAGCGTCCGTCCGAGACACGCCCGACTGATTCTGCGCGATCATCTCTCTCATCACGAGGCCGATCAGCAGCACCGAGTCGTGGTAGGCCGCCATGTAGTCGTTCATCTGCGGGGGCGACAGGGAGGAAAGGGGGGGGGGGGGGGATGGGTGCGTGTGGATGGCGGAGGGGGGAGGGGGGAAGGGGGATAAAGACAGTGGATGTTTTTTGGAGCCCCCACCGTGTCGTTGCCTTCGGGGTCCGATCGGATGGTGTACTCTCTGGAGTTGGGCATCGTCAGCACCAGCACGTTCTGCATCTCGGGCCGTGAAGGTTTCCTGTAGTATTCGTCGCTGCGAGGAAGAGGAGGGAGAGGTGTGGTTGACGGACACACCCGGTTGTCCTCGTATGTCACATACTGTATGTATGTGATCGGGGGAAAAAAAGGAGGTCAAAAGGAAGAGAAAAGAACTGACTTGTAGAGATCGATGAGTAAAAAGAGAATATCGCTGCTGTCCGCCGATCTGGAGCCATTTTTCGCCTCCAGGAGATCCGACGGCGATCCACACATGATGAACACTGCACAGACAGAAGCACGCGGGACCACCGTGAACGCAGCTTCAGCGCGGGTGACCCCGGAGGGGGGGTCCGACCTCCTTCCGGCTCCACCCGCGGTCCCTGTTTTTGCAGCTCTCGGTTAATAACAAAACCAAACGACCCGTTTTATTGCAGCCACGTTTCCATGAGATGGAACGTGTGGCCCACTCTGACCGGGTCACCGGTCTGAACCTATGGGAGAGTCCGATTTAAGGATTTAACCTCGAAAAGCCCTACGAAGGCCCGCGTCCAGGTGTCCTCAGAGTCGACAGCTGACCTTGAATGCCCTCTGCTTTTATTTTGAAGGCTCCTGCTCTGGCATGTTGATGTGAGTGAGTTTAATGTCGACAAGCATTTGGCCTCGCTGCGATATTTGTTCTTTCTCTTCCTTTTATAATTCTTCTCGGGATGAGGCATCGACCTTTCACGAAGGTCGGGTCTGGTGGTTTTGCTGCCCCCTGCTGGTCGTTTCTGGCTCTTGCTAT
>JASSRZ010000086.1:4446504-4466029 GCA_032164315.1 Malacoctenus gilli | reverse complement strand
TGTGTGTGTGTGTGTGTGTGTGTGTGTGTGTGTGTGTGTGTGTGTGTGTGTGTGTGTGTGTGTGTGTGTGTCATTAGCCGGCTCATCACTGTGATACTTGGTGCAAACACAGAGAGCGACGACACGTTGGCGTTGGAGAGGAGGGACGCCCTGATCCATCAAACAGACCCCAACTTGAGTGGGTGGGCTATCAGGGTCCCCATCAGCGTCTGTGCCTGACAGAGACTGATGGGACCAGACGAGTGAATCCCGCCGACTCTATCTAATATCGCACTCGCTGCCTCGTGCTGTTGGGCTAAATTTAGCGGGGTGGGGAGCGATGTGAGGGCACCTCAGGACCGGACCACAGGCTTCCAGAGGTGGGGGGGGGGACGGGGGGGGACGAGGACGACAGGGGGCTGAGGGTGTTGTCCAGCCTGAGGAATGCGAGGCCTGAGACGGGAGCTCTGTGGCCGGGCAGGGACGTCGGCTGAGACAGCTGTTTGACCTTCAAGTTGACAAGACACTTTGTGGGAGCGCTCCAGTCTGGAGCGGAGACACTGACCTACTTACAGGCGGCGAAACCAACGGCTCTCCTGGCAAAGTGTGAAGATCAGTGACTCTGCAAGTCAGTGGAATTCGAGGGGGGAGGGGGGGTGAAACATCCCTCCATCTATTGTCTTTTCATGACTCAGTTGTGAGAAAAACACTCATCATCATCATTCAGATAGCTTCATCTGGTTTCTGACCTATGGGGGGGGGGGGGGTTGCAGATGGTCTTCAGGTGAGGCTGTTCATCCTGCAGGTGTCATGCCAGCGGTGATGCAGCGCGCGCACATCTGTCAGCGCGCCGGTAGCAGGCGGCAGCGGTGCTGAAAGCATGACTGATGGCTGACAGGGCATAAATATGGACCCTGAATAATTGACGGGCTGCGGCTCCGCTCCCGTTCGCCCACATGTGAGGCTGCGGAGGGAGCGAAGGAAGGGGGGGGGGGGCGACCTGGTCAAACGCAGGAGGGCTGGTGTCGAGGGAGCTGTCGATGGGTGCGATCAGGAGGTGTCAGCCCGCCGTGCCCCTCCTGGAGGAGCCGGAGGAGCCGGAGGAGCAGTGTGGCGGGAGAGACAAAAGGCTCCGTGTGGATCCGGGGGCTCTGTGAGCGCCTGTCGGGGCTCCGCATCAGCATGGGGGGCACGTCGGGTCCTCCGCACACTCTCAGCTCCAGACCGGCTCGGTTTTCTTTGCTTTCCTCTTTTGTACCCGGAGCGAACAGCTTGTTTCCTCCCACCCGGAGCCCCCCCATGTTCAAGCCTCAATAATTCAGAGCGGATGGAGCGCCTCCGGGCGGGTTGTTTCCAGAACGTTCTCACGCGGCAGACAACAGGATGCTGATGATAAAAATAAACACAGCGTGACACATATCTGATCCGTGCGTGGGGGCAAACATATGATCAGTGTGTACAAGGGAGGAGGGAGGCGGAGGGACGGGGGGGGGGGAGGGGGGGTCCGAGCCACCACACCGGCTTTGGGTCACAATCCGGCCGCGCCGCGTCCCCGCCGCCCGGAGAAGAAAAGGCTGAGGTTGGGGCGCAGACAGACCGGCAAAACCTCCCCGTGCTAAACGCACACACACACGTACACACATACACCGATCGATCGATGACTTACCGTGAAGGCGCGCACAAATAGAGAGGTGGCCGGCGCCCACTTTCTTTCCCCCCTGGCTGGAGGCAATTATGTCATTAGATCGGGCGATCGCGGACACGCGGTGAATCAGTGAGCAGATCTTGGTATGGATGCGGAGCACACAGGCGGGATGAAACAGGCAGCAAATGAAAAGGAGGCAGCGGGGATGGGGCGGAGGGGGGGGGGCGGGGTGCAGAAGGGGGGGTTCCTGCTGCAAACAACAGCGGGCTTCAGCCTACTACAGTCCGGGCTTTGTTCCCCGCACGGATGGGGACATTTCTGTGCGTTTATATCATAGTGGGGAGCTTTAATTGGATGGTGAATGATCTGCGTTTGCTTTCTTATGGCCTGAGCGCATCTCTGCAGTCTGCGTCTGTACATGAAGCTCTGCTGTGTGTCTGTCCATGATGTGTGATTCTCACCTTCTCTGTTAACTACAGATCCCTTCAGTCCACGGTGACAGTTTTAAAGCTTCTCCCTCTTCAACTGCCCCTTTATTGACTCCCAGTGAACCACGGCCTTCCGGGATCAAGTTCAGTGACATCATCGAGATGGAGAGCTGTGGATGCATTTTCACTCGACGTACGGCTGCAGAGTCTCAAACAAACCACCTTCACACTATGTTCTCCCAGGCCAATTTTTCTTTCTGTAGGTGCGACTTTTAGGCTTTTACTTTGAAAGTGAAGGCTTTAGGAAGTCTCTGTAACCATACAGGTTATAGTGAAGTACAACCACGTTCTCGTGATGGGCTTATATGACAATCAGCAACCACTATACCACCATGCAGATCTCTCACCATATTTCTTCATTACATATGTCTCATGTTTAAACTTGCGCAGTTCAGAGACGGATATATCTTGCTTTATTGAATCACCAGAATATAGACACTGTGGTCATTCCAACAGTTTGTATTACTACACCCATTTATCAACTGTCACAACAAATGAAAAACTGGGTCGAACAGAGATGTGAACCGTCAATATAAACACTGGTCATCCAGCTGCAGGCATGTGGTCAATGACGTCACTGGAGCCGATGTAGATAAATGAGATCTGTGAATTTTTATTTTACAACCCATTGGTATTTCTGAATGACAGAAAAGATCATCTGGGGGGAGAAGAAACACAAACACTCAAATGCACATGGAACCAGACACTTTACATACAGTGGTTCAGAAGGAGGGGAGCGGGGCGTCCAGGCTCTATGGGATGGTGCGGTGACTCTGGTAAGGTCCAGAGGGGGGGAAGTGAAGATTTGGATCTTTTCCGGTAAGTTGTTTGGAGTGCTTTTTTTATGCTGAAATGAGCACAAAAAAACTGGCACGATACCCCACAAAAAAGGGCTCTGAAATGACAGGATGGGTGAGGACTTCAGTCCAAGTTTACCCTGTGCGTGAGCAAGAAAAGCTTCTCATCGTAATGCATGAATCATCTGGATGTTTTGCAGAGAGAATGTGTATAAATAAATAACTGGAGAAAAAAGAAGGTGATGGGGTTGACTTTGTAAGGGGGGGGGGACTGAAGTCCAAGGAAGACGGCAGCAGGGAAGAGGAGAATGAGAAACTATTCGTTTGCATTACTGAAGCATGTGTACAACCGTAAGTACCAGGATATCACAAGTAAAAACACACCGCAGTAACAACGTGAGCTGTGAAGTCCTCACAATGCGAGTCTGTCATGGTAAATTCATTGATTCCTATGTTAAATTCAACTTCCCCCCAATGTTCTTCAACACTTAACACACTCAGTTCAAACGCTCGTGTTTGCTACAGTACTTCCACCTGACCACTAGGGGGCAGACTAGGCGGGGCAGCCATGTGCAAGTGCAAGTTTTTTTCTTTTTTCAAGGGGATCTGTGTGATTGTTGAATACAGTTTCAAAGTTCTACCTACAGATGCAACTGAAGGAAGCTGCACAGAGAGGGAAACGCAAACCAATGAGTGGCTGAGTAAAGCTGGTTGCCATGCAGAGGTCGACACCAAAGCTACGACGAGGCGCGGCGAGCTGGGCTGCGAAAACAGCTGCATGAAAAATGACGGCTGTACTGAAAGTGGCGGCGAACGACGTCGCCGCTCCTGGTTAAACGCTGCAAACTCTAATCGCCCCTCGACCGACTGAGCTAAAGACCACAGACCGACACCGCTGCTCCGCCATCAGCATCAGCTCCGCAGGTCAGCCTGAAGTAAGTCTGCTATCACTATAATTATCTCTCAGAGGTATACGATGTGTTACTTCAGTCCGAGCAGAGAGACCGATGCAGATAAAGGAACAGACATCTGACATTCTTCATCCTCCTCCTCTCACTTTCCCCCCCACATTCCCTCCTCCTTCCTCCATTTCTTGCCCCCTGCACCCTCAATGCTGCAGCATCTTCATCCTGTTGAGGGCGGAGCCTGCCTTGAACCATTCGATCTGTGTCTCGTTGAAGCTGTGGTTGAGCGTCAGCGCCTCTTCGCTGCCGTCGCTGTGCTTCACGACTGCAGTCAGAGGCTGAAGGAAGAGGAGCAGAAGGTCACGTTATTTCGATCGTCCCTCGAAAACGGAGAAATGCTTCGTTTTTCTAAGCTGCTCTGCACGCGAACCTTTCCGGGAGCGAACGTCTTCAGGCCCCTGATGGAGATCTTGTCATCGGGCCGGATCTTGTCGTAGTCGGAGGGGTTGCTGAAGGTGAGGGGCAGCAGGCCCTGCTTCTTCAGGTTGGTTTCTGAAAACATCAAGGAGGGGTTTAAAAATTAACACGAGAGCTGCTATTGATAAACCGACACCACTGTCCCTCCTTGACGTCGTCGTACCGTGGATTCTGGCGAAGCTCTTGACGATGATGGCCCTTCCGCCCAGATGCCGGGGCTCCAGCGCCGCGTGCTCCCTGCTGGAGCCCTCGCCGTAGTTGTCGTCTCCAACCGCCACCCATGAAATGCCGTTGGCCTGCGCACGAGGAGCACAACGCTGTCACTTCATCCGACGCTACAAGTCAACGTGGTTCGGTCCACTGTCGGGTCGATCCAAACTCAAGAGTAACTTGAGTTCTATTCGAGTAAAGGACGGTTGAAAGTTGCGGGTCACCTTGTAGTGACGGGCCACGTCAGGAACTCCGCCGTAGTCTCCCGTCAGGTGGTTCTTGATCTTGTTGATGGCGTCATTCTCGCTGTTGACCGCTCCGATCAGCATGTTGTTGGAGATGTTGTCGAGGTGACCGCGGAACTTCAGCCAGGGTCCTGCGGCGCTGATGTGGTCAGTGGTGCATTTTCCCTTCACCTGCACAGAGAAAATAGCTCCAGTCAATTTCCGCCCTCATCCTCCAGCAGAGCCAGCGTTTGGCCCCCCCGGCAGGCTGAACTCGGTGTCAGCGGTCGCACCTTGATGAGGACCATCAGGTCCTCCAGGTCACTCCCGCTCCAGGTGTCGAAGGGCTCCAGCAGCTGCAGCCGGTTGCTCTGAGGGCTGACGTCCACCTTCAGGCTGCTGCCGTCGGGGGGCGGGTGCTGGTAGGTGTCCTGGCCTGGGTCGAAGTCCCTGGCGGGGAGCTCGTCTCCAGAGGGGGGCTCCAGCTTGAACTTCTCCCCGTTGGGCGCCGTGAGGTAATCTGTCTCGGGGTTGAAGTTTAGCGTGCCGGCGATGGCGAGGGCGGTGACAATCTGAAAGTAGAGCAGGAGAGCGGAGCCATTTACTCCTGGGGAGCCCATCGATGTGTCACTGAGACACCGAACGTCGGTTTGGTTTAACACACCTCTGGTGACGTGACGAAGGCGTGCGTTGCGGGGTTGGCATCATTCCTGGCAGTGAAGTTTCTGTTGAAGGAGGTGACGATGGTGTTCTTGTCCCCCTTCTTAATGTCTTTCCTGGAAATGCACGCAAAAAATAAACATGCAAATCCAGCCACAACAGCACGATGGCGCAGTTTACTCCAAGCGTGCTGCACCTACCTGTCCCACTGGCCGATGCAGGGTCCGCAGGCGTTAGCCAGGACCACTCCGCCCACCTCTCCTAGGATCTTGGACTAGAAAAACGAAATAAAAGTCATGGAAGCTTCCTCCAATCGGCTCCTCATAGACGCTGCCTGTGTGTGAAGTGGAACCCGCTGCACTCACGTATCCGTCTCTTTCGATGGTGGCGCGGATCTGCTCGGAGCCGGGCGTGACGGTGAACTGAGCTTTACACTTCAGGCCTTTGTCCAAGGCCTGTTTGGCCACGGAGGCGGCGCGGCCCATGTCCTCGTAGCTGGAGTTGGTGCAGCTGCCGATCAGGCCTGAAGGAACGAGAAGAAATGTGAACTTATGATTGGAAAAAAAACCCTCCTGTGATTCAGTGATGTGGAGACTGAAGAGTGGATTAAATCATGCGCTTTGGCTCTCACCAACTTTGACCTCCAAGGGCCAGCCGTTCTTCTCGGCCGTGGCGCCGACGTCAGACACGGGGTGGGCCAGGTCGGGAGTGAAGGGTCCGTTAATGTGGGGCTTCAGCTGCAGGAAGAAACAGCACAACGGTGAGAAACCAGCTGAACGCTCAGACACACTCAACTTTTCACCCTCCACTTAATTTACACCCATTGGACACAAAGCTCGATGTCCCAGCGCCGGTTTCATGATGTCCTACTGATCAAATGAGGACTGAACCAAAGCGAGAGATGAATGTACCTCGTCCAGATTGAGCTCGATAAGCTGGTCGTACTCGCAGCCTGCATCTGGTACCAGCAGGTCGGCGTATTCGTCGGCCAGCGCAGAGATCTCTGAAAAACCACATGAGGACGTGTTGGAGAACTTCTTTCTCACTGCACATGTGAGCATGACTCAGCAGCGTGGACACACTGATGATGCGTCTAGTACGAACCTCCACGTCCAGTCTTCTCCAGGTAGGTCCTCATGCGGTGGTTGTAGGGGAACACAGAGGTTGTGGCTCCGATCTCGGCTCCCATGTTGCAAATTGTGGCCATCCCTGCGAGGAGACACGTCGATGTGATCCATTACCAACGCAACATCGCAATCCCGATTGGGTTAAAGGCCTTCGGTGCTAACCGGTGCAGGAGATGGAGTCCACTCCTGGTCCGTGGTACTCCACGATGGCTCCGGTGCCTCCCTTTACAGTCAGGATGCCGGCCACCTTCAGGATCACGTCCTTGGGGGACGTCCAGCCAGAGAGCGTGCCGGTCAGCTTCACACCGATCACCTTAGTGAGAGAGACCAGGAAAATATCATCAGTACCAAAGTGCAGGGATGTGAAATAAAACCGCCTCAGTAACTTTGAGGCAAGCGGAAACAAAGCAGAACCATGCGTCACACGGGGCGTTCGCTGACCTTGGGACACTTGAGCTCCCAGGGGATTCCCGCCATGACGTCGACGGCATCAGCGCCACCGACTCCGATGCAGATGGAGCCCAGACCGCCACCGTTAGGTGTGTGGGAATCTGTGCCGATGAGCATCACTCCTGGGTAGGCGTAGTTTTCCAGAATGATCTACAGATACAGAGAAAAGTTTTTATCATTGTTAAACCGTGAACACAAACAAATATCTGCTCAAACTTGAACGGAAAGAAGCAATGAGCTGAAGTGAAAGAGCACCTGATGGATGATTCCAGATCCTGGTTTCCAAAAGCCGACTCCATACTTCGCTCCGGCGCTGGACAAGAAGTTGTAGACCTCTTGGTTGACTTCCTGTGAACAAACAGGGACCCCAGTTTAGTTCAAAGCACCACCCGTTATTGATCGATCAATAGCACAGGCGGCTCCAACGCGCTCACCTTGGCTCTGGCCAGATCCTTCACGCCTCCCGCCTGGGCTTCGATCAGGTGGTCACAGTGGATGGTGGAGGGCACGGCCACCTTCGGCAGGCCGCTGCTGATGAACTGCAGCATGGCCATCTGGGCGGTGGCGTCCTGCATGGCCACGCGGTCGGGCCGCAGCCGCAGGTAGGTGCGGCCGCGGTCGATGTCCTGGTTGTGGGGGTCATCCAGGTGGCCGTACACAATCTTCTCTGAGAGGGTGAGGGGTCGGTTGAGTCTGAGGGGGGAAGTAATGAGCGGGCGGGGGAGGAGGGGGGGTTATCAAAAACCAAACCGACCGCGGCCAAGTGTGACACAGCAGAGAGACAGCTGGCAAGCACAAACATGTGGGATCAAACAGCGACACAGATAAGGCGGCGTTGGATGACACGATAAACACACACGGAGCAGATTGGGCAAACTGACCTTTTCCGCACGATGTCAACATTGGACTGGAGCTTCTCGTAGTTAATGAAGGACGAGGGCTCGAAGCGGCTCATAGACACTTTGGCCTTGGCTCTGTAGGCCGCTGACACATGCAGGCGCCGCGCGCCGTGGCCCAGAGCCAGCTGGAGACAGACACAACACAAACACCGCACGGTTACCGAGCAGGAAGCTGAAACAAAGAGCGATTCTCTCCAAGGACATCTTTCCCAACGTTTTGTGTTCTTTGTTCGGGCACCTGTGGAGCAGCAGTGAACGGTGGCACCAAAAACTAAACAGCGGGTAGACGGAGAGCTGTGTTCGCGATCAGCATTTGGGTGTCAGATGTCAGAGCGTCCCGGGTGAACACAGCACACACCAACCCCCGCATGAGGACAACCACAAATAGACCTGCACAAATACATTCTTTAAGGAGCTCACAGGTCCTTTCAGTTCATTTGTTCGCTTGGTGCGAAGACGAGCTGCAGAGGGTGGGTTTCCTCTCAAAAACGGGTGAAGGGGGAGGGGCCAAAAAAGTGTGTTTGCTTTTGCCCTGAAGCTTTGACTTCCAGGGACCAGGCGATGTTTGCCTGCCCTTGAGCAGAGTGTGTGTGTGTGACCTGCAGACACTCCAGCTGCAGCTCTGGGAGCATGAAACCTCACCCTGTTTATTCACACCCTGTGTTTTCATCCAGCTCAGGCTGCTGTGAGGGGTTTTCCACCCTGCGATTACGGGTGAAAATTGTCGGATCTGAAGCAAAGGTGCGTCCTGATGACACAGCTCGCATTTGATGTTTTACATTTACATCTATTCTCAGCCTGATGGCTTTGAGTGAGGAAGATGGAGGCTGGACCGACATCGGCGCACAATCAGCCATCTTTATCAGCTTGCTAATGGATGTTAGCAGTCTGTTAAGAAGCACGGTCAGTTCTCTGCGCACTGCAAATCCAATCAGACATCGATCAGACACAGTCCACGGTTCAGTTTATTCCAGCTATTTTCTTAACCGAGGGACATGTCTGACAATAAAATGTGATTTTTAAGATGCAAACTGTCAGTTTAGTCCTGTTTTTTTCATTTTTACTATCGAATGATGAAGACAGAACCGGACAATGTTTATTACTTTACAAGAAGTATAAAATCTATGCTATGCTATTTAAAAACAACAGGAATACTTACAACGTTAATGATATGACCTTACTATTTCTTGAAAATAAAATAACTGATTTGTCACTGTGAAGAAAACTTGAACATTAAGGTTTTTTTCTATGATCAGGCAAAACAATCCAACTGTTCCAGTGGAGGCAAATGTATTTACAAGATTCATCTCACTGATCATCCTGTTGTGGGCTTGTCGTCGTTAGAGGACATAGTTTCCTCCCTGTCTCTCCCAGTTTACAATGCAGACAAAGTGACACCCAGCAGAGGTCAATCACGGTTCACTTTGGTTAGATCATTTTACTACGTTTGAATCTTATTGTGAAATGTGCTGTAAAAAAAATCACGACAGCGCCCTGCTCAGTGACTCACATACAGACTGTCAAATTAAAAGCACAGGACAAACTACCGTCCTTGGAATAAAACCTATGAATAAAGCTCCAAATAGTGTTTTCGGAGTTGTGTGTTTATTCCTGACAGTGCGAGTGGCTCGCTGCTGCCCTGTGAGCTGCCCGGTAGCTCTAACCTTGTGGTTAACCTTGCTCTCAAACGCCAAACTCCATCTTTGTAAGCAGCCTGGTCCCGTTGACACAGACGCTGGACGCCTCCGTGTCACCGTGGTGCGCGCGGAGGCGCAGGCTGAGCCTTATCTTGGCGCACACAGCGCGGGTTTCTGCCGCTGGATGCTTTCAGTGCACGTCGGGACACGATGACCTGCCTGGCTAGCTGCTGGCTGCTCCACAGCTACCTCAACCGTTGGAAAACCCCGCCGGGCCGTTCAGCGGAGCGCCGCCGAGCCGAGTCTCGACCCTGTTCCCGGAGGGACCGAGTGACAACAGCCTTCGGGGGACAGACGGAAGGAAAAGGGAGGAATAAGTGTCCTACCTGGAGCCGGGCGACAGTGAGACAGTAGGTTGCCATTTTGTTCACTGACAAAGATGTGAGGGTCGGCCGTGACGTCACCCAATTGTAGAGGCTTTTCTTCTTCTTCTGTTGTAACTTCAGCTGGCACAGTTGGGTCTACTGTCACCTGCAGGATATGATTGTCAACTACAACTGCGACGACTTCAAAAGTTTGAAAAACATAAAGATGATAATTATAAAGAAAATTACTCAAAATAGTAGTAGAGTAGAGTTAAAGTAGGCTTCAACAAACACCCATTAAGCTTAACTCATTATCTATCAGACTGGAGTGCACGTCTGAAAGGAAAACTGAATTCACAACAATGTACAGATTTCTTACAAATGTCATTTAAAGAACAGCTCCAGACATCGGACACATGTGTGAGAGTCACATCAAAAGTCATAATCGCAACAATCTGATACTAGCTCTTTCTCTTTTTTCCCATGCAGGCCTTGAAGTGCTTCACTCCTCAACTGTGTACCACTGTGCTGTTTTTGTGTAAACGCAGTGACATTTATCACACATCTGTTTCCACTGTAAACACAGGTGAAAGGAAGCAAGATGCATGTAATACTGACAAAATAATCATCCAGCCCTATTCAAACAACGATAGGGCAACACAAACCTTTTACTGGACACTCTTTTTAGTTCAAGAATATTGTAACAAAATACTGAATGACACGTGTTTTCAGTCTTGAAATTTGCTACTGAATTTCATCGTGGTACTTTTGATCTGTTTTCATCATTGCATATTGTAGTTTCAGCTACTTTTAGCAGTTTATGGGTTAGAGAGAGAAGCTAATAAACATGCTTCATTAACCTTTCCAAACGTTCTGAGCGTCATCTGCCTGAGAAGGTGCTGTGCTGCTTGGAGCCGCTAGGTGGCGATAATGCGACATTTCGTCCCATAATTCCCCGGTCAAAGTTCAGAGTTGACGCGAGCGAGCAGCGCTTTTCTTACGTTAGCCGAAGATGGCTAAACATCATCCAGATTTGATTTTCTGCCGTAAACAAGCAGGTGTTGGTGAGTTTTTTTTACTCTTCTGTAAATTATATTCGACATAGTGTACTTCGACCACACTCCGAAAAACCTAATTGGTTTTCTTCTTCATTTATTAGCCTTGATGCTAACGAGCGCAGCATGGGTTTCATTGAACGGTTAGCCTGAAAATGTGGCTACACGGCTCCTTCAAGGGGAACTATTATCTCTAGTATCAGACAATGTTATGTTTCTGGGTTTGGGTGATAAAGTTCCCAGTGCCTCACTCTCTCCACATAAAGCTTTCAAAACTAACTGAGTGTTCTTGTTTTTTGTACGCAGCTATCGGGAGACTCTGTGAGAAGTGTAAGTTTTGACGTTTTCCTTAAATGAAGTGACGACAATATATTTTTGGGTTGTATTTTAAATACTATGTCAGTTGTGTGGCTAAGTGCAATGTGTCGTTTCTTTCTTGTTGCAAATATTATTTATCACAAATTCAAACTGAGATTTTAACACCACCTATCGATGTTAACGCTCATGTGTATTATCACTAACATAATAAGATGTACGTTATTTGAGTAAAATTCTTTGTTGTGCTTGTTTTTTTCTTATTACTTTTTTGAAATGTTTGCGTTAAATTTGGGATCTAAAACACATATTGCTGAATATTCCTTTTGTTGTACCTTGTTATTGTCACTATTGAGGCTCAACGGGACAAAAACAACAATAACTGTAGCTTTAGGTCAGTGAACTAATCAACTTAATGACGAATGCGTGTCACATGTATGCTACCTTGGTAACGGGACGTCGCCTCTCAATGTGTACTCTGTCCCGCTTGTCTCCACAGGCGATGGCAAGTGCGTCATCTGCGACTCCTACGTGAGGCCTTGCACGCTGGTGCGAATTTGTGACGAGTGCAACTACGGGTCTTACCAGGGACGCTGTGTGATCTGCGGCGGGCCCGGCGTGTCCGACGCGTACTACTGCAAAGAGTGCACCATCCAAGAGAAAGACGTGAGTGAGCAGATCTCCTCCTTGCCCCAACACTGTGTCATTACTCTGAATCTCAGTGAGCAGTTGGCCAGGCAATACGTGCTGCTGTTCTGCCGTGTTCCAGTGAAAAGATATATTTTAGACGGTCAAAATAAGCAGGACTATTTACCTGACACTGTTTTCTGTGTTACAGCGAGATGGATGTCCGAAGATTGTGAATCTGGGCAGCTCCAAAACAGATCTGTTTTACGAGCGCAAGAAGTACGGCTTCAAGAAGAGGTGAAGACAGTCTAATGAGTCGGCTGTTTTTAGTTTTTTGTTTTTTGCTCCAAAAGTTTTGAGAAGGTTTTTTTTTTGGGTTTGTCAATAAAGTTCACCTTTTTTACACCACTTTTTTGCCTCTGTGTGACTCCTTCAAATGTTGTTTGGCAGGTGCCAGTCAGTTATCAACACACGTTTATGGGTCTCCTGCTGTTTTTAATGAGGATTTTTTATGCGAGTTTCTTCATGAAAGGATTACAGGTGGGCTATCCTGCTGCTCCTGGTTCCCCCATGCTCAGTGATGCATGGAGTGCCACCTTTCTTTTGCTTGAAGATACATGCTCCTGCCACTAGATAGCAGCAGTGTAAACGACCTTCAGCCGACTCTTCAGGAGGTCAGAGAGCCTATTTACAGTGGGCTGAAGCCCCCCTCCCTTGAGTTGAGTGCAAGAGAAACAGTTCTGATCCTTCTTTCCACCACAGGAGTCTCCTCGAACACTGATCTAACTTCTTGGGCCCACACTGAGGAAAGGAACCAAACAATACCCGCAGACTTCCATCAACAAGGCTTTAATTATACAGACTATATGTACAAGACACAAGAAGTAGCCACACTCAAAATGCCAATATGTTTCTTTACAAAGAAATACAAAGACGTAACCTGGAAGGTTCAAAACAACTCCTCAAAGTTCACAAATTGACCTGTACCAAGGAGAAGGTAGGTGTGACCTTCAACCACGACAGCGAGAACGTTTTGAAAAAACCCCAAAATGAAGCAAAAAGATTTCAAACGAGCCAGAAGAACTTATCAATTGTAAGAACAATTCCCAAAAACGCGATGCGGATGTTGTGATTTCAATTTGATGCTCTCTAAAGAGTCTCAGTACACCCCCAAACAGGAGGCCGAGCTGATATTTTTAGTTTCGACGATTCATTATGACATTCTTCACACACTTTGGAAAGCCCCCTCAAAGACAAACCACAACATGGCAATGTTTTTAGGAACAAGGCCTGAATATGCATTGAAGGAAGCACAGCAGAAAGGGATGGGGGGGGAGAAAGCAGCTCTCCCTTTTTGTCTGATTTGGACAGAAGAAGAATCCCGAGAATTTAAGGTACGGCTGTCGGCGTCGGATTGTAACCTTATACAATGTTGCCTCCCCTGTAAACTGGCAAGACTGCACGTTGCATTGAAATGGCTGGAGACACAGAAGACACTTCAAAAGACACTTGACGGTTGGTTATTGGTGAGAGAGAGAGAGAGAAAGAGAGACGCCCCAGCTCGCTTGAGACTTTGGGCTTTGCAGCAGATTCGGTCCGAGTACACAGAGACAGATGAAGGCAAGAGTTAGCTCCTCGCTGAGATGATCAGCCCCGACATTTGTTTATTGAGCGACAAGAAATAAAGGTTATTCAAAAACTTGCAAGTTCCGACTGTTTATAAAAAGTCCAGTAAATATGACTTGGAGCCTTCACTATTTACAGTACATGCATCAGTAGACCACACAGACACTTGTGAAGCGGCACTGACATAAAGGATCGAGTGGGACCACCCGTGCAGACCGCCGGCGTCCGGCGGGCACGAGGCGTGACGAAAGAGGGGAAACCGGAGCCGAAAAAAAAAAAAAAAAAAACGGCCGCTGGTAACGAACGAACGACAAGTGAACGAGGCTGGCCGTTTATTAATTTGTCTCTCGAGCCACGTCACTGTAATCCCCTGAAGAAGTTATTGGAAATGTCACAGTCGAGGTTTTATTGGAGGGCCGCGAAAAAAGCCCACCGATTCAGAACGGAGGTTCCAAAAGGAAAACAAAAAACAAACAATCAAGGAAGGTTTTCAGGCTCTCTCTCGAGCGCGGAAAACTGGAAGCCACCTGCTAGCTCTACCGACAACCCGTCTACTCTAAAAACTAGTACATGTGCTACCTGAAGATATCGTTGACGAACCCTTTCAAAATAAAACGCCACAAATGATCTCTTTCGGCCACAGGCGTACAAAACGTGACGTGCGCCTCGAGGCGCACCAAGAAGAAAGCACTTGAAAGTCTCCTCGCACTCTGAGCGGAAAATACAATTCAATTATGTTCTTAAAAAAATAAAGAGAAAGAAACAACAGAATGAGAAGCTAACATGCTAAAACACCCCCCCCCCACTGCAGCCACAGTCACGCCAGTGCTCTCATCATCATCATCATCATCATCGCTGCTGCTGCTGCTGTTGTCCACTTCATCAGATTGACTGTGGTAGCGTTCCCACACCGGTTTGATTTATTGATTCATTGGATTAAATAAATGAATAAATCAATTGCTGCCTATTGGTCGTCTGGCACCGCACTTGAAAGAGAAGAGAACAAGGGTGATGAGGAGGGCGTGATGGGAGGAAGAGGATCAAGAGGAGGGGACGGTGTCATACAGTGGGCACATCATCATTCACAACCTCATGACAGACCACCGACTGGTAGACGGACCCCGACGGGGCCGGGCTCCACAGACAGCATTCATACATCTTTATCCCAGAGACCCCCTCCCCCCCCCCTTTTGGGATGCGCCGTTTCACGTCTTTCATACGAGAGAAGCAGGGATGGTGTCACTTTAACAAATGCACATTCAAACCACATTCGCCGCCTTAAATTAGTGACCCCCCCTCCCCCAAAGTTCGGACGCATCTCCCACTCCCTTACAGTGGTCCGTATTTGTCCTCGTAGCGCGTCGCGACGTTCTTGTAGCGGCCGCACTCCTTCCGCAGCTCGGCCACCTCCGACCGCAGCGCGGCGTTCTCGCGCTCCAGGAACGCCGCTCGTACAGTGATCTGGTTCTCCTTTAACCTGCGGGCGTCGCGCGAGCGCTTGGCGGCCATGTTGTTCTTCTTCCTCCTCTGCCAGTACTTCTCGTCCTGAAAGACACGCCACAACCATCAGGGAGGGACCCCCACCTCCAGAGAATCCTGAGCTCGCTCGCTCTCAACCTGCTCGGTTCGCCTCTTTCAATTGAATCAGCGCTAATGTGGGCCAAACTCGGTTTCCACCGAGCTGCTCTGTGCCTGTAAACAAACCCAGTGTTCTGCGGTCTGCTGAGGAGGAGGAAGGAAGGGGGGGGGCAACATAGATTTCACGATTATCAGACTGCTGAGTCACTGTGAGTTGCAGCAACAATTTCACTATCAAATAGCCTCTCTTTGGTCCTGTGAGTCAGACCAGCTGTCCTCTGCTCTTTACTGGAAGCAGCAAAACGCATCCGAAACGTCCCAAAGGACAGAAACTAAACAGGAACTTGACATTTCTGCTCCAAAATGTGATCACATGGTGCTGCTAGATTTAAAACTCTGGAGTTAAAACAGACTTGAGACTAGAAATCCATCTATGTTTGTTTAAACAAACTTGTCTTAAGTCTCACTCAAGTTTTCTGCTTCCGAGCAAGACACCTTAAACAGATCTGAAGTCAGCTGTTGAACAGAGGGGACTCCCGCGGGCCCCCCTCAGCTCCCTCCCCTCACACACCTTCTGTTCCTCGGGCACAAAGATCTTCTTGGCCTTTTTGATCATGGGCTGCGGCTTGAGCTCCTCCTCAGAGAACTTGTGTTTGCGCGGGTTGAACAGCTCCCCCCCAGGGACGCTGGACAGGACCAGGTCGGTCGGATCGGGCTCGTAGTTGATGTCGACCTCGATCTCCTCCGGGTCGATGGGCTCCGGGGTCACTCTGTCCTTCTCGGTGGTCACCTCTGAGCGGACGGGGGGGAAAAAACGAGCCGTAAGACGGTCGCTGACGAAAGCGGAGGTCGGCAACATGACCTGAGGCATGTGTCCACATGACCCCCGTGGCAGAGGTATGACCACATGGCAGGAGCCTTCTGAAGCAGCGGGTGCGCGATCCTACACAGCCACGGCAACCTTTCAGTAATCCCAAGAACGAGGAGTCTTTCTAAGAAGTGACAGCGTGAAAACGTGTCTGACCAGAGGTGCATTGTTGGTTTACCCGTGACGTCAAAAAAAAACCAACAACCCACTTCTGGTGTTGCTTTCCTCGAATTCTGCTAATTTTGGACGAGGCAGGTGTCAAGTCTTTTGACCCAGTTCATGCACACTGCAGAAAGTGAACTCGGAGAAAAAAATCTCCCTTCCTGTAAGCAGGCTTGGCACCTAAATAAAGCATCAACTAAACAAGCATGTATTCAACACAAGTTCAACCTGAGTTCAGTAAGTACAAAGTAAATACTGTTTATATGTCGATCATAAGGGAATCTTTTTCAGTACTTCGATGAAATCGGTGTGCTGCCCCTTTAAGACAGTGTCTTGGATAAGACCTTCACTCTACAGCAGCAGTTTCTATTTCTGCCGCCCCCAATAAACCATTAGCATGTTTAAAGGCTGACTGACATTCTGAGATCACAGTGGGGTCCCAGCATTTCATGTTAGCTCGCAGTTCACTATAGTCTTCAATGCACACGTGAGTGGCTGCACAATGAAAACAGACTGTACAGCCATTCTAAACACTCACTCAGAGTCACACTGGGGAGACGTTCCCGAGGCCTCTGATTGGTTGACTCACCTGCAATAACATCGCAGGAGATATCAGAGTCGCTCCTGGTGATGATCACCACCTCCTCCTCACACTTGTCCAACTCCTGAATGGGCAGCAGGGCCACGGGGGACACGGCCGTCGGCTTGGTAACCGTTCTCTGCGCGGAGGAGGAGGAGGACGCCTTCGGCTTGCTCGCCTTGACGGCCTCGCCGTCTGTGCTGCTCTTGGCAGAGTCCTCCCCGGGGGAGGTGGGGATGCCGTTCTCCATGAGGAACTCCTCCAGGTCCATGTACTCCAGGTGGAAGTTCTCCCCATCGTAGGGGATGGTCTTCTCCCAGATAGCCGGCGTCAGGGCGGCCGAGGGACCCATGTCGCCGCCGGTGGCGGCAAGGTCAACATTGTCTCCGAGAAACAGCTTCTCCTTATCGGTCTCTGAAAAGGTGAATTTTACACATTTAGGCTTCGTGTAGATGATAAAAACAGAACTTTTAGGCAGTTTGGGGTCAAAAATCCTGCTGTGACATTGGTACAGGAGATGGAGATGAAATTGTCGTGTCAAAGTATTTATCCTTTTCACAGCAACCTTGACCTATTATGAGCCCGAGAGCCCGAACGCTGTTGGAAACAAAACTTCTTTCCTCAGCACTAAAGCCATCATTCAGCGAAATGTGAACTCTTCCCCCAAATTTCTCAAGTGACCTTCATCTGTGTGTGTGTGTGTGTGTGTGTGTGTGTGTGTGTGTGTGTGTGTGTGTGTGTGTGTGTGTGTGTGTGTGTGTGTCCTAATACAATCAGAGTAAGACAGACAGTGACACTGCACTGTTTTGATGATAACAACCAGCCATCTGGCGCAAACACGCTGTGGACAGCCTGGGAACTGACACCTGCAGACATTTACATGCACTTTTGGTCCCTCCACACGATGACAAAGTGAGCTCGAGCATCCCTTTCTCTACTTGTTGCAACTAAAAGAGAAGTGCTGAAGAACAGGGGAGGCAGTGTGAGCAGGGGCGTGCCTGGATGGGAGCCGTGCCCCGGGCTCCCGGAGGAGAGGCCCGGGCACAAACTGTGCACTTTCTATGGCGTCTAACGTGAGGTTAGTTTCCTGGTGGATGCTACGTCACCCGACACCCTATGCCTGCACGTACTCCCGTTAGCTTTTAATGCAGTTGTATCCCGTTGAACCTAAAAGCCAATTCCCTTCATTTTTTCATCGGCTCTTACCGTCGTCACCGTCCAGAATGTTCGGCGGGGGCATTTCCATTATTTTCTTCAAAACCACCGGGAACGAACTCGGTGCCCCGGCGGCCGCTTCCAGCGTGATGACGATCGGCTCCCCCGACATTTTTCCGCGCTCGCGCTGAACAGCTCACCCCGCCGCAACAACGAAACAAGAAAACGGAGAGGCAGTCCCGTCCGCGCTGAGTTTTCTCTCCGGCTAGCACGTTGCTGTTAACCGTCGTCACGGACGAGTTCAAGTCACAAAGTCGACTTTACAGCAAAATGTACAGCTTTGAAGCATCCGTTCGTTCGGGCGACCCACTTCCTCGCCGAGTGACAAGATCGGGACGTTCTGGTGTCGAGAACAAACCTCTCCTCCTGCCCGAAACGCTCCACCATGCTGTGCGCTGATTGGCTGCCCAAGCTGCTGCTCATGAATATTAACAGTTTAATATAAAGAGGCGGGCGTTATCTTTTGAATTTGTCTTCTCATTGGTTGACCGAGTTATATATATTCCTGTGAATACATTAAAAACAACTTGTCACGTGCGGAAGTCATTTTCAAAACACAATAATTTGCCTCATCTTGGAGGTCAAAAACGGTGGATCAAGTTTAAAAATGAAGTTTCTGATTCGGTTTGAAACTATCGGCTGGCGAACACAAAAAACGCGTTCGTTCAACTTTTAATGAGACGACGTTTATGGAAACCTGCGAGCGTAAACTCGCTTTACACTGCAGTACATCGTCAACACTTGCAAAATTTCCGTTTTCTGGTTAAAATAGCGCCCATAAAGTCCACCCGGAACACGGTGTACCCTCGTCCCTGTTTATTTATGCTGCTGCGCCGACGCAGCTCCTCTCACGTGAAATAACACGTGCGGCTGCCGCCCTTACATATCTGCCGGCTGCGTCCAATGGAACGGCGCTGCGTCTGTGTCGCTCACATGCGAAAGTGGAGCGCATGAAGGGCGGCGCTGCTGCCGCTGCTGGAAGGTGTCATTGGGGCAGCAGAGGCCATTCCTGAGGTTCCTGGCCCGTGTGGGACGGATGCAGGGCTGCGCCTGCAGCAGGCGTCTCAAGGGCGATGTGCAGACATGTCAGCAGCGCACGAGTCACGGTGGCGTCATGTTCACCGTGATGGATGTTTGCGCCGCGGATTTTTTCCGGGTAAACTGTTGTCTTGTATGACATTGTATGCCACGAAAAGATGTTTCTCAGTCTACAATTAGCATCCAACGAAATCGCTTCCTTTCATTTAGTGATAAGACAATAAAATAAAAGAAGTGCAGCTGTGAGTCAGTAAAGTTCTGTTCTAAGACCAGTCCAAAAAAACTTGGTGATCCTCCTCACATGACATCATCATATCGGTTGTTTTTATCTCGCTCAAACAAGAATAAAGTTAGTCTAATTTTAATGGTTCTGTCAGGATCAAACTTTTAGTTCGTTAAATGAGTTCATTAGATTGTCAAAGTAGAACAAAATGTTTTTCAGGCATTTAATTTGGCACGACTCGTCTTTTCTGCCAGCATGACCTCCTGTGTGCACATCTTCCCCATTAACATCAACCCCTCAGCAGTTACACGCTCCACTGCCATCATGCTACCTCATGGAAGAAGGCAACCGTGCATGTGGTTCTGCTCAGGTGTG
>JASSRZ010000086.1:4435708-4446404 GCA_032164315.1 Malacoctenus gilli | reverse complement strand
GGGGGGGTGTCTGTGGGGGGGGGGGGGGCAAGATTATGAAGAGAGGTGAAGCCTTCAAAGTCAGCTGTTACACTCAGTGCATACTGGCTCAGTGCACCTTTGCTTAAGATATAGACGGCAAGTTCGTTTCCAGCTGCGAACGAATAAACTCGTGGCACTTTTGCTTCCTCATTGTTCCACAGTCTGAAAAAAAGCCAAGTGACAGTTCAGGACACTTACGCTCAGGAAGCCACACACAGGTACTGTGAGGGCAAACCAGCACAACAACAGCAAAGACAACACTGAAGCTGTGACAACAGGACAACAACACACGCCTGTTTGAAAGCCTTGGACAGGTGCCCATGCAAGAGTCACACGTTCATCCTGGCTGGTGGTCTGTCTCTCTGTCTTGTGTCACACGTGGACTTTGTTTATGGTCAGTACTTTGACCTGGACTCAATGTCAATTGTGTGTGTCCGTGCATGTGGACAGTATGTCTGTATGAGCGCCAAGTACTTACTCTGATAAAAGACACATGTCAATAACAGTGTGTGTATAACCAACAAACACAAAAATATTGCTCAACTTTAGTCACATGTGCACTCTTCTTGTCAATTAAATGACATGAGAATGAGAGACAAAACAATGAGGAAATAGTCACCAAAAAGGAACAACGAAGGGAGTTCCTTTAGGCTACAACAACTAAAGGTTATTTATTGACTTAAAACACAATACAATCTAAAGTATCTGAAAATGTGACACCAAAAAAGGTTGCATATTTTTATGTCCAGGAGTAAAAATAGGGAAGGTGAGTGACACGCTCATGCAAGTTGCATCATATAGTATGTCTGTAATTCCAGTGTGTGCTTTAGGTGGCAGTGGCGAGTTACTTTAGCCCCGCCCCTTTTTGGGTTTTTCTGTCCAACACTTTTGGGGGTTTTTTTCCTCAGAGTTTTGCTCCTTTTTTAGTGATTAAAACCAAACTTTTCAGCCACCCATGTGTTTCTCAAAGCTTGTTTAACTTCAGGATCCCAAACTGCAGCCCAACACACACAGATCTCAATTAAATGCTCCCTGACAATTGTTTCCCTTGTTAGGATATTCTCAAAGGCTACAGACTGAAAAGGAAAGCAGACTCGACCTTTAATGACACAGAACAATGTCAACTATCCTGTTGGGCGACGGGGCGGAGGGAGTGATCGTCTCCTTGATTGAAATTCAACAGGCTATTGTGGACTTCTTGTGAATGAGGCCGACGGCAACGAAACACCTCTCGACATAATCTGGTTACATGACGCCGATCTGATTGAGTGTGGCGCGGCCCAGATTCGGGCGGTGTGAATAATTCAATCACGAGCCCACAAAAGCCGGGGTGACAAAAACACACCCACACACCCCCACACACACACCCTCATCCGCTCAAACACACCCGGGGATGAAAGCAAACGACAAAACCAGACACGCACAGACAGCGGCGTCACACTGTTCCAACCACCGCTCAAAACGACGAGGAGATCATCAGGAGTTCAACAGAACCTCCTCCAGGCCACAGAGGAGCGAACTGATCTGTTGTCTGCGCAGCACGTCGGCAGGGACGGTTTGTTTGAGCGCACATCTGTTGCAGCTGTCACGCAGGCAAAGTCCTGATAAGGTCCTTTCGGAGTGGCTTGTCTGCGTTTGAACGGGGACCCCCGGGGAGGCGACTGGCCCGCGTGTTTTCGCTCGAACCTCGAAACAACACAACAAATACACACCGGGAAGCGTTTGTTCAAACAATCACTCACATGTGAAGTTTGACATCATTGCATGTAAGATGATACGACGTGAGAACCATCGTGCAGCAGCACGCACTACTTTGACTCCTTCTGCATACTTTTGCGTTACATTTCAAGCCCGGCTTAAAGCCAGAAGGGGGTCAGTTCTGCACCAACTCAGCAGCTGCTCAGCTGACAGGACTTGCGCAACAAGCACGCAGTTTGCAGAAAACGCCAAATTAGTGAAAAGAAAAAAAAAACCGTTCACCTGACCACAGGTTTTTACACGCTGGGGTGCAAAACCAAGGTCCGCTGTGATGCACGCAGAGAAAGGAAGAGTTACTCACCATTAATGTCAAAGTTTGGGAGGGTGAATGGGTGCTCAAGGAGAGCCCTGAAGATCTCCGGGATTTCTGTCGTCATGGTTTCTCTCAGTTTCCAACTGCAAAGAGATATTTCTGAGCGCGCTCGCAGCTCGAGTCGAAAAAGTAAGAATGAAAACGCCCCCTAAATGAAAAGAAAAAATATATATAAAGCACCACCCAGAAATCTCTGCAGGCCGCGCGCACTTCCTACACGAGTGTGCAAACTCGCATGTTAAAACTTCGGAGGTCGCCAGCCAGGATCGACGCAAAACAAGTTACTTAACAAAGCCCGCCCCGCGCGGCTCCCCCGCGGCCAATCAGCGGGCTGCTTTTCCGCCAAGACAGACGGAACGAACGCCGATTGGCTAGAGCGTTTGCTCGTCCAAGCGGCGACGGCCAATGCGGAGTCGCCCCCGAATTACCTAAGGTGAAGAGTGTGAACCTCAAAAGTGAGTGAAGTTACGCAATGAGAGGCAATAAAATGATATGTATATATAGATTCAAAGGTGAAACTTTTTGCACCCTCTGATTCTCTTGAGTTTTGATCTCAGCCAAAAATATGTGAAGGTGAATAAATTACCCCAACACTTAGTAGCCTGGTTTAAATAAGCGTTTTCTGGCCGCACGACCCAAATAAGTTCACATAGAAGCAGTTTTTCACATCAAACGTGACTGAACAGAGAGAAAAGCACCAAGAGGGAAAGTTTAGTTCCTTCCTTGCAGTAGGAACTAAAATAATTCAGGTCTATATTGTCATTAAGAGGGATTGTCAAACCAGCTGTAATTAGGTCCAGACTGTGGGGACAAAGTATAGTCCCATAGGGGCCTGGTGCAAAGTCTAGGCTGTGTGTGTGTGTGTGTGTGTGTGTGTGTGTCGGTGGGTCATTGCATTCCCGCCTGTGATCCTGTTTTGTAAGAGCACTGCAGGAGACACGTGTGAAGGCGCAGCAGCTCCCACGGACCGGTTTGTAATTGTTCCTGTCCGCAGGCAGCTCCATCAGCCTCACAGGCTCCTCGTCAGGCCAGAGGCTCAGAAATGAGACAGGAATTCGCCTTTTTTTTTTTCTTTTTTTCTTTTTTTTTCTAAAACAGTTTATTAAATGCTTTCAAGAGATTTGGTCCACGTGTGTGATCATGAACTTCCAACCAGGGAGGAGAAAAGAGAAAACAAAGTCAAGACGGGGACGAAGGCGAGGGGGAGAAGAAAAACAAAAAACAAAACACAAAGCGTGAGAATACAGTACAAAACGAGGCCTTGTTTTTTCCTCTGCTGACAACCCTGGTTTCCTCATTCAAGCCGCCGAAAAACAATTGAAACAACTGATAATTCCTTGAACTCACTGGGGGGAAAAAAAACCCAATTCAGTCTGATCTTTTTAGTTTCTGTGGCTGTGCAAGTTGTGCGTCTGCGACGGAGACACAAACTGTCAGAGGAAAAACTGTGCGTGCACGCAGATTCGCTGCGTCTCTTTCTCAAACCAGAACCGCCTCATCGACTGAACTACGAAGTCTATTGGAAATCAACAGGCACTCTCAGCGTTTAGGGAAAAACACGTCAAGGGACTGTTTGCAAAAGCATCATGTGTGCATGATAGGGCCGTGTGTGTGTTGGGGGCATCTTGCTTTGCCTGGAAGTAACAATCAGTCCGGCACTTTAGTCCGTCTGACTGCTTAATCAAGCGTGTAATGATACGAGGAGCATCCCATGTGACAGCGAGCAGCTTGAGCCCGGTCACGTTTTTCGCAGCTCCACTTCCTGAGCGTTGGCGACGCCGGAGCGCTCTGCCTCTGCCTCCTCCTCCTGTCAGCACTACGAGCAGCTCCAGGGAGAAAACGATTTGCTTTCCTTGCCAGTGTTTCCTGAAACTCTTCACCTCTGAGAGCAAACACTGCAGGGGGGGGGTCCCTGGAGGGGGAGCAGAGGGGTCGTTGCCAGGATCAGGGGACGCTTTTTTCAGGGTCACACTCCAGGTTTGTTACGCAGTAAAGCGCCACACGCCTCCTCAACATGTTGGTGTCACCACACTCACATGCAACACAGTCACCCCGTCTGTGTGCGTCCGCTGCGTCTCTGATTTGAGCCTTTATCTTGAAAATTGGAAGGAGAGAAGACCCCCGACCAGATGCTCTGATTTTGCCGAGTTTCTGTTTGCGCCGCTTTATTCAACGGATGTTTTCTCACTGGGATTATATACACCGGAAATCAAGCTTATCCATTTTAACATTTAACTTTCAACTTAAGCTACTAAAGGATAACTTAGAAAGTTATTTTCTTCATTGTTTTGTTGCTGTTTGAATCATTTTGCAGCTCAAGTTGGAGGATTAAAGTCAAAAAATGAGTTGCAAATTTAGAAAAGAAAGTGAAATGCAAACAATAAAATCTCAATACTTTCTGCGTTTCCAAATCTCTTCCCAAAGGTAAGGAATAAAGTCAAAGCATGTGGGGAAAAAGGATGAAATGTAGTCTGAAAACACCCTCAAAAATAAGTCTGTTTTATTCCCGAAAAAGTATTCAAACCCCATTCGGAGCACAGTTTCTTCATGGCTGCCGACTGACACACGGACACTAAGCTCCTGTGAAATTATCCTGAGCCAACAGTGACTAAATAACAGAGCATCTGGGGGGGGGGGTGTCTCCTAACATGTCTCATTCAACTTCCTGCTGGAGGTGAACACACTTTTTTACAGCCACAGAAAACAAAAAGTCAGCCTGCCATCTCTTATCTAAATTACCTTATAAGGGCGTCTATTATAATAGGTATCAGGTATCATATACTGTATATAGTAAGCAGGATTATACAATAGGGGGTATGTATCATCTTATAGATGTAGTATATCGAATAAGGCGCTATACGAGAGTATATAGGCGTCTGTGAATGCTTGTGTGGGCAGATCTGCCCTCGCCTGGTGCATCAATCCCAACACCAAGCACAGGCAGTGAGCTATAAACACTGGTTATCTCCCAATCAATCAATCACACTTGTTTTTTAGCCTCCGACCTCCCAAAAAAAAAAAAAAAAACAACCGAGTGAAACCTCTGACCTCTGACCTCATGACTTGTGGGGTTCGATTCGAGCTATCACAATCCGGGGATGACCCGCCCGATGCCTCCCGGGCAGAGCTGCGTTCAGGCCGCACGCACAGACGCTTATTTACTGTTAATTATTATATTCATACATGGATACATATATAAAGAGAGAGTTATACATTGCAATTAACATACATATTTCAATAGCATATAGAAGAGGAATAGCAATAGTCAATAGATAGCAATCATTATAGTCATCATATTCATCATAATACTAGGAGGAGTAGTAATACGATCCCTCGAGGAGGCTAATACCTGGGCTGTTCCAGAGGAGCGCCCCGCTGCTCAGGGGGGGCACACTGCTCGCAAACTGCGCCCTCTAGTGGCCGGAACGGTTTTCGCCAGATACAACGTCGTTCCTGAACTGAGCCCATGTTGTTGGAGGCAGAAATAAGCGTCGTTTTCTGACATTTACCTTAAACTTTCAGGGGTTCTTTGTTTGGGGTTTTTTTTTTTTTTTACGCATTTTAGCCAATCGTGTTTAAGGTGAACAAGAAAAAAAAACCGAACTCTTGGAACATGTTCAAGTCTCCTTAACTATTTAACCAGTAACTCAGCAGGGAGCTCATCTGGAACAGCCCACACAGAAGGGACATTTTCAAAATAAAAGAATAGTTGGAAAACAAAATAATAACTTCACTATCTAGTTCAGCGATACATGTCATATAGCAATACCTCAATAACAAGAAGTTCTTCTATGTAATCAATACAGGTTGTCAGGTTATATATTTATTAAGCTTAACCGCTAAGTTATCAATTATTATTAGTAGTATACCATTAATTGTAAATATGTATAATATGTGTGTATCTGAATATAGACATACCTTCTTCGTGTCTCCATCCACATTAAAGGCTAAGATGGCAACTGTTATCCTGCCTGCCACCGTATGTGTGTGTGGGTGCGTGTGTGTGCGTGAGTTATGTTGTGTTGTTTATAGGCACATCATGTGGTTGCGAATCATTTCCTGTCTCAAGCCAACAGGTCGTCCCGCACTGAAAAAGGTAAATCTGCCGTTAGCTGTCGGGAACAAAACATCTGGGTGCATATGAGGAGCGTTCCCGTCATTGAAGGCTGTGGGAGCAATGGTGATTGTTGGTTGCAACCTAATTCTTGACCCCACTTTAACTGAAGGTATGGCAACTTGCCCTTACATTCAAATTAGACTCAATATTCCAACAATCAACTAGAAAAATATAGTTTTAATCATCCTTATCCATGTTTTATGCAGCTTCTCACAGCTGCGCGCAATTTCAACTTTTAACCCGAAATCAGGACGCCCTTCTTTCTTTGACTTTCTGTCCCACAACTGAAGTACCTCTCGCTACGCTTCAGTCCAAGTGAGGTCGCTCTCTCTCTCTCTCTCTCTATCTTTGAACGGGGCTCTGCGGGATCAACGGACCCGCGACTCTGAGCAGCTCTCCTCACGACTGCGCGCTGCAGCCGCTCACCGGCGCGGTTAAAGCCTTTTATTTTGGAAGGAAAAGACGGGGTTGGGGGGGGTGGGGGATCAAAGGCGTCGATGTTCCGCCACCTTTTCAGGCGTGCGAGCGTCCTCGCGTACAATCCACCACAGCAACATTTTGAACGACTCATGTCCTCGTCTTGAAGGCCCATGCAGGCAGTACATTCATAGCGTTCTACCAATATGGCAGACAATACAACAGGGGAGAGAGACTCCCCTTGGAAACAAATAGAAAAAAAAAGATGCTCTAAATTAATTCTTTTTTTTTTTACCCTCTCTCACTTTGGAGAAGAGGATTTGGTTGTCACTGAGCTTCTGGAGGCGCGTCCACCAACCACCTGTTTCGATCCTCCTCCAAGCTTCAGCTTCTCTGCAGTTTGACGCAACGAAAAACTGCACTGGGAGCTCGCTTGTTTTTGTTTGTGTTTTTTTTGCGCACTGCAGTTAAAATCTTTAACTTTTAGTGCGACGGCGCTCAGGTTCAACGAGGGGTTTCCGACCGTCGCAGAGCTGAATTTAGGAGCCGCGACCAGCGCGTCTGTGCAAGCTTCCTTTCAATGCTCGAAGGATATATATATAAAAAAACAAAGGAAGTAAAATCAGGAAGTAGGCGCCTGGTGGACACAGAGGCTCAGTCAGACCACCGAGGAAGTCTTTTTAGTTGTCTGTGGGATTTGTCGGTAAAGGGGGGGGGCCGAAAGGTGCTCGCTGCAGCATGGCAAATAAACAAAATGCTAATGCCTGTATCTTATTTACAAAGCTTCGAGTTAACCGGTG
This sequence comes from Malacoctenus gilli, assembly GCA_032164315.1. Classification (NCBI taxonomy): domain Eukaryota; kingdom Metazoa; phylum Chordata; class Actinopteri; order Blenniiformes; family Labrisomidae; genus Malacoctenus; species Malacoctenus gilli. Next base: position 4,438,978 of record JASSRZ010000086.1, on the reverse strand, counting down.
CCTGTGGTTTGTTGTGTTTGTGTGTGAGATGTTTGTGTGTGTGCATATTTGGGAGTATCGTTGCTCTGTTTGTTTTCTTAAAAAGTCCAATTGCTTTCTCACAGCTGGGCGGAGGGCCGTCTGGTGCCGCGGCGGGCTGCGGCGGCGTCGCTGGCGTGGCAGGTTTGTCCGTCCGTCCGCAGCCGAGCGGCCTTTCGGCTGCTCCGAGGTCGACGCGGCGACGCTCAGAGGTCGTCCCCGTCCGACATCCGCCGGCCTCCCTGCGACGCACACGACAACAAAGCTCGCCAATGACGGGGAAAATGCAGACAAAACGCGGAAAATCATTGTTGTCCAAGAAGCTTTGACTTTACTTTTTGCGCTATCAAATTTATCTGTGTTGTGCTACAGTGTTGTGAAACTGATTTTCAGGTCCTCTGAGAGAAGGCGTGGTCTCAGGGAAGGCGTGGCCTCAGAGAAGGCGTGGCCTCAGAGAAGGCGTGGCCTCAGAGAAGGCGTGGCCTCTGATGTTTACGTAATTGACTAACCATGCTTTCTGTGTAATCTGCTGTTATCGTGACCTGCTTGTCCTCTGGGGGCGGAGTCACAGCCGAATTGTCTGTTCGTCTGCTCTGATTGGTGAGCTGCAGCCACAGCTCGTACATCTGTTGCATGTCTCTCACTGGAAAAGAAACACATTGGTATCAGCTGAATATGGTCAAAAAAGGAGCAATAGAAGAAGAAAAATGACAGGCATTTCGTAGTAGAGGTTAAGTGGAGGACATGCTGCTTACAGCTGTTGTTCTTCATGTACGTCCAGACGTCTCTCTCCTCCAGACTGTGGGCGAAGGAGCAGTTCCCGATGTAGTGGCACTTCTTCTGCTTCATCACATGAACGCACATCTGCACCAGAGGCAGAGAGGAAACTCAGAACAGATGGAAACTTTATTATTGCAGCTTGGTACAGTCGGAGATGTCGACTGTGGAGTTCTGCTGAGTCATGGAGACGCATGTCACACATGAAGGCGAGAGACTCACGTCGTATTGCTGCGGGTAGGTACGCGAGAAAGGCAGCGGCCGGACGACAACCCACTTCTTCTTTTCAAAGGACTTGACCAGCAACACCCGGCGCTCCTTCGTCCAACTGAGGACACACAGAGACAGTGTGAGCTGGACTCCCAGCCGGACGTGACGCTCCGCCCTCACGGGTCGCCTTCCCCGCTCGCCGACAGGCCTCACCTGTGCCGCGCCTTGGCCGTGCAGTACTTCAGGTTCTTGTCGGGCTCGTTGACCTGACCTTCCCTCCAGCACTGGCCGCACACGAACTTCATCTTCAGGTTGAGGGGGCGCCCTCTCCCCGCGCCGGCTCCGAGGCCCCCCACCGGGCCCACGCCGCCCCCGCCCATGCCGTCGCCTCCACCCCCCATGCCGCCCAGTCCCCCTCCTGGGATGCCGCTGCTCGGATGAGGTATGTGCATCGGCTGAAAGAGGCGCAGAAAGGACGACGGTGAGACAACAGTCGCTGAAATTACAGCATATTCGAGTCAAAAGTGAAAAAATATGTGTCTGTATGAATGTACTGTATGACTGTCCAATCATGATCAGCGAAGATGTTTGATTTCCATTCTTAGAACGTCCCTGTGATTGAGGGGGGGGGCTTCCTGTGTTTCAGAGTGAGGTTCACCTTCTGCTGCTTCTGAGCGTTCTGCTCCAGCCTCTGCCAGTGTCTCTTTGACTCCTGCACCATCTCTTCGTGGGTGATGCCTGGAGGAGACAATTTTCAGGAACATCTCTGACCCGGATTTTAATTCCACAGGGTTGCGACGTGCTTACCGGTGTCCTGCTGAAGAACCCAGCATTTCAGCTCGATGACCGAGTGAGCGAAGGAGCAGCTGTCCTCGCGCTGGCAGCCGTACCGAACCTCGTGGCGGCACACGTCGAACTGACAGAGCGGGTGCAGCGGACGCACCTTGCTGTAGCGCACGTTGGCTGACCTCACCACGTGCACCAGGCACCTGCGGGCGACAGCGGAGAGACGCGGGTAAGACGCGTCGAGCCGGCCAGCGGCGTGGCGTTCGTGGCGATGACGGAGAGCTCACTTGTTGTCGTCGAACGGGTGTCGAGCTGTGAGGTTGGAGCAGACGGCTAAGTTTTCTTTGCTGCGTTTGCTGATGATGCGAGGCTTACTGTCGAAGCATTCCTGTGGGACAGAAGGGGACAGTCACAGGTGGATGTGTAACAGGTAAACTGGACAGGCAGGCAGCACGAGCTCGCGGTCTCACCTCACAGAGGAACATAAACATGCCCATGTGGAGCTGCAGCAGCCGGGTCACGCTGAGCGCCCGTCGCTCCGTGCTGCCCAGCGGGTCGAAGAGCAGCTCCCGACTCAGCGCGCCCTTCCGCTCCTGCGTCCATACGTCGATCTCCTCCTGGCAGTAAGCGAACGTGCAGTTCTCCCCGTACTGGCACTCCTGGCGCTCCTGCACCTCTGTGACACCCGGAGACAAACAACCGTCAATCATCGAGACGCGCTTTTTTTATGTCGGTGGAAAATGTCCTGACTGCAACACGTAGAAGTGTTTGGATCAGAACAAAGACGAACCTTTACAGAGCACGAAGGCTCCCAGGAAGTTGTTCCGCGCCGGTCGGGGTCGAATCCTCTTCCAGGTGGGATCGTCGATGTTCTTGAGGCGACACAGAAGGACGTCTCTCTTGCAGCGATGCGCTGCCTCTGGCTGATACTTGTAGTCCATCACTCGCGGACCTGAACGCAAGATAAAGAAGGGAGCTTCAAGTACCGTTTAAATCAAAAAAATGTTGTTTTTTTTTTATTATGTCGTCAAGTGACAACTAAAGTACTTTATTTCACAGTGAACTTATGGTTCAGATCTTTCCTTTTTTGGCTGCTGGCTTTTGTCTCACAAGATCATAAATGAAGTTATCTTGAATAAGAAGAGGAAAAGTGGTCACCGAAAAAAAGTGTAAATTGTGTCAAATATGTCTAAAGCTAAGAAAAAAAACATGCAAAGATCTGTAATGTTAATCAACACTTTTTTCTGCAACGTGTCTGTGACTGAGTGTTCATAAGGCTGCGACCAAACTGTGAAATTAACATATTCAGAGCATTTAAAAAGCATGAAAAAGAGTAAAAACCAAACATTTCTGACCACCCCCACAAGGTGGAGCTGTCCAGCTTTCTGAAGGTGGGACAGTACAGGGAGATTACATCTAGTTTCAGTCACTGAAACCGTAACAACACTTGAGGAGCAGTGAGAAAGGAAGCAGCAATGG
>JASSRZ010000086.1:4403654-4434724 GCA_032164315.1 Malacoctenus gilli | reverse complement strand
TTTTTGGCTGCTGGCTTTTGTCTCACAAGATCATAAATGAAGTTATCTTGAATAAGAAGAGGAAAAGTGGTCACCGAGTAAAAATGTAAATTGTGTCAAATATGTCTAAAGCTAAGAAAAAAAACATGCAAAGATCTGTAATGTTGATCAACACTTTTTTCTGCAACGTGTCTGTGACTGAGTGTTCATATGGCTGCGACCAAACTGTGAAATTAACATATTCAGAGCATTTAAAAAGCATGAAAAAGAGTAAAAACCAAACATCTCTGACCACCCCCACAAGGTGGAGCTGTCCAGCTTTCTGAAGGTGGGACAGTGCAGGGAGATTACATCTAGTTTCAGTCACTGAAACCGTAACAACACTTGAGGAGCAGTGAGAAAGGAAGCAGCAATGGCAACACAGTCGACCTATTCGGCTGTAGCAGGCGTGACACGCCTGTCGAAACTCGTGCGTGGCTGCCAGAGGGTTCCTGGAGAGCAGAGACAGGTTGGTTCCTCCTGGACCGTTCTGCAGCGGAGGGACATGAAGGGGCGTGGCTTAAAAAAAAGGCACTGAATTCATCCAAAGACACAACAGTTGTCACCGTAACAGGCGACAACACACGTCGAGTGTCGCTCACTCACCGCGTGTGTCGCACTGTGGTTGCGCATTCCGGGGATGAAGCTGTGACACACTCGTCCTCCTGAAGACCACGGAGACAAGGACACCGATGTCAGACACGTATTGTGACGCTGCTGACTCATAATGTCTGTCGCTGACGCACATTCGGGTTCGAGCGGAGACGCTCCAGACTGAACCCGGGCGACACAATCACTTAATGAGCCAAATGGTGATAACACTGAGATCTCTCAGGTTAATGAAACTTTTACAAGCAAGTGAGCACTTTTTGTCCAAATAACACACTGTGGCAAAAAGCATCATTACTGGTAAAGTACATAAAGAATGTCCAAATGTCCAACATTCGCCTCATTCTCGCTAAAAGCCCCCCCCCGCGCTGTGCTCACCGGGGAGAGTGTACTCCGACAACGAGTCGAGCCCGCCAGCGGCGACTCCAGCTTTCCCTTCCCCGTCCGAGGAGAAGCCCCCCAATGCGTCCTGCGCCTGGGTGGAGCCCTGGTCCCGCATCGGTGAGTAGGGTTCCAGGGTGGGCATGTCGCTGATGGGGGAGCAGAAGAAGGCGGGCGGAAGCTGGGGGGACGGCGCTGGGAGGCTGGGCGAGTACGGAGGCCGCAGACCGACAGCGGTGTTGGGGAGATTGGTGGGGATAGCACCTTGAACCGGATTCTGGAGGAGGAGGAGGAGACAGCAGGTTAGTGATGGTAAAGTTACAGAAACGCAGATGGGGGGGCTCTTCACCCACCTCACAGACTTTTTTGGGCATGCATTCCAGCAGGCTGTTCAGCTCGTCCTTCATCATGCTGCCGCTGCACTCGTCCATGTGCTCGGACACGGGGACGGAGTACGGCATGGGTGGGAGGGCCTGGCTGCCGGGGCTCTCCGACAGGTCAGTGCAAGACGTAACCACGGTGGTCGCCGGGTCGTCGCTGACTGGGATGGGTGTGGCCAGCGGGGCGGGGATGCACTGCGCACTGGAGAGGTCCGCTGAGGGTGAGGAGGAGGAGGAGGAGACGGTCGATCGGTGTTTGCGATAAACGGGAGGGTGGGTGAGAGCGGACATGCTGATGGGAGTGTGATTTGCGGTACCTGGTCCAATGTCACCCAGAGATTCCAGCCCATTAGAGGACATCTAGATAACAAACAGAAAAAAAACAGAAGATGCTCGCTCATCGAGGCGCCACGTCACACCACCCGCTCCGTCATTGAAAGCCGTGCCCACCTCTCCAGTGGGGGGGGAGCTCTCCCCATGACTTTCCCCCTCTGTCGCGGTGGACTCCGTCTGGAGGCTGACGTAGGCTTTACGAACCTTTAAGCCGAGTTTGTTGGCGAGATCCTGAGCCAGGTCGCTCACCTGCCTGTCCTGGAGCACAGCAACACAAAGAGACATCATGTTACTTCATGTCAAAAACGACACCATAGAGCTCTCTTTCACGGCACTCTAGCATCTCCGATCAATCGAAGCACTGACGGCAGAGAGACTGAGCTTTGCTGCCGGCGACTCACGTGCGGTGCTGTGAGAAGACATTTGGTTCCACATTCGTACGCCTCTCTGAGTCGACCCAACTCCCTGAGGCAGAGCGCTTTGCGGTACAAGGCCCTGCGACTGCCCTCCGACACGCACAGCGCGTTGTCACAGTCCTGAATACCGCGCTCAAATTCCCTCTGAAGGGACAAGAACAACACGGGAACACGTCAGACGGATGGGAGGAGCAAGAAAGAGGACAATAAAAAAGTATCAAAAAGTTTCTATATTGACACAAATGTACTTCAGAATGCCAAAAAGTAAGTATGAGGACATAAAGTTAATATATTTCAGAAATAGCAGCATTGTAAGATCGATGCTACATGGAATCTCTCAGAAGGAGCGATGAGAAACTACAAAGTCGGAACTCGCTCACAAATGAGCGATGGCTGCGGGCTCGCAGTCCAACAGATGACGGCTCTCCTCAATCTTCCAACAACATCGACATGACCGGCGTGTCCGATGACTTACCGTCTGGTAGAAGCCGGCGGCCCGGTTGACATAGAGACTCTCCAGCAGCTCGTGGGGGATGACGAGCGCTTCGGCCTGCGCGTAGCGGGCGACGCTGATCCCCTCGCCGTACTGCTGGGTCGCCTGACGCCAGTCCCCGTCTCGGAAGCAAGCGTTCCCCTCGTCCAGTAGGTTGCAGACCAGCTGGGTCAGAAAGGCCTGAACGTAAAAGGCAGCACAGAATTCAGAAAAAAGGCACGAGTTGTTCAAGGATGAATCTGCAGAGCATAAACAACTATGAGGAAATGCACACCTCATAACTTTCTGGTTCCGGGAAAGGCAGAGATGATCTGTGGATCCCAAGAACAGCAGTAAGTTAACCACTTGAGTTCTGACACCAATGCTGAGCTTGAACAGACACCAGTGCTCTGTGTGTGTGTGTGTGTGTGTGTGTGTGTGTGTGTGTGTGTGTGTGTGTGGTCTTACTGGATAAAGCTCATTGCCTTCTGGATCTCCTCTCTGCGCTTCAACCGGTCAGGATCCATAACCTGGGGGATGAACACGGGATTGAGAACGCACAGCTTAAATCACCGCGTCTCGCACGCCAGCAGCGAGACGGCAGCAGCGACTCCAGGAGTCAAACAGCCCCACCGGGCATCAGTGACCTGCTCCACACTCATATATCCACCTTAACTAAACTTAAACATGTTGCCAACTAGTTAGACTTTGGACACACCGAGGCCTGCGACCAAGAGCAGCGAAGGATCCAGCGGACTCGCGTAAACAAAATAGAGGAAAACTTATGAGGAAGCCGCACGCACAAACACATTAACTTCTTTCACGTTTACTTCAATTGAGCATAATATACAGCACACAATAAACACATTTTCTCACCAAATAAGAGTCTGAGAAAAAACATCCAATGTCCTTCTGGCTGTTTTTAACAGAAAACCAAAACAAAGCTCCGACCATGGTGCAATTAGCTTCCGCTAGCGAGTGGTAAGCGAAACCTCGTGAATATGAATTAATGCTAAAAGGAACCCAACGATAAATCATTGAATCTACTTCCTGCTCAATATAGTATCATTAATGCAAAGACTGCAATCTCGCTCCTCTATCTATCAGCAAGGATTAGCAGCTAACGCGAGTTGCTAGGTCGCGCTACGTGCTAATCACTATCGGGCAGCTTTACCTAAAAAAGAAACAAATACAGTATTAATATATATTTTAGTTTTATTAAGTCATTTTCCCAGTGTCATATAATGTAACTACGTCGGAGGGCACACAGTGCCAACAAAGCCAGACCTAACTAGCTGCCAGGCAAGTTAGCGGAGTTAAATTACTAGTGGGAGCTAAGAGCTAAACCCTGACTTAGCACGACAACTCACCGAGAGTTGAGTCACAGCGCTGCTCGAATAAGAGATAGCTTCACGGAGCGGTGGCGACAACGACGGGACACACGAAGCAGCCGAGAATCAGTCAACATCCAGGCGCATATTTGTGAGATTGGTGTCCCTGTCATTGGTGTGTGGACGGAGCACGAGATTCACTGCAGCTGCTACTGCTGCTGTTCTACACTCAGTGGCTAAGTGCTACCTGCTAGCTGTTTTGACCAGTGCGGTATCGCAACAAGTTTCTAGGACCGGGACGTCCGCTAGGGGGCAGTACGCGCTCAAAGTCATATTTGTTGGTGTGAGCAGTTTGTCGTCGTATCACTTCACTGTGAGATCTAATGACAAATACACACGTTTACAAAATAGCACAGTTGCAAATGTGAAATCATTTACACACAAATCTAGCAATTAATTTTTTAAAGGTCAAAAACTAAATGCATACCGACCCAGATTCTCTCTAATCCATGCAACTTGTATTGACCTATCAAAAGATTTGTCGGCGAAAATGTAATTTTGGGGTTAGTGTTCAGACTGGTTCAAAAAGTAAAGAATAATCGTGACGTTTTGTCCCGACTCATACACCTAAATTTCAAGTCACAGGGAGGGATTCACTTTTGCAGCGACGGAGCAGCTGGAGCGTCACCAGTAGAGGACGCCAAATCCCCACGTAGCGGAGTGAAACGGAAAATACGTAACTGTGTGACGTCTCGCAGTTTAGCAACCGGCGCGCGGCGCGGAAGGAGTTGCGTGCGTCTGCCCTCGTTTGACTGTAAGGTTTCCATTCGAGGTAAAGTTGGTAACATATACCAGCGGTTCGTCTTCTTCAGCTTCATGTGTGACACTGATGGTTTAAAATCTGGGGTCGGGGGCGACACTTCCTGTCAGTTTGATTTGTTGATGTCAGCGTTTCCTCTGTCCCTTGTTTTGCGTCACTTAGCACCGTTGGAGCTAAAAGGCTAACACAATAACTTTTACTACTTGTCTGTAGTTGTTCCAAAACAACCAGAAGTCATTTTATTCTTTTTTGAATGTTGTTTTCGTGAGTTGCCTGGCTGTTAACCGCTGCTTAGACTTATCAGCGGTCTTGATGTTCATTGTTTGACTTGTGGACCCCCACAGTCAACATGGCCTCAGATGATATTTCCCAGTTGGCGGATGCTCTCGCCAAGACCCACGTCGGGGACGGAGAGTTGAGCTACAAAGGACTGGGACTGAAGCTGGACAACGCGGACTCCGGTAAGGCTCTGGTCCGCAAGGACAGCAAGGGGGCGGGGGGGGGGCTGGACTGGTTCCTGTCCCCTGTAACCCTGTAAGGATGCTGACCTGCTTCGTGTGCTCGCAGTGGAGGAGCTGGTCCGTGAGATAAGACAGTGTCAAAGTCTGAGGGCGCTGCGTCTGGAGGGCAACACTGTGGGAGTGGAGGCTGCACAGGCCATCGCCAAAGCTCTGGAGAGCAAAGACCTACTGCAGGTAGCATCAGCGTAACGCTGGCTCTCACGAAGCAGTCTCAATTTCCAGATTGACGTTTACCTGACTGTCTTCCCGTCTTTCAGAGATGCTACTGGAGCGACATGTTCACGGGAAGACTGCGATCAGAAATCCCGACAGCCCTGGTGAGCGCTGGGGCCGCCCGTCGCCGTGTTCATCCGCCATCAGGGCCACGCTTCCGAGACACCGTCGTCCACATTCGAAACAAGCGGTGAAAATTGTACGCCTCCGTGTTTTCCCAGAGGGCCCTGGGCAGCGCGGTGATGAGCGCCGGGGCCCAGCTCACCGAGCTGGACCTGAGCGACAACGCCTTCGGGCCCGACGGCGTCAAAGGCATCGAGCAGCTACTGAAGAGCCCCTCCTGCCACACCCTGAGGGAGCTCCGGCTCAACAACTGCGGCATTGGGATCGGTGGGGGGAAGGTGAGGGGCCGCCTTGCTGTTGAAAGTCCCCCCCGAAAGAAAGCAAAAGTTGTAGTTTGGATTTCAATTGTGGCAGATCCTGGCGGAGGCATTGCTGGAGTGCCACAGGCAGTCGTCCGCCCTCGGAGCCCCTCTCAGACTGAAGGTGTTCGTCGCAGGGAGGAACCGCCTGGAGAACGAAGGAGCGAGCGCCCTGGCCAGAGCCTTCCAGGTAGAAACGCACCCGTGTCACAAGGCATCCAGTGTTTCCTGTCACAAAAAAGCAGTTGAAACTCTCTCTGTTTTCTTTCTTTCTTTTTCAATCTCAGGTTATCGGCAGCTTGGAGGAGGTCCACATGCCCCAAAACGGAATCAACTACCCCGGCGTGATGGCGCTGGCTTCCGCCATGCGGCAGAACCCAGAGCTCCGAGTCCTCAACCTGAACGACAACACCTTCACCAAAAGGGGAACGCTGGCGATGGCGCAGGTGAGGCCCGCTTGCACGCTGCGAGCTCCTCTGAGTCTGGCGCCGTAAAAAAAATCGATTCCTCTCCGCCCGGCAGGCTCTGAGGCACCTCAGGAACGTCCAAGTGATCAACTTCGGCGACTGCCTGGTGCGCTCGGAGGGAGCCATCGCCCTCGCCGCTGTCCTGAGAGAAGGACTGCCGGTCCTCAAGGTCAGTTTTTGATTTTTTTTATTAAAGTTTGGCCTGAACGTGCTTGTTGTTTTACAGTGAGTTTTTTTTTTCATGTGGCTTCTCCTCAGGAGCTCAATCTGTCTTTTGGTGAGATCACGGAGGCAGCAGCACTGGTGGTGGCTCAAGCTGTCATGGACAAAACCTACATGGAAAGGGTGGATCTGAATGGTACACACACACACACACACACACACAGAATTTGTTGTTTGAGGGAGAAGGTGCATACATGTAAAGATTATTATCTGTCACTGACAGACACAGAATATTGCGATACCTGCAAGTGAATGAACCAGTTGCTGCTGTGTGTCATGGTGGCAGGGAACTGTCTGGGAGAGGACGGCTGTGAGGCTGTGAGAGAGTCCATGGAGGCCATGGACAAGGGGGACATGCTGGCATCACTCAGGTAAAACACACACCCAGAGTCCCTCTGAGTCCCTCTTACTGTTTAGCTGCACAAAGCATGGAGATGGATGTAGGAATTAACTACGTTTCAATTGGCCACAGTGATGATGAGGGAGAACCTGATGAGGAGGAGGATGATGAAGATGAAGAGGATGATGAAGAGGATGATGAAGATGAGGAGGAGGAGGAAGAGGCCTCTGGTGGCTGTGATGATGAGAATGAGGAGTCTGGCGACGGAGTGAAAGAAAACGGCATAAAGCACAAAGAATACAGCCCCGTGAAAGCTCAGAGCCCAGTGAGTAAACATGAAAGTTCAGTTTGTCCACATAAATAAAATCAAAGTTTCTCGTTTGTGGAGTTTCTGTTTGAAGTAACCATGCCTCTCAATACTTGATCAGTCAAGCTCGACACCGAAATAAGAGTTGTCGGTGCTTCTGATTGTGTTGTTGTTGTTGTTCCCTCTCAGGCAGAGGTGGTGTCCTTTCTCGGCTGCCCCTCTGCAGAAAAGCTCCTCCAGCTTTCAGGAGAGATGAGGGCCAGTCTGCAGCAGCAGGTCAGCTGGCTCATAACACGAGATGCAAAAGTTCCTGGTTGGTCATTGAGGCGAATGTGAGTTGGTGGGATCTTTGCCAATAAAGACTAAAGACCTGTCCCTGTCCTCACCAGGCGGAAGCGTCCGAGCCGCACGAGGCTGCTGACGTCTTTCTGAAAGTTGCCGCCTTGTACAGCGAGGATCCAGAGATAAAGACGGCTGTCTTGGAAACGACAGGTGAGAAAAAACAAGCTTCTGCTTTCTTTTTTTTTTTTTTTCTTCTTTTTTTTTTACACGCCATGGATCCACCACCAACGTCTGCCTGTATTCCTGTGGCCCACAGACGCAGTGTTGCAGAAGCTCCTGTCTGGTTCTGCCTTCCACTCGTACCATTTCCTCTCTGCTCTGCTGGTCAGGATGGGACTCCTCAAGGTACCGGACGGGAACACACATTCAGTGTAACACACCAAAAAGAAAGAAAGTCAAGCATATGCAATAAGGTTCACACATAAAAGCACATTTGCGACAATAAGAGCTACCTGGACAAGCGGCTTCCGAGGCTGGACTCGAACCGGGCCCTCCTCGCTGTGAGGCGACGGCGCCGAAGACTCCATCACCCTGCAGAGTGATATAAGAGTCTGGACAGACATCAGAGGAAAGCCACCAGCTTTACCCCGACATTCTGCCCCGTGTTTTGTTTTCCAGGGAGAGGGAAAAGTGAAGAAGGCACCGCTGGTCCCAGGTCAGCTGTTGTGTTTGGAACATGCCGTGCAGCAGGATTACTTCCCTCAGCATCACGCCTCGCTGCTCCACATCTTCCTGTCCAAGTACGACAGCCCGTTATCCACACTCGCACCCACCTTCCAACCTTTTTATCTGCAACACAGCTGCTCACATCTAACCAGCGTTCTGTTGCACGAGCGTGTTTCTCATCTGGGTACTTTGTGTGTGTGTTTTTTTCCCCCTCCGCGTGGTCTCGCAGGAACGGCCACGCACTCAAGTCCTGCACCGCCGCCACCGACAGCCTGAGCTCTGCGGTGGAGAAGAGGTGCCAGCCGCATCACTGATGCCGCCGCGCCGACCGTTCCCAGGACGGCCGCGGGGGAAAAGCCGGACACACACTGTAGTGACGTCATCAGCAGGGACGCTTCACACTTGAACAAAAGGACGACAGACAACCACTGGCTCTTGTATATTTTATGAAGGGAAAAAAACGAAGCCTGTCCGCAATGTCTTAATGTTTATTTTTCTACTTTTGCTAATTACTTTTATTTTTTATAGAAAATAGACACAAATAACAAAAACATAAAACTTTACACAAGCAGCAACGGGGTGGGGTGGGGGGGGATGTTATGAGGGAAAAGGGCGATTGATTGTAACCTGAAGTGGAGTTTACATCAGATGGTGTCAAACAGGCACATTTTCATCATTTGCGGAGCGTTAGGAGTCAACATAAACACGGACGAATGTGCCATCGCAGACTGGAACTCGTTATTTCGTTAACTGTCTTAAATAACAGACGCACAATCTGACAGAACCTTCGAAAACGTCCTTAGCTGGACGTCACGTGACTGTTGCCTCTTTCACCATGTTTTTCAAAGCCAGGGCTGAAAGTTTAGTGACAGTCTGACAATCCTCCCATGTAGAGGGTGCGGTCGCATCACGCTGCTGTGTGCATCAGACTGGGAGAAGAGACGACACACAACACCAGCAGGCGAGTGTGTGTGTGTGTAGTTCCATTCATCAGATGCTTATTTCTTTCAAAGCTGCTTTTTTTTTTGCATGATTTTGTATTGCACAAACTGCATTGCTGTGTTACCTCATGTCGCTCCCGCTCTGTGTCGGCGATGCGGTTGGACGATCTGAAACAGGAGGACACTGGGACAAGCTTAATAAACAGTTAGTCTTAACAACTTTAGGGAAGTTTATGTTGAACTGATGTTTGTTCACCTGTTGTTGTGCCGACCGCTCTGTCTTAAATATAACAATACAACCGGGAACTCTGTGGATGGTTTCATTCTTGCTTGCAGGAAAAAAAACATCAATCTTGACATCAATGCAGGGATAAAATAAGTCAAGATATTTCCGATGGAAAAGCTCCCATCCTCACTGGCATGGCAGGGAGGTGAAAACAACTTTGCAGGTCAGGGTGAACTATTCCTTTAACGGGCTCGGAGTCCGCAGGAGGGAGGTGGGGATGGAAGCGCGTACGGAGGGTGGGGGGATAAACGGAGTTTGTTTTGGGCTGGGGGGGGGGCACCCGGGGGAAGAGCGCCCACAGTTGGTGAGAGAGAGAGAGACAGAGGGAGCCGGCGGTCAGTAGCGACCTGCAGCTGCAGCCGCTGGACGGAACCGCGACGACACCGAGGTGAGTCCGTGCGTAAAGCGGATCAACGGGCGGGGAGCACTTTGACACCGGAGGGAGATCACAGCAGAGAGAAGGAAAGGTAACAGCTGATTGTTCATGAAGGGATGTGTTGAAGATTGACACTTTTTTCAATCATTTTTCTGTTTTACTCACTTTTCCCTATTTTTTCTCCTAAGAATAAATCATTTCTGTGTGTTTTTGCCAAATATAAGATGAAAAATATGCTGGTAGCCCCTGCTGGACTTGATTTCGATTCATAATCATATTCCAGAACTATACTGAGTTCCAGTCCTGCGTTTACGCACCAAACAATCCAACATTTCTGTCGAGCGCGTCAGAGAATCCGTGTTCTGAATCCGAGCCAATTGAAAGTGGGCTCCTGGCCGCCTCTGGCCGCTCCTTTCTGCTGGGGCGCGCTCTGGCACAACACCGGCGTGGAGGACCAGACACTGTGCGTCTTTGTGCGCGGCCGGCGCGGCGGCTCCTCTGCGGTTTGGACTGTTGATCCCCGGGGGGACGCGGACAAACAGTCCGGACGGAGGAAATTCCACCGTCTCTGGTTTCTTGGCCCCCTTTTTCTGCACAGGGGGTCGTTGGAACAAAAAAAACAAAAAACTGCAATGTTGCTGAATACCTGCGCTCTCCGTGGACAGAGCTGCGTCTTTTAACGCAGAAAGCTTTGACTCAAACCAAAGTAAGAAAGCTTATAAAATCCTCTGTCTTCACCTCTGTCTGAGGCCTGAAGCGGGTCCGGCAGGAGACGGCTGTGATTTCAGTCAGGGGTCCCTTCAAGGTCCAGCGGCGACGGGCTGTGATGCGGCAGTTTGGACAGGAAGGTTTAGGCGAGCCGCCGCCGCCTGCACGTGTCAACATTTGGAGACTCCGGATCTCGGAGCGCGGAGCTGCGCAGCTTTTCATGTCCATTCCTGCGGATCAAGACTGCTGATCCAACATGGGAATGTGGTTTTAAGGCATTCCAGTGAAGACTAGGACAGATCAATCTGACCAAATGGCACTAAGCCCCCAAAAGTACAGCATGATGGAGACTTTTCCCCCCCAAATAAGCTCGGGGATCGGATAAGTTAAACAAACACAGTTTTTAATGCGGTCAAATGTGAGTGTGGGCTGGAGAACATAAGAAGGTGCATTGTTTCCCGGCGGCTGGGTGAGGGCCACAGGTGGGCGCACTGAATGTCCTCTCTGGCCACCTCGTCTCCTCCCTCAGATGTGCCCCCGGCTCATTCCCGACGGCCTCTGGCTCCTGCTGCTCTTCTGCCTCCGTGCTGCGCTGGCAGCCAAGTGTCCGCAGCAGTGTGTCTGCGACCAGATCCAGCTGACCGTGACCTGCGTCAACAAGAACCTGACCCAAGTGCCCCCGACCGTCGACGAGGTTTCTCCGTCACACGCCAGCGTTGCGACGCTCGAAATTGACCGCGATGGTTGTTTTGCATCCCCTCATCTGAAAATCTAGCGGGTGATCGGCTCTGTCCCCAGATCACGGTCAAGCTGGATCTCCGGGGCAACGACATCCAGGAGCTTCCGACGGGCGCCTTCAAGCACACGCCGTACCTGACCCACCTGTCGATGCAGCGCTGCAACATCCGCAGGGTGAAGGAGGGGGCTTTCCGGGGCCTCGGCCGCCTGGTCTTCCTCAACCTGGCCAACAACAACATTGACATCCTCTACCAGGTGGGCGAGAGCCTTAGTTTCCCCACCGGACGCCGCGAGGACCTTTCCGCGCTGCAGAGCCAAACTCTCTTTTCTTCCTTTGTGTTCAGGAGTCATTCGACGGTCTGTCCTCGCTGAAGCAGCTCATGATCGACCGCAACCGCGTTGAGGAGATACAGCCCGGCGCGTTCACGCAGCTGGGCTTCCTCAACCTGCTGTCTCTCACACACAACCAGCTGGTGTACATCCCCAACCTGGCATTCCAGGTGCATCAACCTCAGGATCACGACCACAGTTTATCCTTTTGCGCCGATCCTATCCGATTGATCCCTTCACCCGTTTCTCACCGAGCTCTGACTTCTCCCAGGGCTTGCAAAACATCAAGTGGCTTCGACTCAGTCACAACTCCCTCAACTACCTGGACATCGAGGCCTTCGCCGGTCTGTTCACGCTCACCCGGCTCAGCGTGGACCACAACGAGTTGCAGTTTTTCCCCACAGAGACGATGACGAGGTGAGGCGAGCGGCCAGCAAAAGAGCGGCGCCTCGCTGCACGAGTTTCATTCTCTTTGTCGACTGTTTTCCATTTTTGTTTCTCCTCACCCGTTGAAGACTTTCGGAAGTGACTCGCCTGGACATGGGCTACAACCCCATGACCTACCTGGGAGAGGAGGTGGTGTCCATGGCCAAGCTGACCCACCTCTTCCTGGACCACATGTCCCTGCAGGACCTGGCCAACACGGCGGTGTCCAAATGCCCCAACCTCATCCACCTGGACATCAGCCACAACCAGCTGCGGGTGGTGCAGCCCTTCTCCGAGGGCTCGCCCAACCTGGCACGCCTCAACCTGGCCGGGAACCCCATCTACTGCAACTGTTACCTGCGCCCGCTCAGGTACCGCAGCCTCGCTACGGACTGCTTTCTGTCCCTTCAACCGCTCAAGTCGACTCCAATTTGTGATAATTGTTCTTGCGCCCACCGCGCAGAGAGTGGGCGATCCGCAGAAAGGTGAAGCTGATGGGAACGTGCGGAGGGCCGGCACATCTCTCGGGGGAAAACCTGGAAGCCGTTCTCCCCCAAGAGCTGCGCTGCCAGAGCCAGGAGGCCATGCTGAAGGCCGAGTTCGAGGAGGCGACCCGGACGGCCCCGAGGCCCACGGAAGAGCCTGAGAACAAAGTCAAGTGTCCTGCGAATTGTGCCTGTGAGGTGAGGGGCCTCCACGCGAGCGGGACTGGTTCCATGGTGAGATGGAAAAATAACGCCTCCTCCCTCCACACGTCCATCACCTCCCCGTCTGCAGGCGGAGACGCACCACTCCTCCTGCGAGAACCGCGGCCACACCAAGGTGCCCCGAGGCTTCTCCCCCAACACCCGTCTGCTAGACCTGCGAGGGAACCACTTCCACTACCTCCCCAGCAGCAGCTTCCTCGGTGTCGCCCAGGTGGTTTCGCTGCACCTGCAACGCTGCAAGATCGTGGAGGTGGAGGCCGGGGCTTTCAGTGGGATGAAGGGGCTCATCTACCTGTACCTCTCCGAGAACGACCTCTCCTCCCTCAGCCCCGACACCTTCAAAGGTTGAGCCGAGTTCGCCAGTAAGGTTCTTCGATCCGTCTGCTGCCCGTCCGCGCTGCTCGATCATGATGTGAATCCACAGGTCTGCCTCAGCTCACCTACCTTCACCTGGAGAAGAATCGCTTCACCAGCTTCCCCAAAGGAGCCTTCAAGTTGGTGCCGGGCCTGCTGGCACTTCACTTGGAGAACAATGCCATCACCAAGCTGGAGCCGGGCGTCATGACGGGGGCGGAGGGCGTCAGGGCCCTTTACCTCACCGGGAACGCCATCGAGCACGTGTCGCCCAGGGCTCTGGAGCAAGCCGGCGACCTGGACACGCTCCACCTGGGCGGGAACAAGCTGCAGGAGGTGCCCACCGAGGCGCTCGCCAAGACCAGGAACCTCAGGGACCTCAGGCTGTCTGGGAATGCCATTCGCTGGGTGGGGCCAAGCGCTTTCCAGCCTGTGGAGCGGACGCTGAAGGAGTTGTACCTGGATAATATGGGTCTGGAGAAGGTCAGTAGATCCACTCAGGTCTTAAGGATCCACTGGATGACCTTGGTTTAACCTTTGACTCCCTCCGTAGATGTCACAGAACTCCCTGGCAGGACTCGGCCCAGGTTTGAGGAGTCTGTTTCTGGAAGGCAACCAGCTGGAGGAGGTGCCTGACTTCCACCCCTTCACTTCTCTGGAAGTCATCAACCTGGCTGAGAATCCTCTGATGTGTGACTGCCCCCTGCTGCCGCTACGCATGTAAGACAGCTACCGCAGAACAACATATGTCCCATTTTAGGAGGGACGCTGCTAAACTGATTCTCATCAAGTGTAGAATCCTCCCTTCAGGTGAATTAATAAAGTCAATGATGAGTTAAAGGGCCTCTCCTCTTCCTCCAGGTGGATCGAGAAGGTTAACCTCAAGGTTCGGGCCACCTGTGCCAACCCCCCTGAACTGAGAGGCCGCAGGGTCAAGGACGTTCACGTCTTCAAGGCGTGTCCAGGCGGGGAGGGTCTCCCCGATGCCCCCACGGTCACCGCCAAGCCTGCCAGGCCGCCCAAGGCGACAAAACCCAAACCGATGCACCTCAACGGCCTCAGGCAGGTCAAAATGCTCAAGAGCAAATCCAAACCGCGCAAGAGTCCCAACACGAAAGCAGGAGCGGCGAAGAAACCCGGCAAAACCACAAAGAAACGCAGCGCGGCCTAAATCTGCTGCTGGTGGCCTTCAGCCTCCAGCAGAGTGACGACGGATGAGGGTCTGGACGTCACGGTGGACTGTAGACCATCACTGGTCTCCAATAATTTGCTGGGCTCTGCTTCCTCGCTCTTGTCAGTTTCTGGTCACACATTTCAGCCACTTTTTGTTCCCACTTCCTTTGGTTTTTCAGATCAATAGTGTTGAAGTCTTTGTGCAGTTACGTTCCAGAAATATATTACAAGTTAGGGAACCTGAAGCAGCTCGTTACCATTTTAGAGGTAAAACCAGGTCGAGGTCAGATACACAAATCTGGCACTTCTCTTACCACATCAGAAATGATCCTTTCACAACCTTGACACTCCTATTTAACCACTACATCAACAGCAAGTCCCAGGCGTGGTAAAAACACCAACACACAAGGGAATTTAGTCACGCGTCTTCCATTTATAAAACACTTTACAAGAGAAATGATCTGGATATGACATAGGATGGTAAATAAAACATTCCAACAAACGTGTGGCTCATGTATTCACAACTCGACGCACATTCAGTCTCATATTTACACATGTGATGCTGGAACCGCTGCTCGATGGCCAACAATACAAGTTATTGTGTATGCATCAGGCATTCAGGCGTGTTTACGTATCAATAAAAAAAAAGTAGGTTTGAATAGCGGCGGTCTTCCTGTTGCTCTGCAGAGATCGTCCGACTTCTCCGACGTCAGCAACGCTTCACTCTGGCCTGTTTCCTAAAGGTTCCATCAACTCGGACAGCTTCACAGCAGTTCGTCACTGTACTTCTCACCCAGAAGTACCGTTTTCTCAGCTTGCCCTTTTTTTTTCTTCTTCTGCCCTCTGGTTCATCTCACTTTTCGGCCGCTTCTCCTCCCCCTCTGGTTTGTCCATTTTCTTGTCACTCTCATCCTTTGCTGTCTTAATTTGCACCTTCCTGTCCGAGCCGCCCTCCTCCTGATGTGACTTGGAC
The DNA here is from genome assembly GCA_032164315.1 of Malacoctenus gilli. Lineage (NCBI taxonomy): Eukaryota > Metazoa > Chordata > Actinopteri > Blenniiformes > Labrisomidae > Malacoctenus > Malacoctenus gilli. The sequence goes on along the minus strand of JASSRZ010000086.1, from coordinate 4,419,452 downwards.
TTTGACCACCCTCCCTCCTCCTCCTCCTCCTCCTCTTTAACCTTGAACGCAATGGCTGGCTGAGTGTTGCTGGGGGGCTCAATAGGGGTCTCCATCTCCATCTCCTCCACCTTCACTCGCACTAAACAGACTACGGAGAAAGAGAAGCATCAGTGAATCAGCTTTAAGTGAGTTTTTTTGTTCAAAAAGAAGCAGTGTTGATTTGCACGGGACTCCACTTACTGTCCTGCTCTTCCAGCTCAACTTTGGTCTGGGTGAGTGGCGGTTCAGGGGGAACGGCTTCAGCTCGAACATCATCAGCTCGAACATCTTCAGCACGATCGTCTTTAGCACCCGTACTTCCACCCTCTCCGAGCTCCGCCTCCTTTTGTACATGTTCGTCAGCCAACCTTTTTCTTGTGTACTTCTTTCCTGTACAAAAGGAAAATTAATGAATATAACTTCAAGCAAAAAAAAAAAAAAAAAAAAAAATCAAAACTCAAATCCGATTAAAATTCATGAAAACATTTCAAAATAAGACGCACTCTTCTTCCCGAAAAAGAACGGCTTGCACTTCTTGGTGCGTACCACCGGCTCTTCAGGTACAGGAACTGAGGAGGGGAAACACACGCATGTCTCTTCAGGTCAGTTTCGTGTCATGCGCGTGCCCGTTTCTGGAGCGGTTGGTTACCGAGTCCGGGGGGCGGCTGCAGCGGGTAGCCGGTGAGCTCGCACCAGCCGACGGGATAGATTTCCGAGGACTGGTGGTCCACCCACTGGTCGAACTCATCCTCCCAGCCGTCGAAGTGGATGAGCAGCAGGCGGCCCGCGCAGCGCTTCACGGTGGCCACGCACACCAGGCGCGGCTCCATCAGGTCCACCGCCTCCAGCTTCATGTTGGGGTAGAAGCCGTGCCCTGGGTAGTCCTGGAAAGGTCCAAACCGCTCGTTCAAAGTGTGAACGTTCAGTCGACTTTAATTCAGAAAGGGGCTTTTTGATGCAGACATAAAAACTGACGACAAGGCCTAACTGCACACTCGGTTCTGATTCTCTCTCTTACTGCGTTCATGAGTCTTGCTGGTGCTGCTTTAGCGTTGGTCTCACTCAGGTATTTCTCCCAGCTGAAGGTTTGAGAGTCGTAACCTGCCAGAAAACACATTTTACAACCGAAGCTGAAACATATCAAGATGAAGCGACAAATAGCAGGACAAAAGACGCACGTGATAGGGACAGACCTGTGGACAAGGTGGGTGTTTACCTGGAGGGACGGTGAGCGGGACGTTGTTCTTCTCACAGAAGTTCACAGGAAGGATGGCGTGAGAGGAGGCGTGGTAGCAGAACCAGTCGGCGCTGCTGCTCGACGTGGAGCCGTCGATCCCCACCATCAGGTAGCCGTCGAGCAACACCTGAGAGGAGAGAGGCACGAAGACGAGCGCACGCAAAATTTACAAAGGCGGAGTCCCAACTAGCCAATTAGACCTGAAGTCCGTGCCCCACCTTCTGCACAGTGGCCACGCAGATGTTCCCCAGGTTGAACGGGTCGATGGCCTCCAGCTTCATGCCTTCCTCAAAGAAAGTCTCCTCCATGTAGACGACCCGCGACTGCGGAGGAGGAGCAAGTTTGTGTTTCGGTTTCAGCCTGCAGAGATCTAAAGACAGGTCGACGGGTTTCGCTGACGATGCTTGAAGCGCGTCTTTACCTTTTTGAAGAGCGCGTCTGCGTAGTCCAAGTTACTCTTCAAGATCGAAGCTTCTGTGCGGTTTGCTAAAAGAGAACAAACGACTTTTAGTCCCGCCGTCATAATGAACCGATAAAAGCTGATTTCTGCTCCATCTTTAAACTTGTTCGGCTGCACGGTTGCCTACCCGGAGCTTTGATGTCGTGGCCCACTTTTTTGGACCAGCCTATGGGATGCAGCAGGGGACTCCCCATGTGGCACCAGACTCCATTGCTGGCGTTCTCCTGCATATCGCTCTGGTCTGCGTAGACGAGGTAGAGACGGCCGCCGGGGAGGGTGTCCGCGATGACGGCCACGCGGTTCCGGCCGATGTGTTTGGGGTCCACCAACTCCACGCCGGTGCCGAATTTGCAAGGGGTCTTCAGGTCATCTGCCAGCTGGGAGGGAGGCGGTGAGAAGGTAGCAGAGAACACGCACACTCAAAATGAGACTTTTTGACTCCTGCAAGACAAGTCTGAGGGTTTAGGAGCCGCTGAGAAGGGGATCATTTTACCTTCAGGTAGAAGTCGACGGGTAGCGTTTCGGCCCCCGTCAGCTTTTTCATCAAGTACTCTTTCCAGTCGGTAATGTTCTGTTTCACATCTACAACCACACAACAACAAATAAGCACTTTTAAACAGACTCAATATATCAGTATGAACTGATGACTTCTGATGTTTCTCTACGCTTTTATTAACCCCGCCCTGCCCTCACCTTGTGGGGGCACCAGCAGTTTGCTGGTCACGGCGCACCACCCGATGGGGTTGAGCTCCCCGGAGACGAGGCTGCACCAGAAATCGTGGCTGCTGTCGTGCTCGAAGCCCTCGTACCTCAACAGGGCTTTGTATCCTAGGAGACGAGGGAAGCGGGAGGAAGATGAGGAGGCGCCGCGCCGACGCTCTTGATCGGACGGACCGACAGAAGGACGAACGAGGCCGGGTTCACCTGCGCAGAGCAACTCACCTGCTATCTGGATGACGGTCGCAATCCAGTAGACTTTACTGGGGAGGACGGCGTTGGTGTTCAGGACCTCCACCTTCATCCCCGTGGCGATGTCGTCCCACTGGGCACACAGAGGGGCCTGAAAGGAGAGAGCACAGGCTGTAAGAGTCAAGTCCTTTTGGCACAAGCTATGACAAGAAGACAAAATAAAAGCGTCTCTACGCCTCACTATTCATCTGTAACTGTCAAAATTAATGTTTTTCAGCAGGTCATTTCCCCAAAATGTTTGAACTCCAAGCTTTGATGCGCACACGTTTTTGTGTGCCGCAGACTCACATGTCTGAAGCAGGAGACAGAAGCTGCCACTGACGTCTCCTTGTCCAAGTAGGCGCCCCAGTCGAAAACAGAGGATACTGCAGAATGAAAGGAAGAAAGTTACCAGACGTGTGTGTGTGCATATGAGAGTGTTTGTCTCCGTGTGTGTGTGTGTCTCCATCTTTACCATCGCCTCCTGTTGAGCTTCGAGGGGTTTTCTTCACAATTCTCCCCAAAGGAGCGTGTTTGGAGAGCGTCTTTCCCTGAAAAGAATCCAAACACACTCAGTCCCATTGCCTCCTTTTCCTTTTCCACCAAGGAGAACTCAAAGGACAACCTGAGAGCGTCGCACGTCGAAAGACAAAGGATAAAATTTATTCATGTGCAAAAACACACAGACTCTCTTTGAACAAGAGAACTGTCAGAGGGAAGTACTCAGTGAAAGGGTGCACGTATGCACAGAACATGCAAACTCTGCACAGAAAAGCTCCACCTGAGTGTGACCCCTTAAACCTCTCACACAAGGAATAAACTTAGTCGTAACTCAACCAATGTTGCAATCTGCAGATCATTTGCAGCAAGTCGAGAAATAAACAGAAATAAAAGGAAGTAGGCAGGCACAACTGGTAGACATCACTTTTTTATAACAGGTAAACAATCTTAACTAATAAACTTTTGGACTTAAAGTTCGTAGGATCTGCACGGTAAGATTGCATTGTGTAGGGTTCTCTCCAACAAATTGATAAAGGAGATGCAAGACAGTGACCAGAGTATATCAATGCAAGTGCAACATGATGTGCGCTGGACTCCATGTGCACTTTCAGGTGTTTTGTTGGCATCATGTGGCTCCTGTAATCACAGTGCTGTTGTTTGCAGCCCTGATTTGCTCCACAAACTCCCAGGTATGGTCCAGATTTTACCAGCTGCAGCGCGTGGGCGGAACCGCCGCGGTCACCCTCCTGTTCGTCTCGGGGGAGCGCCAGCGAGGGCACCGCGGTCGGTTTGAGGAACCGGCGCCGGGGCCTGCAGAGGGTCTTCAGCGTGTCTCGGTAGTCGTGCGGCGCGAAGTGCTTCTCGCAGACGAAGAGCTTCGACAGTTTGTGGAGAGGGGTCTTCACGTCGATGCGGAGGGTCAACAGCCAGTCCCTCCGCCTCGCCGGGTCGCAAAGGGGGATCTGGTGGAGGGCGAGCTTCGGCCCCCGCTCGCTCCCGCAGGTGTCCACGCAGCACCTGTGCACCATGGCGATGGTCTAGGACGCCCACATGGCTCCGCCGTGTGGGCACACACATTTCAAGTCCGGCGCGGCCGCTTCTTCTTCTACTATTATTGTCTGCAGAGCGAAGCCCACGAATGGCTTGTTGCGAGTGCTGCCCCCGTGTGTTAGGCAGTAGTATTGCGAATAATAAAAATATATACAGTACGTATACAAAAAAACTTATTGAAAGTGAATTATTTGACAAATTATGAATAACTGAATTTTCTTGAATCATTTATCTAAATTTCCTGTTATTCTTTTTCTATCCAGGCTAAAAATAAACCCCAAAGTCTGCTCAAACTGGTGCAGAAAAATGAACTAGATCTCACCTTCAAACGGGCCAGTATGGAGGACCTCTTGGAGCTGGAGGAGTAGGAGCGAGAGCAGGACAAACTGCAGAAGCGTTTCGTCTTTGAAAAGAACGTGCCGGTGGTGCCGTGAACCCCACACATCTCACACACCACTGGAAGAATAAATGGAGCAATCAGTCCAAACGGGAGTGACACTTCTGATCAGATCGCGCAAATTCACGATCATTTGTCGGCACGTTTTTTATCATGAAATGACATTTGAATGAAATAGAGACAAAACTCATTTAGTGGCCTTGAAATATGTTTGTTTTCTGTCAGTGTGCGCCCACCAGGTCGATCGGGGTCTTCTTCTCTTCTCAGTTTGGGCCGCCGTTTCGTCCGATGTTCCTCGTTGCCTCCTTTCTCCTTGAACTGAACGTTCGCCTGGTCAGTGTGGTCCACCTGCGTACAGAGACACAAAGCATCCAGTGGGCATCACGTCCTCCAAACAGCCTCCAGGGTTGCGTATGAACAGGAACTCAGCAGCCAAGTCCATCTCGAGCCAACTCACAGTAGAGTTCTGCTCTTTCGGTAAAGGCACGATGCTGCGGTGCTGGATGGCGGGCAGGCAGATGCTGCAGCCCACCCCTTCGCAGGAGGCGCAGTGCGGACGGACGAAGACCGTGGGCGCCGCGCCCGGCCTCAGCTTCAGAGCCCCCGACGGTGCCCTGGCCTCAAAGTACTCCTTGCCAAAGTGCTCGCTGCAGAGGTGAGAGTTGGGCGTGGCCACCCAGTGGTTGCGAGTGCGCTGGACTTGCTTCTCCCATTTGCGAAACTCCTCCGGGTCTTTGGGGAACTTGTAGAGCGTCACGCCGTCCTCGGCGGTTTTGCCACAGCCGTAGGCCACGCAGTGGTAGGGCATCTCGAGCTGTGCTCACCAGAGGACCCTCGAAACCCCACGGCTCAGGGTACGACGTGCTCCAGCTCTGCAGTGAAAAGGAGTCAGAGAACATTGGAACAGCACACTGACTGAAAGTTACACCCTCATTGAGCTTTACCACTTGATGGCCATTGCCTTTGCACAAAAAAATACAAACATACGTTGAAAATATCAATAATAAATAAAGCCTTCGATGCTCTATTGACTTTGTTATTGAAATAATTCTATTTAGCCCGAATTTTTCTCAATTAGAATGATATAGGGTCACTCTCCTAACCAATAGAAAGTATCTATACAGTAATTAGAGTATCTTAAGGACCTAAAAGTCGCTGCCAGTCGAAGCAACTCTCCACACTATCACACACACACGCCATAGTGTGTCCCCATGTCTTTTTGGAGACACTGTGCCAACTTACATTCACTTTTAACAGTTTTATCCTCCAGTTTCACATCTCAAACTGTCAAGCAGACTTGATCGCGATAGAAGTTGTTGTTACTGCTTGTTGACCGGACAGTAAAACGTTAGTGTGACGAGCTGCAGGCTGCTGTGCATGTTCGCAACCAGTTGAACAGCATGACTGTGTTCCTACAAAGTATCAGTTGACTGATTTTTACCTCAAACAGTCACTTGCGGGGGACGAAAGACAGCCAGGACCTCCGTGAAGTGCGTTTGAGCCCCTGCGACCCTGTATTTGTTAGCACCGTTCGGTTGGCTCTTCAAAGCTCCCCGGCACTGAGACCGAGCTGGGCACACATGTTTGACGTCATCCTCCAGCACGGAGAGCAAAGGATTCTGGGAGTTGCTGTTTGCCAATGTTGGAAAAAGAACGGAGGAAGTAACGATGTTAAGAACACTTTTTTAAAATTGTAGATCAGTGTTTGAAAGTGCCCCCTTGTTCTATGAGTACTTTTAAGTGTGTGAATTAACTCATACTTTGGTACAAATGACTAAAATCACAGGATCTACTTACCTGCTTTCCAAATAGTGATCAGTTTGATTAAAACAGAAGCAAATTCATGCAATATAACTTCAAGTACTTCATTGATTTTAAAGAACCTTTCTTTTATTAGACATGGATAGCAGAAAATGAAACAATCACAATATGAACATGATTATAGTTTGCAGTATGCTTAGAGAGAAGTGCTTCACACTTTTAGTAGTTTGTTGTCTTTTTTAAGGGAATAGTATTTATACTTGTATCTGAGTTGAGTCGAGACATTGCAGTAGTTGTATGTGATCGGGACTAGCACAGATCTATAAGCGTATGGACACATGAGTATTTACATGCTAAGATATTAAGTGCCTAATCACGAGAATCCATATTCCATCCATCTACTAATTTCTCTGCAGACAGATCCTCCAGAGAGGGAATTTTTGAGACCCCCCCCCCACAATGAGGGGATGTGTGTGCTTTTTGGGGGTCATTGTGCTGGAATGATTTCTATCTGCTTGCCTTTTCAGTAAAAATGAGCATTGCAAATCAGACATAAGTGGCCTTAATGATCACCTTTATCCTGTGACGTTAAGTGAGAAACACCTCACTTACATTGGCAGGTACAGTGCCAGTAAAGAGAAGCTACCTTGAAGCTGGTAAGAAAGCTTATAAGAGAGATACTACTACTTGATACTACTTGAAAAATACAAGACAGGAGATGAGAGCACCATGGGGAGTCAGCATCAGTGAAATTCAGGCAACAAAAAGCTCCCTATCATAAAATTTATCTTGATTTATCTTGAAATCCAAGCTTGCACTGAACTCCACACTGGGATGTGAACCCACAACCTTCCAGCTGTTCAGCAAGAGAACTAATCTCTTTGTCAATGAGTGTCTTACTCTGGTAATCATTCAAAGAAAACCGTGTTTTTTTTAAAGCTAAATGGATGTTTAGTGCTTTCTTTTACAACCCTTTAGTAAACTTCGAAGGCAACTCAATGTATAAACAACAATGTCACTATGGTGTGAGCTCTGATAACAGAACAGAACAGCCGTCATTGGTTTCACCAAATGACTCAATGGGAATGTATGTTTGAGATAAGACTGCATCAAATAACCTGTGACCAGTTTAGGGGGTCATCCTGCCTTTCACCCACTGCTGACTGGAAAATGTTGGCACTTCCCAGACAATCTGAATTAAACAAGAATGGACAGATGGGACACAGGACATGATCAGCACAAGCAGGACAACGTCCTCTCCAGGCCTTTTCTGTGTGGAGTGTGCTTGTTCTCCCTTCACCTGTGGAGTGCTCTTTATTCTGCTTTCACAGTCTGAATACCGACGTTTTCCTTGAATGACTTCCAATTTACTGTAAATTTCAGCTTGTGCGTTAATTGATATATATCTTTTTTATTGGGCTCCTGTTTTCACCCAGTTTCAGCTATCATCATGTAGTAGTTTAAATCAGAAACAATATTATTAGCCAGCATAGTTTGCCAAAAGCGATCGTCAGAATTGTTCACATGCACACATCCCAAACTTTTAGGGCCACTCATTTTTCAAAATTCACAGATTTTAAATTCTGTGATCAGTTTGATAAGTTCTGATAGCTCAATTGGAGACAAGCAGGCAGTGAACACAGTGTTTTTTGGCCTTTGCTCATCATCATAATTGTCCACCAGTAAAATAAACACATTTTATCATCTTTAGTTGTCTGTAGTTCTTGCACTGTACAAAAGATTGTATCACTTTGCAGTTCCAGAAGGCACAATTAATGAATTTAATGAAGCCATGAGGAGAAAAGGAGAACTATCTTGTGCATCTGTTTTGCCTCTATTTGCCTCCCCCCAAAAAAGCCTAAAAACCCCACCATCGTGTGCTATTACACACACATAAATGCTCAAGTTGAATGCATTTGTACATTCAAAAAAAAGAACGGTGAACAGTGAAGGGTTGCTTTTGTGGGAAACAAACTTTCATGTTGGTCATCTCTTTCCAGTAAAACATGCCTCAGTGTGCCATGATGTAGCAGACTTTTTGTCCTGCCTCATGAAAATCTTTAGACTTGCACTTCCTACCAGCAAGCATGCACAGCCAAAGATGCCATCCTTATTGCCTGTGCAATGTGAGCGATGTTTTACAGAAACGTGTATCAGGGCCATCACAGGGAAAACAGAAAGTTTGGACTGACAATTATTCAGTCCTGGCCCATCAACTTCCACCTTTTGTTCCCAAAAAAAGTTTAACAAACAACTTTATAATCCTTATTATTTCCAAACGCAAAACTGATTTTCCAAAAAAAATGACTGTTTGCAATCAAAAAGTGTTGATCAAATGGAAGTGATAGCTTTCTGCAAGTCGCCACCACCAACGATGCAAGTTGGGATTGCTGCTTGAACGCCTCATTTCTAACTTTACTTTTTGGTTTAAAATGCACGAACGGACTTGTAAGCGTTTCCACTTGGTCCATCTTTGCAGCTGCACATTTGTCAGCTTATTTTTTTTCATTTGCATCCCTTCATCCTCACCCGCTGCCACCAGCAGCACCACCGCCGTCACTTCGCAGGCAAACGAGCCTTTTCTGCCCGACATTATCTTCCTCCAGACTCCGCTGGAAAGGAGGCTGAAATGACGGATGCAGCCATGGGAGAGGTAGCCGGGGACAGTTTATTTGCATTCGAGGAGGCACTGTAAGTTTAGAGGGAAGTCGATGCGTGTGTCTCCCTCTTTACTTTCGCCGACCCCCTCCTCCTCCGCTGGCAGAAATTTATAAAGAACAAAAAATCCGACGAGGGAGGGAGGGGGGTTGATATACGCCGAGGCTGAAATCGAGAGGCGAACCCAGGGAAAGAGGAGTAATTCGTACACGGGACTTTCCCCCTCTTAGTCCCCCAAAAGGAGGGGGAAAAGTCGCAATATTGGAAACGAATCGGAATGAGCTTCTAAGGGCGTGAAAGCGTCTGCAATTGTGGATACTTTATATATTTTTGTTTCGAAAAAATATGGCCGAGAACGTTCTGGACTCTGGCCCGCCTTCAGCCAAGAGGCCTAAACTCTCCTCTCCGGCACTTTCCGCCTCCGCCAGCGATGGAAATGGTAAGTAATGTGTCATAGCATCTTGTATTACCGTGTTATACGCTAAGTCTGTCGTTTTTCAGCGGCTCGTGTTCACTGAAAAGAGGGCGACGACGCGGGATTACTCTTCTGTTTTTGTCGTAGCTTGCTAACGTTAGCTCGCTAGCAGCGAGTGTGTGTGTGTCGGACGTGAAGAAGGGCTCCCCAGCTAGCTCGCGAGCTAACAGCCATTTTAGCCGGAGGTAGCAGCCTTAGCCACTCAGCTAACACCAGGCTAGTCAACAGAATGCGGCTCCACGACTGACGGTCCCGTGTCTAATGGCCACTCCGGTCGGACTCGTTATCAACTAAATGCCGGGCCAACTTGACATAAAGTTGTGGTTGTCCTATATGTGCACCAAACTGCCAGCCATTCAGTGGTACCGTCATTCTGTATTTGAGTTTTTGAGGCTTTCGACGTCTGAAACGATCTTGTTTTGCCCCATCATAACTCGGACCCTTTCCTCACGAACGTTAGCTGGCGTTATTAACGTTAGCAAAACCAGAGGTTGCCGACGGTGCTGCTGCTGCCGTTAGCCCTGTGGGAGAGCTAAATTTAGGCCCACAGGTCCGACTGATTGTTTCGCTCAAATTGCCATTGTTGGTATTTTTCATTTGCGGATGGCGTGCGGCAGCAGCTGGAATAGTGGCCTGAGAGCGAAGCTGTGGAGCATGGACAGCGCCATGCCCAGCCGCTGCGATACCAACCAACCTGGGAGGCAGGCAGGCGGGCTAGCGACTAAATACTGCTCCGAGCACGAAATGCTCTCCCCGGTTTCATCACTTCATCATTCACTCAATCGTTTTAACACCAACAGCTGCATCCCAATAGCGTCAGCACACCGTTAGGTTGTCAGCAGCAGAAATGGACGTTAAATCCATCCACATGACGGACGCATTTCGTTTCCTTGTGCGTAATATTTTGGAGATCAGTACATTGCCGCCGCGAAAAACCCCTCAGCTTGTGATGGTGCCCTCAAATTTACTGTTCTCGGCGCTTGTGACATGCAGTGCAGCATGGTCGTTTGAAAATGAAGCGTCAAGCGAGGAAAACGGAGCATTCGTGTGTGTTTGTCTTTGCATCCAGCTGTTTTGCAAATTGCGCTTTCCATGAAAAGACCACGGTTTGTTTAATTGTTAAAAGAGATGAATTCAAATGGAAAACGTTTGATTGGGTTTGTGATAGAGTCAAATGTAAATATTGCTCATGTTTTCATAACCAGCATGACATCCTTAAGCAGTCGTTGGCGACGCAAGTGAACAGCCAAGAAATTTTTAGTCCATTTATTGCTTTGCAACCTGAGATACACCTTTTATGTTTCAGTTCAGAACGTGTGAAAATGTGCAGGCAAATCCAAACATACAGGTTTTTTTTTGCTTAAAATTAATAAAAAAAGACCCACATTTTAAATGTTTCCTTTGTATTACTTTAACATTTGAGCTTTCAAGTAGTTGCATGTTCGATGTCCACTTGCCACCAAAACACCATGGTATTGATCATCATGAAACCTGAACATGCCACTTCAGAGGTAAATTATCGGTGAAAACAACGTGCCCAAATGATTGAATCGTAAACGTAGCAGGGTTAGTTTGACACTGTTGGGTTTTTTGTTTTCTTGAAACATTTTTGAATAAAAACTCATAAGCCGAGTGATAGTGACTATTTTGAAACAGACGAGGTTAAGTGTTGAGTGGTGTCCATCATGCATCTTCCCACCCCCCTTTTTAAAAAAAAAAAAATTGTCTGTGCTGTTGAACAGAGTAGAAACAAGCTGACACAGTGAGAGTGCATGTGTAGTGACTTGGCTCCATTTTGGAGCGTTGCAGCCACGAAATGGTCCATTCGTCACCTTTTCTGTGTGAACCTGTCTTTGCAATCACCCCTGGTTTATTGCTCTGTTGTATCGGGCTTGACGGCAGGTTATTATTGGTCTGATGGGAGAAGATTGGTCGAGCCCCACCAGAGGCTTTTATCACTTTCGATTTCAAGCGTGCAATGGCCCTTTTGGTCATGCTTTTAAAAAAAGAAAAGAAAAACGGTCGTGCATGCTTAATGAGTCGCCCTTTTACTTCTCTCCCTTCTTCGTCCTTTGCCTCCTAAACTTTGGGTTTTTCTCTTGCGTTTCAGATTTCGGCTCCCTGTTTGACTTGGAGCACGACCTCCCAGATGAGCTCATCAACTCCAGTGAACCAGGTCTGGTCAATGGAGGGGACCTTAATCAGCTGCACACCACCCTGGGAGGAGGACCCACAGGGTTGGGTCCTGGCGGCGGCGGTGGTGGAGGGGCAGGAGGGATGGGTCTCGGGCTGGGCCCCGGAGGGGGTCCCGGGACCGTCGGAGGAGGCCAGGATGCAGTGGCCAAGCACAAGCAATTGTCCGAGCTCTTGCGTTCTGGTGCGACCACCTCCACTCAACAAGGGCACCAAGGAGCCATGGGCAGCCCAGGGGGCCCCACTGCCATGGGGCAACATTTGGCAAACATGAAGGCCCCCCCTGGTCAAGGGCCTCAGCAGATGATGGGCCAGGGGCAGCAGCAGCACCTTTCCCCGCAGCAGCAGGCCAACATGATGCAGCAACAACAGAATGCTGCTGCTGGGATGATGGGGAATATGAACAGAGCCATGATGGGGGCGCAGCAGAAAGCCAATAATGGACAGCAGCAGCCAGGCATGATTGGGAACCAGGTGATGAATGGCTCCCCCAGGATGGGCTTCGGTAATCAGGGGATGGCCGGCAGCGGCAACCTGTTGGCTGAGACCCTCCAGGCGCAGGGAGCTGGGGGCCAGGCTGGGATGAGAGGCCAGCAACCTGGAGCCATGAACAAGGTAGGAGCTGCTTCTGTTAAAGAAACATGACTTTAGATAGAAAACACTGCATTCAGTTTTTTCAAAACCTGCAATTAAAGTGAATGAAGGATAAACGTCAACATGAAGTGAGAATCAGATCTGGTGCACACTTAAGGTCATTTTTTTCCCCCCAAAATCAACTTTTAAACTTTCTTTTATGCAGAATTTTTTAAATACTAATTTCTTCAGCCAAGCATCAAGTGTACCATTCACAATGTGTTTTTTTGTGGAAGATTAAGGAACATTTTTTTCTCCCGTGCACATTACAACACTACGTTGCCGTGGGTCCGTGACCATATCGTCTGTGTTTTTACACCTGTGAGTGAAGCGCTGCATGCTTAGTACCGTCGTCGGAGTGGCAGAGAACAGCTCTGTTCTGTGTGATTGACAGTCCCACGGGAGTGACAGTGAAATGTTGCAGTGGCAGTCTGCTGCCGTCGCTGCTGCTGGCTGAACACAGTGGAGACGCTAATGTTTGATTCAGTCTCTGATCAAACGCAGCGAGAGGGCTCCCATGTTTGTTATAGGTAACTTAACTGAAAAGAAAATGCTGTCAAGCAGAGTGGGAGGAAGGAATGGACTGGTTCTGATTTGATATATGACAGTGAAACATTGGAAAACTCTCGCACAGAGAGAAAAAGGAGAACTCTTTGTGTCAAATCTCTTTTTTATATGGATGGTATTGTGAGCAAGGATTTTGTAAAGATTGTGCTCGGGAGAAAAAAAGTAGTCTGTGTTTGTTCGTTTTACTCATGTACGGTACTTGATCAACGCCAAAAAGTGTAGTGAAGACGATGTGATTTACAGTTTTTGTTATTGAGTCCTACTCATTATAGAAGGAGGCTTGAAAAATTTGGAAAATTTGAAACTTAGTGCAGGTACAACCTCAGACATTGAAGTGTTTTCAGAAAAGAGACCTCCTCTAATATGGTTTTCCTGCCCTTGCAAGTGATATCATCCTTGCCACATTTTCTCATCATTCTCACAAGGATCTTTTTGTCTCTTTTTCCCTTTTCTCATTTTAGATGGGGATGATGGGGACCCCTGGGGGCCCCTTTGGAGGTCCATATGGAGGCCAGGGGACTCAAGGTCTAGGAGGGGCAGGGCTGGGCCCTCAGCTCCAGAACAAGGGTCCGATGGCCAACAGCCTGTCTCAGTTCAGTGCGGACAAGAAGAACTCGCCCATGCAAGGAATGGGCGCTATGGTAAAGACCCTTTATGGAAAGGCTCTTGAAAACATGTTGTCCTGTAAACTCTGTTCAGATCTAGTTACAAAGCTCTCAGGTGCCTGGCGAAGTGGCTGATGAGCATATTTCACTGATTCCCTCTTTACCACTTGTTGACAATCACATCAACTTAACCAGGATCTGTTTTAGTCATCTGTTTGTTCTTATTGCTTTGATAACAAAATTCCTCTTCTCTCTCTTAGGGTGCCCCGCAGTCACAGACAGGTGTGGGTGGTCCTGCAGGTGCGCCCGTGGGTGGAGCCCCTGGGATGGTGCCCAATGCCCAGGCGGGTCTGGTTGGGCCCGGTACCCAGGTCTCGGCAGCTTCCGCCGCCGCTGGGGCTCCGCCCACGGCCGACCCAGAGAAGCGCAAACTCATCCAACAGCAACTGGTACTCCTGCTCCATGCGCACAAGTGCCAGCGGCGGGAGCAGGCCAATGGCGAGGTCCGGCAATGCAACCTGCCCCACTGCCGCACCATGAAGAATGTCCTCAACCACATGACTCACTGCCAGGCTGGCAAGTCCTGTCAGGGTGAGTAGATGGGAATGCAGCACCTGGACTGCAAAGATGGCTGTGACATGTGTTTGTATTTGAGTGACCATCTAACTTCACCATTCTCCACCTGTTGAAGACAATACTTTGCCTCTGAAATGCTCTACTACCTGAACACATAAACAACAAGCTACTATATCAGCTATCATTTTTGAAGACACCAGCTTTTTTTCCTTCTTCATGACAAAAGACACTCCCAGAATATTACCTCCCCAACATACTCGTTTCGATACTTTTCTCCTCTTCTCCCCGACCTTCACCCGAACTAACTCTCTCCACCCCTTCCCCTTTTTGCCTCCTCAGTTGCACACTGTGCATCCTCAAGGCAGATCATATCCCACTGGAAGAACTGCACGCGACATGACTGTCCTGTCTGCTTGCCACTGAAGAACGCGGGGGACAAGAGGAACCCGCAGTGTGAGTGTCTGTATCTGACCAAAAACAGTATATCCACCTGTAGATTTCTGTTAGTTACTGTCAGTCTTAAAACATTGCTGATGGCACCGTCTGTTTGATTTTCTGAGGGTTTTTGTCGTGTTGGACACAAATATTTGTTTTGAATTGTGGACCTGATATTGTTTAGTCTTAGTTATGGTTAGACTGTAATCGATCTCTCGATAAGCTCTTGTGGTGAGTCACATTTGAGTTTTGAATGACGATCTGATTAGATGAATGATTAACACTCGTATCTCCAACTATGTCCTTGCAGCTCTACTCGGTGCTGCCAGTGCAGGATTGGGCAGCTCTCTTGGGGCAGTCCCTGGGGGCCAACCAAGCACTCCCAACCTCAACCCACCAAGCCAGATTGACCCCAGCTCGATAGAACGAGCGTATGCTGCCCTGGGCCTCACCTACCAGGGCAACCAGATCCAGCCTCAGACCCCCCAGACGAACATGTCCAACCAAGGCCTGCAGGGGCAGGCAGCCATGAGGCCAATGAATCCAATGGGTGAGTTCAGTTGTGTCTCAGATTTTCTTCCCTTGTTAATTTTATGCCATGATGACATTAGGAAATAGCTTTTCCAGAGCGTTGTAGTTGAGATGTCTTTGTGTCCATGTGCAGGCGTGAACGCTATTGGGGTCAATGGAGGTGTGGGTGCCCCCCCTCAGAGCCAACAAGCCAGTCTGCTGCAGGACACCATGATGCATCTCAATGTGAACAGTCAAGGGTAAGGGAAAGCAGGAACACCTTGAGATGCAATGTGGTACATTCGGTGAAATACAGCAATCGCAGTGTAGTGAGGCTTTTTCCATTTTCATCCGTCCTGCACGTCTATTTCTCCGCAGCAATTAACATGATACCTTTTCTGTCATCTACAGTCTGATGAATGATGCTAGTGGGGTTGGGTCCATGCCCACTGCAGCCCCTCCCTCTGCTCCAGGCATGAGGAAAAGCTGGCATGAAGACATCACGCAGGACCTGCGGAATCACTTAGTACACAAGTTGTAAGTATTAAATTGGAGGCCTGTCTTCTGCTAATTCATTAGTTCCTGCTTCAAGGGAAAAGTCATAATTAACCCTTCATCGCTCTCTCTTCTAACCACAGAGTCCAGGCCATCTTTCCGACCCCCGATCCTGCTGCTCTTAAAGACCGGCGAATGGAGAATTTGGTGGCGTATGCTCGAAAAGTGGAGGGAGACATGTACGAGTCGGCAAACAGCAGAGTAAGTTGTTTTTTT
>JASSRZ010000086.1:4353807-4403554 GCA_032164315.1 Malacoctenus gilli | reverse complement strand
TCGGTCAATACATTTAAATTCACTGCAGCTCATTATGTGGGTTCTCATTTGCTTGCTTTTTCTCTGGCAGGCTGAGTACTATCACTTGCTAGCGGAGAAGATCTACAAGATCCAGAAAGAACTGGAGGAAAAGAGGAGGACCCGACTCCAAAAGCAAGGTCTAGGTCTTGGGCCTGCTGGCATGGGTCAACCCCCCACTGGATTGCCTCCAAGTGAGAGGACATAAAATTTGTGTAAACAGTGATGAGCTAATGCTAAAAGTGCCGTCCTGTCATCAAAAAGTAACCCAACAAGGAAGGGAAGCAGTTGATTATGTAGCTTGCCCAGTTTGTTAAATGCGACTTGCGGTAGCTGAACACAAGCATGTCTTTGCAATGCGATTCATGGCACATTGTTGAGACATTGCCTCTCCTGTTGGTGCAGACGGTCCTCTTCCTGACCCATCGATGGTGCGACCGGCGGGACCAAATCAGATCATGAATAGGATGCAAGTGCCTGGTAAGAAAGCTGTAGCAGGAGGGCATCAGATACTTGGTTCACTGTGGAGCCACAACAAAAGGATATTGGACTAATTTGAATGGTTTTTACAAAACCCCAAAACACCAATATTTAACATGTTGAGTAACAAACTCGTACCTTCTGTTTTCCCAGGTATGAATCAGTTCAATCAGATGGGGATGCAGTCTATGGGTCAAAGGTCCACTCCTCCTCTTCCAATGGGAGCATCCGGCAATCAGGTCAGTTTCACACGTGCAGCACAAATGTTCTGCTACATAATGCGGCTGAGGTCTCATAGCGGGCAAAGAGACCTGCATGAATCGTTATCCTGATAAAAGAAGGAACTGTGATGTGCAAGGAAAATCTGGACGATGTTAGTGTAAGATATAGCTTCAGCAAGTCATGGTTGCTTTGGACTTTTCAAAATGTTCATGCTCACTGTTGAAAATGTTTATTCATACACCTGGAACAGCTCAGTATTTCTTGGAGCAGACAATATGTACATTTTTGATTCAAACAACCCGATGAGTTATGTCCTCCAGATGCGTGTTTCACCATGTCAGCTCAAGCAAAGAGCTGAAACTCAGTAAATGTCTGTTTTTTGGACTCCCAGATGGGGATGGTTGGACCGAGAGTTGGGCAGCCCAACGTTAACCAGCTGCAGAACCAGTACCTGTCCCAGGGGCAGTTTCCTGGCTCGGGGCCAGCGGTTGGGGCAACTCCGACTGGGATGGCCCAGCCTGGACCACAGGGAGGCATTGCACAGGTGAGAACGCCTCCAGCTCGATGTTGGCGTCTTTGGTGTGCACGGTTAGTATCCTGAAATCTTCAGCTTGTTGTTGTTCTCTTCTCAGACGCAGATGGGAACCCCTCCCTCTCTTTCGGTTGCTAGTCCTCTAGCACAGCCAGGCTCTGCCAGTGGTCCCAGTGGGGTCTCTACGGTGGGGCCGATGGGTCCTCAGAGCGTCGGCGGTGGAGGGCCCAACTCGGCTGTGGGAGTCCCCGCTCCCTCCGTGACTCCGTCGAACACCAACCAGCAGCCCAACTCCATTCCCCACTTGGGAGCCATGCGCGGCAGCTCGCCTTCGCCCGCTCACAGCCGATCTCCCACTCCCCATCAAACGCCCCCCAGGCTAGCGGGGTCCCAGACGCCTCAGCCGCACACCCCCAATGCACCGCAGCTGGCGCCACCTCCAGCCCCCCAGCAGAACCAGCTCAACCAGGGTCCTGGATCGAACAAGCCCCTCCAGCAGCCAATGAGCTCCACTGGTTCCACCACTCCGTCTCACCCGGGACTCTCGTCCAGCTCAACACCACACGCGAGTCAGCTGCCCCGCACTCCGGTCAGTAGGATTCACCTCTCGGAATGATTTTAAATGTGCTTTTACTTCCCATTTCTTTTTTTTTCCAGCCAACTGACTCGGTTTTTGTGTCTTTGTTGCAGTTATCCCAGAAGGGTTCGTTCCCAACAGAGAGTCAGGCCTTGACGCCAGCCTCCGTCAACAGTTTGGACACGTCTTCTCAGCAGCCGCAGTCAGACGCTTCCACCGCCAACCTCGACCCCAAGATGGAGGTCAAGCAGCAGGACGAGGAGGAGGAAAGCGATCCCGGCAGCTGCTCCAAAGGAGGGAAGCTCAGCAACCTGAAAATGGAGGAAAAGCCCGTGAAGTCGGAATTGAAAAAGGAAGAGTGTTCGGGCGAGGGAGGCAAAGGCGTTCCCATGGATACATCGTCAACACCACCGACGTCGGGCATAAAGTCAGAGGACAGGAAACCGGAGGTGAAGAAGGAGGTCAAGGAGGAAGAGGAAAACTCGGAGGCTGTTACTCCACAAGCTCCAGCGAAGAAGAAGAGTACGTTAAGCTGAAGTGCTTGTATCCCTGAACAAAACTGGTCAACGAAAACAACCGACTGATCTGTTTTCGGTTTTCATTGATCTCATTTTTCCTTCTTCTTCCCAGTCTTCAAGCCAGAGGAGCTTCGTCAGGCCCTCATGCCCACACTGGAGTCTCTCTACAGGCAGGATCCGGAGTCTCTGCCCTTCAGAATGCCCGTGGACCCACAACTGCTCTGCATACCTGTAAGGACCGCGCTGAGGTTCAGCATAGTGTACTTGTGTTGATCTTGAGCTGACGCTTTGCACTGTTTGGTGTTTCAGGACTACTTTGACATTGTGAAGAACCCCATGGACTTATCAACAATCAAGCGAAAGCTAGACACAGGTCTGTATTTGCTATTGTTGCAAAACTTGTCATTTGGACCACAAGAAACCTGCTGACTCGATGACATTGGGAACAGATTTGGGGAAGTTTGAGGGGGATCTTTTTACAAGTGAAGATTAAAAAGCAGAGGTGCAGGTTTGAAATGCTATGGTGTGCAGATTTTGTAACAAGTGTTTGCTATATGAGACTAAGAAGATCAGCAGTTGCCTTGAGTTTGCATCATCCTGTGGTTTGCATCTTATTTGCAGGTCAATACCAAGACCCGTGGCAGTATGTGGATGACATCTGGCTGATGTTTAACAACGCCTGGCTGTACAATCGCAAAACGTCACGAGTCTACAAGTACTGCTCCAAACTGGCCGAGGTGTTCGAGCAGGAAATCGACCCGGTGATGCAGAGCCTGGGCTACTGTTGTGGGAGGAAGGTGAGACAAAGTGGACGAACTGCTTGAACGAATAGATGGAGATGGGAATCATGCACTAGTATCAGTTTAGGGTGATGGCCCTGGCTTACACACCATTGAAAGCTGTGTGGGTTTCAACGCCTTGCTCGTTGACACTTGGACAGAAAGGGCAGGATGTGGGTTTTGAACAGCCACAACCTCTTTTACCAACTGAGCTACAGGTGCTCAACCTACAACCTTTTTCCTGTGGGAGTGTAAAATCATGTTAAGATTTTACTGAACTTAAAAGCCTCATAGATGACCACATTTATCACCTGAGGGTTTTAACGTATCTACCTCTAAAGCTTCAGCAAGTAACGCAAGATTTCTGTTATTTTTTGTATGGAGTTTTAAAATGATTTTTAATCAACTGTCTTTATAATTTGTCCCCTGATGCTTGAATCTGTTGTTTTTTTCTCACATTGAATCAGCTCTTTATATGGAGATCAAAAGCAGCCTCACATCCATAAGCTCTAGCATGCCAATCTTTTCTCTGGGTGCTACTTTGAGACTGTGTGTAGCAGGTGAACTGAACCATCCCAGAAAGTGTTGTGTGTGTGTGTGTGTGTGAACTGACACCAGTTTGTGCTGTGTGTATGGAAGCTGTGCCTATAGCACAAAAGTGGTGTGAATGAGCTGGCATGTCTGAATGATTTGAGTGCGTTTCAGAGGCAGAAATTACCGCCGCTCATTCACATCTGAAAATGGAAGCAGTGAAGAGGCTTCATAGCTAAATTTGGCTTTGGGCATACCGCTATCGTATCACATTTCAGCTCTCATTAGACTTTGCTATTTTTGGTTTTGCAGGCAAAAAACAAAACCGATTGGCCCTTATTATGAAAAGCAGGCTGAAGGGTGGGCTTCTGACAGCAAGACGAGGCAAAGAGCCACTTGAATGTGCTGTAATTTTGTTTTCAAACTCGGCAAATGGGAACTTGTAATTGTCAGGGATACGCAGCACTCACTTTGTCTTGACCGGTGGCTTTTGTTCCTTGTCTGTCTTATGCAAGTCAGTGACAAGTGTGAGAGCTGACCTCCATTGTTTTTGCCCTTTTCAGTTGCATGGATGCATCAGTGTCCGTCAGGACAACGCAAAAAAATAGTTAGTCATCACAGCTCGTTTGTCAGGAATTCATTCCAGAGCTGCAGTTGATTTGGTCCTGAAAAGTATGTGGGAGCAGGAACTTATCAGCATTAAATTGGACGTTCCTTTGGAGTAATACACGTTTTAAACAGCAGGGGACGGTGGCACTCTTGCATTGTGGTGAAGAGATCCATGTCATTTCTGATCGCATGTCTTTCCTTGTGCCCACCAGCTGGAGTTCTCTCCTCAGACACTGTGCTGCTACGGAAAGCAGCTGTGCACTATTCCAAGAGACGCTGCTTACTTCAGCTACCAGAACAGGTATGGAAATAGTTGGTGGAGACTCAATGTAACTGTAAACAGGCCCCAAGTAAAAGATGTTGAACTGCTGTCAGAGAAAATGAAGGAGAACTGGAGTGTTTTATCAGGATGTCGAGCTGAATAATTTCGTTATCCCTTAAACACTTCCCTTCACTCCATGTTCTCCATTTTTATGCCTCTATGTGGCGCCCAACACGCAGGCATTTTAACAGTCTGTCCTCTGATCACATTCTTAAAGATTTTTCTTGAAACAAATGCAGCAGGGGGAGGCACCACTCAAAATGTTGTCCCCTCCATCTCCTCTGTTCAGCCTGCTTTTTGAACCCTCTTGAAAGCCTTCCAAGAATGTAACAGGACAGACTTTAAAATGAGTGGCCGACCAGTGGCGTGTGCTTACCATGTGTGTCGAGTGTTTGCATCGCATCCTGTGCTGCTGCATTTTCTCTCTTCTGTTTAGCTCTTGCTGATTGTGTTCCTGCTCTGTTAGCTGTGACTGGTTCTGGTTGTTGTTGTTGCTGCTGCTGCTGCTGCTGATCATCTTCTCATGTCCAAATTGCTAATCTGTGCTTTGCCTCGGCTCTCTGCTGTGTGTTGTCTGGCTGTTTGTCTCGTCATCTCTCTCGACCACATGACTTGCCCCCCCCCCGCATTGGTTGTGATGTCAACGTTGGCTTGCGCTTGCCTTGCAAACCATGCACCACCCTCCCACCCACCCGTACACCCTCTTTTCCTCATCATTCTCTCACCCCACAAAACTCATGACTGGCTGTTCTGACGACGACTTCCTGCCCGCCCCGCACTCCGCTCCCCGCTTGCTCTGCTTGTGGCACCGTGCCTTGCCCGTGTCCCGAACCCCGCTTGGTGACTGCCCTCCCGCGCGCTGTCTGTGATTGACTGTGCTGTGGGGCACGGTGTAGTTCACCAAAATTTGGGCTTGTTGCTGACAGGTACCACTTCTGCGAGAAGTGTTTCAACGAGATCCAGGGGGAGACGGTTTCGCTCGGGGACGACCCCACCCAGCCGCAGACGTGAGTATTTCCACCTTTAATTTGCCAGTCGAAAACTGACACATAAACAAGCTCCTCCGTCACATTTTGGTGTAAATTCATTCGGAATTCGCCGCAGGTCTATTTGCTCTTTTTAGACACCTGCCAACAAACCAGGAAAAATCTTCTTGAACAGAAAAGAAGTGAAATCCTTTTTCATGTATTTATTTTTCCAAAAGAAATTGCAGGGTTTTTTTTCAGTTCAATACAAAGTTTCTCATCATTTCTGGGTTGCTGTTCAACTTAATCTTTTTTTTTTTTAACATTCAGTCCACTTTTTATAAAATATCTAAAATTCAACCAATGCTATGCAAATATTACCTCGACATACTGTTGGACATGTACTTGTTGCTGCTGCTGCTGCTCTGTTCCCACTTGTCCTGCATGATAAAACAACACCAGCCGGTTTGAGATTCTCTCATTTAGCTTCTGGGGGGTAAATGTGCCTGAGAAGCGACAGACGTCCCTGATGAGTGACTTTTGCACTGAGCAGTCCAGCCTTGCATAGTGTGATGTAGCCTGAATTCTGCCTTTCCTACACAGCCAAACCTGCACTCTTGGCAGCAGCTGGAGATCACTACAAGTTGACGCCATAAAACTCTTCTCAAGGTGTCACTGTAACTTACTACGTTGAAATGAATAGCAGCAAATGAACCCTGAACATTTCTGTAAAATCTTGTCATGTTGCATCGGTGCCTGTGAGGTTCCCCCTCCTTTAATGGCGCACAGCATTATAATAACCTGGTAAAGAAAAACTGTCAAGAATTGATAGATCTGCCATTGTTCTAGAGTGTTTATTGACTTTATCCAATTCAACCATGTCAAATGTCAGGTTTCAAATAACGCCATTCAAACAGGTCATGCTGTATCTTTCCGTTATTGTGTTGCCGTTCACGTCGTAAGACTTCATCTTTTACCATTTCAGATCAATAAACAAGGAACAGTTTGAGAAGAAGAAGAACGACACACTGGATCCTGAACTGTGAGTCGGCTGCTCGTCATATCTTCGTTCATGTCAGCGATGAAGTGAATTAGTTTGGAGCGTCAGCGCTAATAACGTCTCTCCTCCCTGTCATCGTTTGCAGGCTTGTTGAATGTTTGGACTGTGGACGTCGGATGCATCAGATCTGTGTCTTGCACAATGAGACAATCTGGCCG
Organism: Malacoctenus gilli; assembly: GCA_032164315.1. NCBI lineage: Eukaryota > Metazoa > Chordata > Actinopteri > Blenniiformes > Labrisomidae > Malacoctenus > Malacoctenus gilli. Next base: position 4,396,783 of record JASSRZ010000086.1, on the reverse strand, counting down.
TCGGGGTGAGTTGTAATTGGCCGTCTCTGTTTGTGAAGCTTCAAATGAACGTGAACTCTCTTTTATACAGCTTTGTTGTGGGGATCGATCAACAAAACCTGTTTTCTACCTTTTTTCTCAGCTTTGTATGTGATGGTTGCTTAAAGAAGACAAATAAGACAAGAAAAGAAAACAAGTACTCTGCCAAAAGTGAGTTATAATCTACCTCTGACGTGTTAGCTCGGTAGCATCTCGGGCTTCCATTGTGGTATGAGGTATTTCTTTTTCCTCCAGAGTGTTTTTTCATGAGTTGCCGCGCTCTCACACAGGGTTACCCCAAACCAAGCTGGGTTGCTTTCTGGAGACGAGGGTCAATGACTTCTTGAAGCGCCAGAGCAACCCGGAGGCTGGCGAAGTCTTCATTCGTGTGGTGCACGTGTCCGACAAAGTGGTGGAAGTCAAGCCGGGCATGAAGTCCAGGTACAAAGCGGAGACACTGTCGCACTTGAACGCAGCTTCTCAGTCAGGCTTGGGTGTTTTGTATTGTTTATTAAACGCCATATTTACTTATACTTTGTCTGGGCGTCCGTCATCTTTTCCTCCTTAGATTTGTGGACAGCGGGGAGATGTCCGAGTCCTTCCCCTACAGGACAAAAGCACTTTTTGCTTTTGAGGACATTGACGGAGCCGACGTCTGTTTCTTTGGAATGCACGTTCAGGAGTACGGCTCTGACTGTCCTCAGCCTAACCAGAGGTAATAAAACCCCCCGCTTTTTCAGCAAGTCCTCTCTTTTTCGAGAACTGCAACGTACTTTGTGTTTCTTTCGAATCTATTTTCAGTCGTTCTCATAAACCGATTTCTTTCACACAGGCGAGTGTACATCTCCTACCTGGACAGCGTTCACTTCTTTCGTCCCCGCTGTCTAAGAACAGCTGTTTACCATGAAATCCTCATCGGCTACTTGGAGTACGTCAAGAAGTTGGGGTGAGTTTATCCGCAGTTTGAAAGTGACGCTCCTGATGCGTTGTGGCCATTGTTAAAGGTGTTGCGTGTCCTCCTTAGGTACACCACTGGGCACATCTGGGCCTGCCCACCCAGTGAGGGGGACGACTACATCTTCCACTGTCACCCTGCTGATCAGAAGATCCCGAAGCCCAAACGCCTTCAGGAATGGTACAAAAAGATGCTCGACAAAGCCGTGGCGGAGCGCATCGTGCACGACTACAAGGTAACGACTTCTTCCTTTTGTCCCAGAGTGTTTGTAGGTTTCAGTCCATGTCCTTCATGAGTCATTTTTGGATGAGAACCGAAGGGAATGTTACAATTGGAGGACACGTTCAGAGAGCGTGTCAGGCGTGTTCTGACTAACTTGTTGTGGAACGCTGCAAAACACAACTTTTCTTCTCGTTTCACCCCAAAAGGACATCTTCAAGCAGGCGACGGAGGATCGTCTGACCAGTGCCAAGGAGCTGCCTTACTTTGAGGGGGACTTTTGGCCCAATGTGCTGGAGGAGAGTATCAAAGAGCTGGAGCAGGAGGAGGAGGAGAGGAAGCGGGAGGAGAACAGCACTTCCAACGAGAGTATTGACGTAAGAATGAATCTGCGTTTGTTGTTCTCAGTTTTCAGCTGCATGGGAGGGAAATGAGGGAAAAAGCTTCAATTACTCTTTGTACACCTGTCGATTGTGTGATCACATTGTTTTCTCGACCTCTCTTGCGCAGGACACAAAAGGTGACAGCAAAAATGCAAAGAAGAAGAACAACAAAAAGACAAGCAAGAACAAGAGCAGCCTGAGCCGAGCCAATAAGAAGAAGCCCGGGATGCCAAATGTCTCCAATGACCTTTCACAGAAACTTTATGCCACCATGGAAAAACACAAAGAGGCAAGAGGAGGAAAAAATATCCCTTTTTTTCTGTTCGATAATGATGAGTCATCGCGAGTCAAACTGTGTTGGTGGAGTGTGAGCTGTGCTTCAAAACGAAGCTTCCTGGGATGCTAATTTGCTTCTGCAGCTCAATTAACAGCATATTTCAGCAACTTCACAGCCAACGTATTCTGCCTTTTAATGTCGGATTTTGCTCTTTGTTCTTTTTTTTTTTTTACCCTTCTTGCAGGTGTTCTTTGTGATCCGGTTGATCGCAGGCCCCATGGCAAACGCCTTGCCCCCCATCGCCGATCCGGACCCTCTGATGGCATGCGACCTCATGGATGGCCGCGATGCTTTCCTGACGCTGGCGCGGGACAAACACCTCGAGTTCAGCTCGCTGAGGAGGTCCATGTGGAGCTCCATGTGCATGTTGGTCGAGTTGCACAACCAAAGTCAGGACCGCTTTGTTTACACTTGCAACGAGTGCAAGCATCACGTGGAGACTCGGTTCCACTGCACCGTTTGTGAGGTGAGTTTTGGACTGCAGGCTGTTTTTGATGGGTATGGTTAGTTCTGATCGGTAAAGGAAAAAAAGGCCACGCTGGATGTGAAGCTGTCGCTGACAATCGTGCGCTTTTTGCAGGATTACGACCTATGCATCACGTGCTACAACACTAAGGGTCACGAACACAAGATGGAGAAGCTCGGCCTCGGCTTGGACGACGAGAGCAGCAACCAGGCGGCCGCGACCACTCAGAGCCCCGGCGACTCCCGCCGCCTCAGCATCCAGCGCTGCATCCAGTCCCTCGTCCACGCCTGCCAGTGCCGAAACGCCAACTGCTCTCTGCCGTCCTGCCAGAAGATGAAGCGCGTGGTTCAGCACACCAAGGGGTGCAAGAGGAAAACCAACGGCGGCTGCCCCATCTGCAAGCAGCTCATCGCTTTGTGTTGCTACCACGCCAAGCACTGCCAGGAGAACAAGTGTCCGGTCCCGTTCTGTCTGAACATCAAGCACAAGTTGCGCCAGCAGCAGCTCCAGCACAGGCTGCAGCAGGCTCAGATGCTCAGGAGGAGAATGGCCAGCATGCAAAGAGTGGGTCAGCCCACCGGAGGGGCCCCCGGAGGGAACGGTCTGCCCTCTCCTGGAGCCAACAACGGAGCCACTGGTCCCGGCACCCCCACGTCTGTCGGCACCCAGCCTCCTACCCCGCAGACACCCACCCAGGGGAACATGGCTTCGCTCCCTCAGCAACAGGGAGTCGGGATGGGCGGGATGGGCGGACTGGGAACTCCCGGCCAGCAACAGCAGATCCAACAGCAGAGCGGAGCCATTCCCCCTCAACACCACCTCCATCAGTTTCAACAAGTGGGTGGAGGCGGGATGATGAATTCTCCTCAGCAGCAGATGGTGCCTCAACTCCAGCAGCAGCCTCCCAATGTCCAGCAGCTGCAGCAGCAGCAGCAGCAGCAACAGCAGCACCCTGGTGGGTTACCTCCTTACAACCCAAGACCACCGGGGGCTTCTCCTCTTCATCAGTCTATGGGAAAGCCTGGTTTGGGCCCAGCCACCCCACCACAACAACAACCCAACCCAGGCCAGGGACCCATGTCGGTGCAGGGCCAGCAGCAGGGGCCTCCGTTAGCGGCAGTCGAGACGGCCCTAAAGATCCAGCGCCTTGCCGAGACCCAGAGGCAGATGGCTCAAGCCCAGGCGCAGGCGCAAATCCGTGGCTTGGGACAGGGGGGCATGATGCCGCAGCATCCGCACCATCAAAACAACCAGGCTCAGATGGGAATGCCCCACATGGGGCCCCAGGGCATGCCCCCACAGACTCAGGGAGTTGTTGGCAGGACTATGTTGGACCCCCAGCAGCAGGGAATGCTCGCTGGGATGCAGCAAGGCGGTCCTCAGTCGCAGTTGCCGCCTCAAGTCCAGCAGCAGCTTCAGCAGGGAGGCGGCGGGCAACTCCAGGCTGCAAACCAGCAGTGGGGAGCGGGGGGGCCGACCATGAACCCTCAGCAAAGACCAGGCATGATGGGTCACATGGCGCCACAGCAGCAGCCAGCCGTGCCTCAGCAGCAGCAACAAATGATGAATCCGCAACAGTCTCAACCCGGGAACCGCGGGCTGATGCAGGTTGCGGGGATAGCGGGAGGGGCAGCGGGGGCGACCGCGTCACTCGCGGCCGCGGCAGGAGCCGGAAACCTGCCCCAGGCGGCGCTGCAGGAGCTCCTAAGAACTCTGCGCTCGCCCAGCTCACCTTTGCAGCAGCAGCAGGTGCTGAACATCCTTCGGTCCAACCCGACCCTGATGGCAGCGTTTATTCGACAAAGAGCGGCCCGCTATCAAGGTGGTCAGGGTGGTCCCGGAGGAGCGGGAGGCCCTCCGCCCGGAGGTCCCGCTGGGGTGAGGTTTCAAGGGCCTGCAGGAGGGCTGCCAGGTGTAGGGGGGCCGGGGGCCAACCAGCTCGCGAATATGGACGGACAGCAGCAGGTCGTGAACCAGGCAGGCCAGCCAGGGATGAATATTGCTCAGGGGGGAGCGGGTGGAGGGAACATGCCCACCATAGCTCAGCTACAGCAATTGCAGCAGCAGCAACAGCAGCGCCAGATGTTACCCGGCAACCTGCAGCAGCAGCAGCAAATGGCTGCATTGCAGCAGCAACAACAGGGGGCTATGCAAGCGGGACAGCAAGGCAACATGGCCAATATGAATCCACAGTTCAGAGAGCTGCTTATGAGGAGACAGCTGCAACAACAACAGCAGCAGCAGCAGCAGCAACAACAACAGCAACAGCAGCAGCAGCAAATGGCAAACCACGGGCAGTTCCAGCAGCCACAAGGACTCCAGCAGCAGCAGCAGGGCCAGCAAAACTTCATGCAGCCTGGCCAAGGACAGCCAGGGATGCCCCCCTCCTCCCAACCCCAGCCTGGCGGCGGCGGTGGTGTCGGGGTTCCTCAGCAGCAACAAGGAGGACCACAAGGTGGGCCTGGACAGCTCGGCCAGCAGCAAGGATATCCTAATTCCATGTCACAAGTAGCTGCGGCGATCCAACAGAGGCTCCAGCATCAGATGCAGATGCAGCAGCAGCAGCAGCAGCAACAGCAGCAGCAGCAGCAGCAGCAGCAAAATCAAATGGGAGGCCTTCAAGGGCCCGACGTCGGGCCAGGCGGAGGTGCCGGAGGACCTTCGCTCCAGTCGGTTCAAGGCGGACCCGGGCCGGGGCAACAACCACAAGGCGGGCCCTCGTTGCCCCAAGCGTCCCAAGGCATGCTTCCCCAGAACATCCACCAGAGGCTCCTGCAGCAGCAGCATCTCGGAGGGGGCTCGCCAGCCCACCACAGCAGTCCCATGAGTCCTCAGCAGCAGATGGCCCAGTCGCCACACCTGCAAGGCCAAGGTGGACTCGGCCCGGCGGGTTCTCTCAGCAGCCAGGTCAGGTCGCCGCAGCCGTCTCCCAGGCCGCAGTCGCAGCCGCCGCACTCCAGCCCTTCCCCGCGCATGCAGCCCTCCTCGCAGCCGCAGCCCTCACCCCACCGCATCTCTCCACAGACTCAGACCGGATCGCCCCACCCGGGCCATCTGAGTCAGCATCACCCCAATATGGCTCCTCCGCAGCCCCCGCAGCCACAGCAGCAGGTGTTGCCTCAGCAGCAACCCGGCAGCTCTGTGGACCCCAGTCAGTTCAGCTCCGAGCAGAACGCGCTCATGTCCCAACTGAGCGGCAGGACGGGAATGCACGGCGGGCAGGGGGGGCAGTCCGACTTGCTGGGCGGGAACAATAACGGCAGCGGCGGCAACAACAGCCAGGAGCTGGCCACGAACATTAACCACAACCTCATGTAGCCCCGCCTCCAGACTGTCCTCCTGTCGCCGCTGCCGCCGATGACAAACTGCCATGGAAGGAGAGCCACCCGGGACGACTTCGGCTTTGGGCTTTTAGAAGTTTTTATTTTCTATTTAAATATTTTTGTGATGTACAAATATGAACTGAAGCTTCCTTCCTATGGGAGATGCAACATCAATCTTAGAAGTCGAGAAATAAATTAAAACAATGGTAAGTTATTGCTGTTAATATATATATCTATATATTTTTGCCAATTGTGTACAAAAAAGGTGGAAGGGGGGGGCAGTGTTTCAGGTTGAAGATATTTCTTCCTTAAGTATATGACACAATATTTTTGGGGACTGAGAACTTTGCCTTTTTATGAATATTTTTAAGACTTCAACAGTGGCTAAAAATGAGAAAGTGAGTTGACACAATGTACCTTTGTTTTCTTTTTTGGTTGTTTTCTTTTTTCTTTTTTATTCTCGTTTCATTCTCCTCAAATACCCAGTCATGATTGTATCTATTCTGCAGAGAGTACGTTTATTTTATTTCTATAATATTATTATTATTATTATTATTATTATTCTGTTCCCTGGACGAATTGTACAACAAGCATATCTTCCGCTACATTTTACAGTGACTGCATCGACGCCGCGTACACACACATACACACACACACACACCGACACACACACACACACACACACCGACACACACACACACACACACACACACACATACACACACACACACACACACACAGTGTGGGGATCAGGAGGAGAGAGTGTTCATGCAGTTTGATCTTTGACAGCTATCTAAAGAGTTTCGTTGTTGTTGTTGTTGTTGTTGTTAATTGGTTTGAATGAAACCATGACAGTGTTTTGGGGCGGCGGAGGGGTGACGCCGTCTGCGGATCTGGTCCTATTTTTTGGCAAATCTTTGGCCTCGTCTGCAGGTTGGGCAGGGGGGAGGAATCCTTGTTGCCCCCCCCCCCACGCCCCCCCACCCCCCCCTCCAGTTTTTGTTCCCGTGAATGTGCACTTTCCCTAAGCCACCCACGCCCTCTCTCTCCCGCCTCCCGCGTGAACGCGGAGGGGCCGAACTCTTGATGCTCGGAGGAAGGGAAAGGAAGGTTTGCACCGCTTTGGAGCTGGCGAAAAGAAAGGTTGTGCGTGTACATAGATGACAACCGTGTTTATGAACTGTGAGAAGTCTTCTTGTTTCATGGCTGCGGAGGCTGAGAGGAAAAAAAAAAGACCCCAACAAAAAACAAAACCAACAAAAAACAATCCTGCCTGTATCCCGTATCCGCCACCTGCGACGGTTCGACCTTTTCGTTCCTCATCCTCATAACTGCCTCTCAGCCGTTCGATGTTAGTACTGTACAAACTAAGAGACGATGGACTCGGACACCGTTTTTGTTTTCCTTTTTGTAACGAACGTAAAAGATGTATAAAGGTGTACATACTTTAAGAACCTTACGAGCAGAGAACTTCTTTTCTGCTGCTTGTTTCCCCTCGTTTTGATTGGATATTTGCTGTAATGTGTATAAAAAGACAAAAAAAACCCAACAACTACAGAAGTGCTCCTGAGCTACTGTACAGTATTGAGATTTTTCTTTTCTAAATATGTACAGTATGGGGTGTAGTAGGTCACAAGCACCAATGCGCCTTTTTCTGTGTATTTTTCGACGAGGATTTTGGGTTGGGTCGGGGGGGGGCTACAGGGAAGTCACACACCTGAACAATCTTCAAGTTTTAAAAGGCCTGCAGGGAGCCGCAGGAAGGGTTAGTTGGAGGTGTGATCTGAGGTGGGGGCAGGGCGGGGGGGGGGTGATTTGGTCATTTAGCTTTTTACGGAGAGGACTGAAGACACAGTATGATTCACATGCTCACTATTTTTCTCAGTAGGTGGGGCTTGCTGGGTTGTGGGGTGAGGGAGGGAGGGAGGGGGGGGACGCATCAGAACCAGGTGGCAATATATCTTGAGACTTATTTTATAAGAAAAGAAAAACACGAGGAAAAACTGTCTTTTATATATAGATATATTATTTAATTTTATTTTTTGGAAATAAAACTTGAAGCTACAGGAATTATTAGATAAAAAAAAAAACAGAAAACATGTTTTGTTTTGTATTAAAGAAGTTATGGTGATGCAAAAAGACACTGCAGACAGTCCTTCAGTTTGCCCCCCGGGGAGGCCGTGGAGTATATTCTACCATCCTTTTTTGATGAAGTGTTTCATGTACATGAATATAGTTGTAAACATACTGAATCACTGTACAAACTGATGGCAACTGAACAAATAGTTTTGTTTTTATCATTTCTTTTCCTAAAAAGAGACTGGAAATAAGACTATTTAAATATTTGTTTAGTATTCAAATGGAATCTTTGACCACTTTTTATTTTTCGTTCCTCTTGTTAACAATTTCGGTGCTTGCTGAGAGAAAGCAAAAATAACTGTTGCTCCATTTTCATTAGTTTTTTTTTCTTTTTTTTTTAAGTTATTCTGGTGGTCTTTTTTTGCCAATAAATTAATTGTACAATAAAGTATGTTTGTACCATTGGAAAAATTACTTCAGTCTTGGCTCCTCCTTCCATGTATATCCAGGTTTGTGCTGGAGTAACGAGGGACATGTGGACTCGTCTGAGCGCCATTCAGAGGGGAGCTTCTACTTTGATTACTTTTTCAAAAGAATCCTTTCATTTTCTGAAAGCATGACTCAGTTTGAGCTGGAAGCCGCGCGGCAGCTTCAGTGTCCACTCATGAAAAAAACCCAAGCACACACGATGTGAAATGTCCACGCTGAGTTGTGTCACTTTCCTGCGTTAGGGGGCACTGTTGTATCAGTTTTTTTTTTTGTCTCCCTTTCACTTCACCAGAAATACCCGCAAGGCTCCACCTTGGATGAATAGGCTCCTCCCACTTGACGTGTCTAACTTTTGCTCAGTCCGGGAGAAGTATGAGGAAGTGAGGCTCCCTCTTACCAAACCCAAATACAAGCGGAAGAAAAACTCTGCCACCTGTCTTGATTTTTAATGATTGAGTGTTGTTGTGGACCTTTGGGACCCGGCTGACTCAGGTGAGCCGCCGATCGGAGGCAGACGATTCAAACCCATACTCAGACCAGTGTGTCAAAGCGTCCCGGGGCGTCAAAGGGGCTCGAACCAAAGTCACGATCGAGGCCCGCCAGTGACGGAAAAGCGGACGGAAACGATGTTTTTAACCTGACGGCGCGTGTTTGTTTGTCTTTTTTTAAAAAATATATCTGCGTCCTCGTGCAGAGTGACGCAGTAGTAAAAACGAGCGCTTGTTATCACTTTCGAAATTGCGTCAGTGTTATTGGGAGGACGCGCGATCGCAGCCTCTCACGGCCCGATTGTTGGAGAAGCGCCGCTGAAGTGCACTCTTGAGGGCCAGAAGCCACACTCGGATGACCTCTGTAGACAACACACTCTAAAACACTCTGAACAACGTGTGAGGCTGGTTAAAACACGATCATCTGCACTGAGGGCCCGCTGAAGGTTGCACAGTTTGCGCCCTGCGGATTCATGGTCTCACCTGACAGCTTCACATGTAGTCAGATGGCCTGGACCCCTAAAGTTACTGCACCAGCATCCATCCATGCATTCAGTCTCACTCATACTTTCCCTATTTAATAACAGTACAAGTAACAGTGCCAGTATCTCTAACTTGTCCCGAGAAGAATAAGAAAAACAAACAAGAAAAAGTTACAACTTGTTGTTCTGCGGCGAAACAACGCGTTTATTGTGCATCACTGAAGCCTCGCATGTGTCTCTTGCAGGATTACGACCTCGTGTCGCAGCGCCGGGAGCAACAAGCTGGCGGCCGCTGACGGCAGCAGGCAGGCGGCGCTGCAGGAGCCTGCAGGGGCGACCGCAGGGGCGACCGCGTCACTCGCGGCCGCGGCAGGAGCCGGAAACCTGCCCCAGGCGGCGCTGCAGGAGCTCCTAAGAACTCTGCGCTCGCCCAGCTCACCTTTGCAGCAGCAGCAGGTGCTGAACATCCTTCGGTCCAACCCGACCCTGATGGCAGCGTTTATTCGACAAAGAGCGGCCCGCTATCAAGGTGGCCAGGGTGGTCCCGGAGGGCCTCCCGCTCCTCCGGGACCTCAGGAGGGAGCTGGTTTGCACCCAGCCTCCCCACCACAACAACAACCAAACCCTGCCCCTGACAGCAGCAACCAGGCGGCCGCGACCACTCAGAGCCCCGGCGACTCCCGCCGCCTCAGCATCCAGCGCTGCATCCAGTCCCTCGTCCACGCCTGCCAGTGCCGAAACGCCAACTGCTCTCTGCCGTCCTGCCAGAAGATGAAGCGCGTGGTTCAGCACACCAAGGGGTGCAAGAGGAAAACCAACGGCGGCTGCCCCATCTGCAAGCAGCTCATCGCTTTGTGTTGCTACCACGCCAAGCACTGCCAGGAGAACAAGTGTCCGGTCCCGTTCTGTCTGAACATCAAGCACAAGTTGCGCCAGCAGCAGCTCCAGCACAGGCTGCAGCAGGCTCAGATGCTCAGGAGGAGAATGGCCAGGGACCGCAGAGGCCGGGGTTAGTGGTGCCTTCAAGATTGAAAAATCAACATTTGTTTCATGCGCTGATCTTGACGTCTGCCTGCTCGCCTTTATTTCCTGTCAAATGTCTCTGAATTTCTTTGGATGCCCATTCTCGATGCATTTTAGGGTGAATTTTACAACAAAGGGGAGGCTTGCTTCTGTGTATTGGATCAACTCTTGTAAGAGTGCATCAATAAAGATGACCTGAACCCGTCTTTATTGTCACTGATAATATCTGTCTTTCTTACGGGTCCTGACAGAGTCAATGACTTGCTTCGTATCATATCTAACAGAGCAACATTTATTTGTGTGTTCCCACAGAACTACATTGTACACACTCGCAGACCCGGGCGGGTAATGTGCAGGGTTACATCACGGTAAAGTGCAAAAAGTGGTTGGCTCTATTGGACCGAAGCAGCGCAAGCAAACCACGTCAGGCCGCGCTCGTCCCGTCAGCGTTTTCGCCATTCCCTTCGTCTGAGGCGTCGGCTCGCCGCAGGCTATATAAAACTGCCCCGCGGCGGCGTCGGTGGGACGGGCACACGGGTACATTCAGGGCAATCGTAGAAAAATAACCAGCGAGGGAATACGCTCCCTCCAACGCTCTCGTCAGTCGGCCTCAAGTCTTTGGCCCGCGGAAGAAACCAGACGTGCTCAAAGAAACGTAGGGACAACGCAACACACTCGCGCGTGTGTGTGTGTTCAGTGAAATAAAGTTTGAGAGCTCATTTCAAACTGTCAAAGAAGTACAGACGGTGACTGAGTGAACTTTTCGCTTCGCTTGACATCCTGCTGTATTTTTTGACTGTTTTTTTTTGTGTTTTGTTATTTTAACAAGGCTCAAGTCACAATCTCAAGCACATGATTCGCTTGTGAATACATGAGTTTGACACAGAAACACAATCCTTGTATGTTCGATGAGAACTTCCCTGTTAGACGGGAGACCGACGTCAGCTTTGAGGGTGACTGAGAATTCCAGGGGGACTAAACCTGTGGCAATACTAGTTTAAATAAATAAATACATAATAATAAGCCAGTCCTTGAATGTCTCCCGAAAGTAAACGCAGACGCAGAAGCATGATCTCCAACGTCAGGGGGCCCCGTGACCTCAGGGGCCCTCTGCAGACCGCAGTTCGAGGTGCCGTCGAATCTCCGAGGCTTCATCACTTCCTGGATAGTGAAATCGGCCCGCCAGCGTTTCCTTGGAAGGACGAGGACTTTGGGTCCGGACACGTGCGAGGCGTTTGTTTCAGGAAGAACTCCAATCGAGGGACGTCTCCGAACAAGACCAAAACAAAGGCGGCGTCAGGCACTTCCGTTCCCTACGGGTTCGTCCCGGTTTGGCGTCCACTGGTGTCGGCCACATGCGGGAATGACCTCGTGTCGTCCGAAGGTCAGAGCAGTATACTGGAAGTGAAGTGGCGGCGAGCTACTGGATACCGGCATTAAACGACAGCGACGAGCTACTTGAGGACTGAACAGCGCCAGCGATGGTAGTTTGAGGGTCCGTCTCCACGAAGGAGCCGCGAGAACGCAGACACGGCGCATTGGAGACGACGGCGGGAGAGGAGAGAGGCAGGCAGGCAGGCTACGTCCACTCACTGCAGTTTGGGGTATTTACAGCGTGTCTGTGACCATGTTTACATGCACGGAGGACTCCGTCTCCACAGGTCTCACCTGCTTGTTAAAGGGGGAAGATGCTCTTTCAGTTTTCCTAAACAAGAGGCGCTCCAGATCGCTTAATAGGAAGAGAATGCATTAGTATGCAAGCCCCCCCCCCCCATCTCCCAATTCACAGGGACCCCTGTGGGGCCTCATATGTTTCTACTGAAGCCTAGAAGGGACAAAGCGCCTGTATTTGGGCTCCACTGGTGCTGTGTTCACGCCACCATCCAGCTAAATCATGTTGTTGTAATACGTAAAGTCCCCACTAGAGGCTGCTACGTCACACTGAGTGACTCTGCAACAAGTTTGTCAGAGAATGTGCTTGCTTCAATGGGATTTATTTTAAATCTCATTCATTCTCTGACATTTGACGTACGAATTATTGGCCGGCCACATAAATGACCTGGAAGCCCACCTATTCTCATTGTGAACTGCACTAAATCGTAATTTGACACCAGCCTCGCCAGTCTCGTGAACTGGTGCTGTGTTGAGAGCAGTGGAAGTAGGAAGAGCGAGCACCTCAGCAGGAGTGTGTTTTGCCAGATTGATCAGTTTTGTTGCACTGGGAAGAAACTGGTGCTGTGGGAGACCTCAGATCCTGGTCCACGGGCGTCTCCTGTCTTGGGGACAGGAGCGACCCGCGACCCTTCAATCGGACCAGCCCGAAAGAGAGACCACCTGGATCTCCCCAGGTGGTCTCTGTGCATGTAAACAAACTGGGAGCCACTTGAGGGCCCGATAAAGCCCCGCCAGCCAACCACCTGCTGTGATCGATGCGGTCAGTCCCTCAGCGCCCCCCCCCCCCAATCAGTTACACCTCCAGGCCCCAGTCTCTGAAGAAGCCCTTGGCCACCCTGGATTCTCTGAAAGTCACGGTGAGCGAGTTGAGGGTGACGTCGGTGACCGTCACCGGTCCTGAACCCGTGACGGGTCTCCAGGCGCTCTCTCGTGCAGCGACCTCGTCCGCTTCAACCGCGGAGGTCCAGTGGTCCGCCCTGTCCAGTCCTGAGATGGACAGACGGAAAGAGAGAGAGAGAGGAAAGTGAACGGACCAAACTGCGCCTGTATTCAACAACGGCCTCACGTTAATAGCAGTCGTTGACGAGTCTCTATTCTGCCCTCTGCATGTCGTGCTCGCTAATCAGCTCAGGATGAGGCCTGTTTAACGTCCTTTGGTCGAGAGCCCAGCGAAAAAAGCTCGTGGCTACTCGAAGGTTCAATATGAGCCAAGTCAAACTGGGTCATGATGGTGATTAGAGGCTGAGCCAGTGACACACATACCATTTAAAGTGCCTTCAGTCATCTTCTCCTGAACCTCCTCCTCCTCCTCCTCCTCATCATCTTCCACATTGTCCTCCTCCTCCTCCTCTTCCTCTTCCTCCTCCTCCTCCTCAGCTCCCCGTCCCTCCCAGTCCTCCGGCGTGGGACTCGCGCCGCTCGAGTTAAGGCACCGGAACTGCGACCTCGTCGGCCTGCTGCCCGGCCGCCGGGCGTCCAAGCACCCCTCGTCCTCCTCGGGGAGCAGGGAGCGCGTCAAGGAGAGGCGCAGGCGGGGCGCAGGCTGCTCTGGAGTCTTGTGGGCGCTGCGGAGATCCATCGAGTAGACGGCGCTCTGAATCAGGAAGCAGAAAGAGAGACATCTGTCGATTTCCTTGCAGCTGGGGGGGGGGGGGCTTTTGGACTTTACCTGCAGAAGGAGTCGTTTGGTTTTGGATCCCTTCTTCCTGTGACCCATAGCTCGGTCTCTCTGCTCTCTGGAAAACAACCCAGCACACGTTGGACAACGCGGCCTGAGAACCGCTTCAGTGGTCCTTACACGCGACTGTGAGGTTCCTACAAGCTACGTGCTAATCCCAAATAACAACGGCCTTTGGCCGTCATCTCCCCGTAGTATCCCGCGCGTTTCTGCGGTGCCGCATGCGGGCCTTACTTTTCCTCATACGCCTGCACCAGCCGCTTGTCCAGGATGTGTTCCTCGGGCTCCCAGGTGCTGTATCTGCCACAGGTTAAGGAGAAAAAAAAAACATCTCAAAGAATGTCCGTTGAAATCGATCATTTATTTCCATATCTTGTCATCTGATTTGATCACATTGTGTGGTGACAAAGCTTCCAAGATCCCCAAAAGTTGCACATCATGCAAGTTGTATCACCATCCAATTTGCTATATGTTTTTCCCACACGTGCACGATGAAACATCTCCTCATCCTCTCGCACTCACTTGGGCGGCCATCCCTTCCACTTCAGCAGGTACTCCACGTTCCCCTGCGGACACACACAGTTCACGAGCGACGTCAGACGACGCTCAGAGGGCTTGGCACCTTCTCCCCCGCGCCTGCTCTCTGTGTTTGGTTCAACACAACAGGGCAAGGCTGCTTATGGGCCGCCACTTTCCAAAACACCCTCCTCAGTACAGTCTGATAAAAAAAAGGAGCTTTTAATGACAGAATCCCAGCTGAGTCCTCCAGCAGTGTCAGGGGGACGCCGTCACGCCGTTATAGATTACCCATAAACACCGCATGCTCTGAAAGTCGCCGTGTGTTTTCCACACCGGGCCAGGAGCGTCTCAGCATCCGTCATCCGCGGTGACATCACCCCGACACGGAGGTATTCTCAGCGGGTGAAGTCACCTCCTTTCCCGGCCTCGTCTTGCTCACCCGCTTCCAGTCGCAGGGAAGCCGCCGCCGCCGCCGCCGCCGCCGCCGCCACCGCCGCCCGTAAATCTGAGCGGCCATAATTTTGGCCCCCCCTGGAGCACAGCTGTCACGAGCCACACATAGATCCTCCGAGGTCTTTAACATCACAGAATTTCTTTGGGCAAATTATGAATGATTATTTTTAGAAAAAAAACCCAAACCGAGCTGAAATCGTGTTACACGTATAGGAGACAGAAAAATGACAATTTAAACTTTTCATCTGCCTGTTGCCTCCAAAAAGGTATAAAAAGAAACAAAAGATACAGGAAAGATTTGTTTTTTTGTTAACATGTGGAAACTAAACGGCCACATTACATCTTATCTTATGATAATAACCATTAACCAAGAACAAATAACACTATAATATGGTATAATCCAACATTTTTCGGGGAGTTTCATTTGATGTTTTTCTTAACTACTCTAAAATTCACAACATACTTTGTTAAACCTCAGAGTTTTAGAGAAGGGGGGCGCTTCTGTGCGCTATGGGACCCTCGGCTCTTCGCTCCGCACCCGCATGTGTCAACAACCAACAAAAACAACAACAACGCAACTTGAACCCAAAGCCAATCGGTACACGGGCCCGAAACGGGGGGGTCGGAATCATCGCGTGCCCGTCAAACCAGAGCTCAAACACCTGACACGTTAAGCTTTGGGGCCACAGCCCCCCCACCCCCATTTTTTTTAACCTCCACCCCTGCAATTAGATAACCGGCTTAGTTGCGCAGCTCGCGTCTTTTAATCTCCCGAGCTTTCATTAGCATCCAAAGTAGCATCCACTAACGTGTCGCCCCCCCCCGATGCTGACCACTGATGGAGTTGCCCCCCCCCCCTTCCCTCTTACCTTTCTAACTCTCTTCTTCAGGATCGATTCCACGGCAAACACTTGCTCTCCAATCGCGGACAGCTCCATCTCCGCGCGCGCCGCCGCGGCTCCGCTGCCTCCCGTGAACTGTCAAAGTGACGTCCTTTCCCCCCCCACCCCTCCCGCAAACAAAGCTAACGTTAACATGACGGCGGAGCCGTGCCCCCCTCCCCCCTCCCCGCCCGAGCTCCCGCCTCCCCCGCTCGATCACACCTCACGGGTCCATGTAACCGGAGCGGCTCCCTCCTGCTGGGTGTTCCCGAGCGTCCGGTGACTTTACAGAATCTGCGACACATCTGCACACGCCGCTCCGCGCACGCCCGCCGCCCGAAGCGCGCCCCCTCACGACGCGCGCCGCCGCCATCCGTTTTATCCAGTTGAAGTATGGATGAGAAGAGGGGAAAAATGACAGTACTCACTTCCTTGAGCTCACTTAAAGTAGCAGCGCAGCTAAAGTGTTCATCAATGAAAGGCGAGATGTTGCTTCAGACCGCAAAGAGTGAACGGTGGCCTGGTGAGGAAATCATCCTCTCCGCTTATCCGGTTGTTTTGGTCTTGTTTGGTTTGGTTTCTCTTTTTTTTTGGGGGGGGGGGGGGGGGAGTTGTTTTTTGTTTTTAGTATTTTTTTTAAGAGGTCACTGTCATTGACCCTTTAGCCAAATTAGCATGTTTAATTGTTGTGGGAAACCGGAGTACCCGGAGGAAAACCCATTAAGGCACATGGAGAACATGCAAACTCCACACAGGAAGCCCGTTAGGAGCCTCGCTGCGAGGGGACGGAACTAGCCACCGCCCCCTTGTGCCGGCCTAAGGTGGAGGAAGTTGACCGGAAGAGGTCTGTTTAGTTTCTTTGAAAGAAACTCCTGAATCGCTTCCAGGCCGACTTCCTCTCGGGTGGAGCCTGCAGCTGCTGCTCCAAGGTGGCCATCTTCATCAGCAGCTCCTCGGTGGTCTCGGCCCTGGCCTCTCGCTGGTGTCGGAGGTCCTCTTTCATCTCCCCCAGCGACTGGAGGAGCTCGGAGCGCTCGAGGCTCCACCTGGACCGCTCATCATCCATCTGTTCTTGTACCTGGACGATGGCGTTCTGCAGGGCGGAGGAGGCTCGATTGTGCTCGGCCAGTAGGCAGCTTTTCTCCTGCTCCCTCTGGCGTTGCTGCTCCTCCTCCACCTGCCGAGCTGCGTCCAGTGTGGCTTCCAGGCTGGAGCCGGCCTCCTTTTGCTCGGAGAGACGTCTCTCTGCGTCCTCCCTCCGGGTCCTTCTTGCAGTAGAGCCGCTTCCAGCTCCAGAACAGCCTGAGGGCTCTTGGCGTAGAGTTGCTCCTGCTTCTGGGCCGCTGAGGTCCAAGCCTCAAGTTGTCGCTGGACTTCGCTGAAATCTTTCTGGAAGTCCTCTCGGACCTCCTGGATTTCAGACTGGAGAGCCACCTTCTGCAGCTCCAGCTTGGCGATGATGGCCTCATTTCTGTCCAAGGGCTTGTTGGACTGACGGTCCAGGATCTTGGGAGGGTCCACTCTTGGTTGAGCCACACATGAGGCGTTGCCGTAGCTCACGCCTGGCACCACCTGGGGTTGACCCGGACGTTTTAGGATCCGGCGTGCAAGCCCGGCCTCAGCGCGCTGCGCTTTGGCGGTGGCTGCCCCAATATGCGGCGTCCTGCTCAGACTCCCCTTTGACTGCCGAGCTTCAGCCAGCTGACGGGCAGGAAATCATTTGGGTCTGCAAAGTCCAAACAAACATGAATAGAATTCATAGTTAATGATGAACCTGGATACCCCTGTTCATCTTTGAGAATGTGAATACGATTAATTTACAATTCATTTTGCATGAACACACCACGGATTGCAGCTCGTCCGTAAAGTGCCATATAAGCATTTTATTTGAATGCAAAAGAAAAACAACAAACAAAAAGAAACAGACAGTGACAATCAGGATTCCTTGTGTGGGATTGGCTGAATGGATTGTCCTGCAAAGTCAATGCACAAGTGCGACACTTGTCACCACGTGACTGGGTTGAAACCTCCAAAAAGTCCATGACCGACTTTCTTGAAAAGTCCAAAGGTGGACACCTTGGCGGCGTAGCGTCCTTCCAAATCGCTGCTCTGTTTACATCAACGAGCTTCACCTGCTTCCACTCTCAACTTCAAACCGGTGCTTTGGGATCAATCTCAGTGTCATCTTTCAGACCTACATACAAACACTCACACTCACGAGCACACGCACACACACACATATACACAGAAACACACACACACATATATTTTATGTAAACAAGTTAAGGCCAACATTGTCGTGATTGGACAATACAGTATCAGTAATGATGATAAATCTGAAAGCTACAACAGTGGAATCTCTCATAAGGCTCATTCCAGAAACACGTTTGGACTTTTCACTCACTTTTCCTCACCTACTTTTCCCCCCTTTAAAGCACTCTGTTCTCCACCCCCCCCCCCTTCCTCCTCCACCTGATTCTCACTTGCAACCAACCGTCCCACCATCCAACCCGAAGCTTCACACACTGCTGACGTGTCGTCTGAACCGTGTTTGGCATGTTTGACCCAAAAAAGAGAGAGAAAAAAAAAGGAGAAGCCAGGTGGTCCCCGGTGCCACGGAGGACCGCCGTGCTGCCGAGACCTCTGGGTGAGAGCGTCCAGCGGCACGACCCAATGGGAGGTGATGTTTGAGGCATCATATTGAAACTGTGAGGAGGAACCATGGCTCTTGAAGCAGACGTTTGGAAGAGGACAGGGACGTCCAAGAGTTAAAAAAAATAAAAGAATTTTTTTGTCATCTTGACTTTTTCACAGATTTCTGAATTTATAGTCAAACTAAGCGCAAAGTGAGGATAAGTTTAACCCAAACTCTGAGCCTTCACGCTGGACACCATGTGTTCAAAGAGCAAGGCGCCGACTTGATTCGATCAACCATTTAGAGTACAGGTTTCATCATCGCCTGAACTTGAAAGAGGACAGTTTGACTTTCAAAGAACCAAATTTGTTTTTTAACAAAAACACAACAGATAAGACAAGGTTGATTCTGCTAGGAGGCGAACGTCCACCAGAGGGCGCGCTCGCCTGGCTGTTGCATTGCTGTGTTGCTGTATATAAAACCGTGGTGGGGGCAACAGACCTGCTTGTGAATCAGTCTGCGCCTTAAGCGTCGTCACGGACTGCAGGAATACAAAGTTGGCAACTGCGACGAGTTTGACCTGTGGGGTGCGACGGAGAGACGGAGGGGCGTGTGGTGGGAGGAGTCACGCCGAGGCGAGGGAAGGGCACGCTTTGGTGAAAACGAGGGACGGATGGCAGACACGGACGGGGGGGGACGCTCACAGCACCAACGAAGAAGCGGGACCACGAAGAAGCACGGGGCGAACGCCCCGGGGGAGGCAGGCACATCAACACAGCTTGGTTTGTTTGTTTTCTCCTCAAAGAGTCGTGAGCTCCCGTCACGTCAGGAACTTACAAAGGGAGAGAAAAGTGACGCTGAAAAATATGCATCAATATGTATAAAAACACAAAAGTAAAGCAGAAAATAAAAGGGTCAACTTCCAGGAGACTGGACGGCGCCGAGAGGAAACTCTGGGATTCATCCGTTCTCCCTGGAAAAGTGTTTTGCTTCCTTCATCGCGTCGCATCTCACCGGCTTGATGTCCAGCAATGGCCGTGTAAACAAAACCCAGAACAAAAAGGAGGGGGCCAGAAAATAGAGATCTGCGCGTGTGCATCGATGCGGTTGGCCGTGCACGACGCTTCCTCCTCTCCCACGCGTCCCAGCGACTCCACCGCTACGGCCCCGGTTTCGTCTGTGATTGGCCGGTTGGGCGTTTTAGCATTCGGACCGCCAGGTCTGGTGGGCCTCCACCTCCTCGGAGACGACGAGCAGGAGTTCACAGTTCTTCCCTCGCAGCTGCTGGCGCAGAAACTTCCTGAATGTCGGAAGCAAACCGGACAAGGAGATTAAAACGTTTGACAGCAGCTACTTGAAAGTTTGAGCTACTTTTAGTACTTCAAGCAGCTCCCTCTGGTGGCTGTTGGCAGCATGGTTCAAACTCTCATCTGTGGGACAAACGGGCACATGGTGGGCAACCCGTGCACACTCTCACCTGAGCTCATCCGGGTGACCGATAGGCTGTGGGTTCCGCAGTTTGGAGTCCAGGTTGTAGTAGACCCCGCCCACCTCCCGGACGCCTATCCAGTGCTGGCGTTTGAGCGGCAGGCGGAGAGGCCCCCAGCGCAGGTTGGACGGCACGTTCAGGATGAAGCCCTCCACGTTGGACAGCTCGATGCTGCCGACGTCCCTGCGGGGACGGAGGAGGGGGCGGGGTTATATAGAGGTCGGAGGCACCGCGGGACACACCTCCCCTGAACCGACACACAGGAGCAGCAGCCTTCAGAACGTAAACACAAAGACGGTTTCTTCATGGACGCACAGCGGGGAAACGCCGGCGAAACCCCCCCGCTCGGTCAGCGAGTGGTGGGCCTGCGGGCGAATCAAAGGGACCATTCAGCTGGAGAGGGGCTTTACGGATCCCACTGTGGGCCTTCGAACTGGTGATCGTCGAGCTGCGTGAGTCGGAGGGGTTTCGAGTCGTCGCTCGCCCCTGTTTGAACTCAGCAGTGGTTTAAAAAAACAGCAACAAACAAGGGGGGGCGTGGCCTGCGCTTGGGCTCGCCCCGCCTGAGGCCGGTAAACATCTCCAAAGATGAAACGCGGCCACGAATGATCCGGGAACAAACACGGGTACGAAATACTAACACTCTCGGAGGAGTACAACATCAAATACTTCAGTCACTGCGGGCGTGTGAGCTGCGGGGCCGTGTCACGTGACCAGGAAGTAGGTGCAACGCAAGAGAGACGCTTTACCTTCTTTTATCCCACCAGACCGCCTCGAACCCCCGCGTCTGCAGGGCCGCCATGATCACGTTCACGTCGTAGTTCCCGTTTCCCAGCATGCTCTTCTTGTGCGGCGTCACCATGGTGCTGGGAGACAGCCTGCGAGCAGGTGACCAGAGATTATCCACGGCTCGGTGGCAAACAAAGTGAATTCCAATCAGCTCGCGCGCCGCTTCGGAGTTCATCGCGTCACGTATTGGCAGCGAGGGAATTTTTGACGGTTGGGTCAAAGAGGGTCTTGCCCAGGACCCCGTTATCATTTAGATCAGGCCCTGTGAGTCCCCCCCCCCGCCCCCGACTTCCTCACCTCTGGTAGATCTCCTGCAGAGTGTCCCGGCTGAACGCCGTCCCGTCCTGGAAGACGTTATTGAGCGCGTGCAGAGCGCACAGCTCCCTCCGCTGCTTCTCATGATAAATGGCCGGGGGGATCAGAGGAGGTTGGGGGGGAGCTGGAGGGGTGAGCGAGGAGGAGGAGGAGGAGAGATCCTGCTGCTGCGTCTGCTGCGTCTGCTGCTGCGTGTCTCCGGGATCCCTGGACCTCCGCTCCTCTGCTCCCACCGCGTCTCCTCCTCCTCCTCCTCCTCCTCCTTTCTGCTTGCTGACCTTCCAGGGCATGCAGCCCAGCTCCTGCAGGCCACCTCGCCCCTTCCCCTTCCACTCGCCGGCTGGATACGGAGCGCTTCCCATCCCCGGACGCTCACCACCACCACCGCCGCCGCCGCCACCGTCGCCGCAGCCGCGGCCCCAACTTCCTCCAGCTCCACCACTACCTCCACACCTACTACTTACAGGTCGCTACATTGGCATCATGACAACTGTTGCCAAGGCAACCTCTCAGCTGCTTGGAGGAGAGGAGCGCGCGTGCGTGCGTGGCTGGTCCAAGGGTGGGGGCCGCGAGGTAGACGAGACCTGTGGCTGAGCAACACCTGCTCTCTCAGAGGGACGGTCGGGGAGGAAGGTCGCCGCGAGGAGGGAAGCAAAAAAAGGATCTCGCTCCAAAATAAAAGACCCCTCCTCCAACCAAACCACAGCCGGCTCGTCAATCAGAGCGACGCCACTCTCTGAGCGTCTCCACTTCCTCCATGGCCTGAGGGGGGGCTCGCGGACTGCCGGTCACCGAACTGGGAGCCTCGCAGTCCCCTCCATCACCGAGCTGGCCGACCACAGGAGCAGATCCAACCACGGACGTCTGGGAAAACAAACACAAAGCTGCACTTTTAGGACCTGCTGTTGATGTTTATCACCCCCAAAATGACACCAACAAAAGCTCCAGAACTGCTTATGCAGAAGCAGATGCTGATTCACAGCCTGAATTCAGTCTGAACCACAAGCTCCAGCCCCCGTCAAGTTCAGAACCCCCCCCCCGCCCCTCTCCTAAATTTGAAGAAGGTAAACATTTCCAGTAGCTCTCACATGAGAGGAAGCAAACCGTTTAGCAAGCTAGCAGCAGAGCACAGCAGCCACACGGACACACACACAGACACTCCACAAACGAGCAGCGGACACTTTTCGGGTCTCGTCTGTGAACACACACGGAGGAAACGTGCCCGTGTCAGGGGCGCAGAGCTGCCGTTAGTCTTGTGGCTCCCCTACGTGACTCCCCAGCAAACCAGGCACGCCGCCTCCTCCTCTCCGCCTTCATAACTTGTTTTTTCCGCTCTCCGTTCACTCACCCCGCTCGTCTCACGCCGCCGCCGGACTCCCGCACGGCCGCCCTGAAAGCCGGGGTCCGCTCTGTCCTCTCGTCCCCCCCCTCCCTCCCACCCCAAACGCCGTCCAGGTCCTTTGTCTCCGCCACTTTTCTTTTTCCCCCCCCTCTCTCCCTGTTGTGACTCTCCGCCGTCTCTTTCTCCGTTCCGTGCAGACGCGCGCATGCGCAGTGGAGCCGCGCTGGCTTCATGTTGCTGTCATCGCCTGCGTCAGTGGACAGCGGAGCGGTCCCTCCCCTGACACTGCGAAAACCCCGCTGCCCCCCCCCCCACACACACCTGGACCCATGTGCACCCCGTGAAGCCAGTGCACTACTTTTTGTGATAGTGTTTATAATTACTGCCTTTTAATACCTCCTATATTTCAGTTGACTCTCGAATGAATACCGACCACTTGTTCTGCAGGTTATTAAGTGCTGACATCAGGTCAGCATTGCTTTTTGCTTTGAAGATACTCACTATAAGTAGAGGAGAATGTGTGAGGGCACGGAGGCAGGTGTCAAACTACATCTATTGACAATCAAAACTGAATAAATTCAAAAGAATTCAGTGAAAAGTTATTTTTTTCTTGATGTAGATACATTCTGGGAGCATCATCAAGTTATTCCAGGCATCAGTTGATCACAGGTACATTTATTTTGCACTGAGCGACAGCGTTTGATGCTGGTCACACCGCTCCAAGTCACGGACGTGATGCAGGAGAGCCCAGCTGAACTCTCAGGTCCCAGGTCTTGGTTTATTTTCCTGGATCATCGTTAAAGTTTGATGTCGCTGATAAATTATTGAGGCCGCAGGAGGGCAAAGCCGCAGAGCGGGGCAGGAAAACATGCAGGGGGGGCCGGGCACACAGAGGAATCACAAGTCATCGAGAGGAAAAAAAAAAAAAGCAACGTTTGTGTGTGTCAGACCGCGATATTTAACCAAAAGCATGTGTGGCACGTTGGAAACCAAGCGGCAAAGCGGCGCGAGTAAATTCATCCGGGCTGCGGCGAACCAGCGAGGTGACAAAAATAACCTGAGGCGAAGAATCACCCTTTCACTTCCAAAGTGTGCGTTCAACATGTGAATGAATGGCTTCCCTGACAAGTGGCTTCACACACACACTCACTCACTCAATCACGCACACACTGTCTTCACTGATTCTGGTTCACGTGTGTCCCAGTTTTTTGGCCAGTCCAGAGGCCATGTCGGCCAGCAGCTCCTCCCTCATGCGCTCCTCCCTCCTCTGCAGCTCGTGGACGAAATGCCCCCTCAGCGCCCGCAGCTCCGTCACACGCCGCACCAGGCGCCTGCGCGTCGCGCTCTGCTCCTCCGGGGGGCGATCTGGCCCGGCGTCCACCAGCTCGGGCGTCTGGCCGCAGCGGGTCGCGGCTTTCGTCAGACTCCCCCCGGCGTCCGTGTCCAGAAGCTCGTCCACCGACTGCGTCTGACCCAGGCGGTCGGCGTGAGTGAGCACCGGGACGATGTAGCCCAGGACTTCCTCTCCGTACAGCTCCTGGGCCGCTTGGACCAGCTGGGTGGCGTCCCGGTCCGCCGCCACGCTGGCGCCCGGCGCCCGGACCACCAGCAGGAAAGCGTGCGGCCCCGGACTGGTGAGCTGGAGGCTCCTCAGAGCTTCTTTGGCCCTCCTGGTTTTTCCCATCGACGGCCCCAAAAGATCCGGGGTGTCGACCACCGTCAGGTCTTTGCCATCCACGACCGTCCTCCTCTGGGTGCTTTCCATCAGCTCAGCGCGCGCAGGCGTCTCAGCGTTGCCCAGGAGCGTATCTGCAAGGGAAGTCCGTCCTCCACCCGGGGGTCCCAGGAGGACCAGCCTCACGCTGCTGTCCGGGTCCGTCTGTGCGTCTGACGGTTCCTCTCCAGATGATCCTGCGGGGACAGAACAAGGAAACTCTCAACAGAAAAAATCATGATCAAGGGGTCTGCTGCAGATTATTAGGTCTGCTGTTTGACATCGTCACGTCGTTCAAGAAAAAAGTGGAAGTTTTGGAAGAAAATGAACTGACCAGTGATGGTTTTGATGACCTTGTTCACCCATTTGAACTTAGAAGCAAACGCTGATGGAAGAACAGATGAACATTAGGAAGCAATTCTCTCTTTACAGTCTGTGTCGTCAAACTTCTTCAGAAATATAAGTCAGTTGAACTCCAAACTTCATCTGAGCTGTTTACCTTCATTTCTAAGTCTATCTGCAACATACAGTGAAAGGTTGAAACCTCTTCCGTCACTCACCAACAAGAAAGCGCCAGACTCGAGACAGCCATTTACACAGGCTCTGGATTCCTGACACAAAAGTCACAAACGAAAAAAGGTGTTAATTTGGCTTTATAGGAGGGGGGGCTGTGAGGAAGTGATGCTGAGACAAAGTACGCTTTTGGTTACCGCGGAGGGTCCCCACGAGGCGGCCCACCCAGCCCCACAGAGCCGTCAGACCTGAGGAGGAAAAACGGATGTTTGTGCTTGCCTTTGTGTTCATAGCAGTTGTGTTTGTCTAAATTCAGAGCTTGTGGGGGGGCAGCGCGGCGTGACCTTTGACCCCTTGGTGAATAATCCCTAGTACCTCACCAGTTAAGGAGCAGAAGATGCGAATGGGCCATCGGATGAGAGCCGGGAGAGCTGCGGGGAAACAGCGGACAAAGTTTGGTTGAATCAGTCCCTCTGTGATGGGCTCATAAATAAAACTGGCTTCTGATTGGC
The DNA here is from genome assembly GCA_032164315.1 of Malacoctenus gilli. NCBI lineage: Eukaryota > Metazoa > Chordata > Actinopteri > Blenniiformes > Labrisomidae > Malacoctenus > Malacoctenus gilli. The sequence goes on along the minus strand of JASSRZ010000086.1, from coordinate 4,372,007 downwards.
TGCTGGGTGAGGATGCAAGGACCTCATTTTGTGGATTTTTTTGGCTCAAGAAATCAGGTTTACAATTTTCAGTTGTAGGGAGAATAACATGTTTTATCAAGACGGGCAGCAACACGTTCAGTCAGATTAAAGCCCCCCCAGAAGCCGTTCTTAACAGGTTTAACTGAATACAATCGTAATCGGCGTAAACCATGAAGTCTTTGTCTGTCTGAGTCAAAGCAGGAACAAAGCGCTTATTGAAGAGAATAGATTGAGCTGTGCAGGACTGACTCTGTGAGAACCTGTAGAGGAGGTAGCCCACCACGGTGAAGGCCCCCATCTGGACGCTGCCGCCGCTCATCCACCCGTCTAAATGGGACACCGGATGGAGACGGAGATTGTTTTGTCAGTGTCGCTGACAGCGCTACAAGTCACCGGCTTCACACACACACATTGTCACATTGTGTAAAGTTAGGTGTGATCCGTGCAGATTAAGTGGTTAAATAAACAAACATTTGAAGTCCTTCAAACTTGAAACTTCCCACTGGGAAGGTGGGAACTTGGTGATGTCACGCTACACAACAGCACATCGCTATGAACATGAAATTAACTATTTAAATATATATCTATTTTTTTTAAATAACAAAGATCCAGCTGCTAACTTGTTAAATGTCAGGATGTAATAGTTTGTTACAGTTACATCATGAAGCGATCGAGTCGGGAGCCGTCCTCACCAGCATCCTGAGAGCTGCTCTGGTCACACTGACACTCCATTTCCACGCCGTCTGCAGAGCTTCAGCTGGTGTCAAAAGCCGCGAGAAGGAACAACAGCTCCGCTGGTCTGAACTGTCACCGCTCAGGCCCTAAAAACTCTGAACAACACGGCCCCGCCACACGTTTCTGAGCTGATGACACTTCAGAGCAGAGACATCTGAAGGAGCAGCCGGTGATACAGCAATCATTTACTAATCTGCCCTTTTCTTATCAGATTATTCAACACAGTCATGCATCAAGACAGCAGAGAGTGAAACAGAACACCAACTCTTGACTGGAAGGAAAACAATCCCACTGCGTCGTTACCTGGTGTGAACGCCATCCACCTTCACTCTGCCCGAGCCTCACACGTGCTCAGAGCTGCCCGCGACTCCCGTCTTCCTGCCTGCCGCCGAGCAGCCGTGTTTGCCTGCGCGGGCCTGCCCTCGACAGGAACACTGCCTCTCACTCAGCCGTGGTGCACAACAATGCAGTGAGAAAGTCCAAGTATGCAGATAATGCCGAGCTCTTGCTTTGGAAGGACACACCTAGATTTTTTCCCCCCTCCTTCTTAACCTTTTGTTGCGACAGGACGAACCAGAAATGCAGCTCGGCCTGTAAAGTTTGCGAAGCTTTGCGAGTCCCGACGGCAGGCGTGTTCGATGCAAAAATATCTTTTTATTGCAGTGGAATCAACACACTTCAACTTTGTTTTAAAACATTTTACGATCGTTTTAAAATGTTCCGTGAAGTGATCAAGAAGCACGAACAAGCAAAGTGACTCTTCTGAAGCAATACAACATGATTTAGGTAAACTACAGTTGACACACAATCAGCTGACGTCAACATGAACTTTCACCTAAGCGCATCAGGTCGATCACAAACGATTTGCGGCTTGACGATGTGTTGTCCATCTTCACAGGCCACAGAGTGATATGTAAAAAAACACTGGACCCTTAAGTGATTTCGTTCAAACGTGTTCGATGGCGTCAAGCTGGACGGGTCCGTCCCTCAAGAGCCCAGTTTGTCCACCAGAGCATCGATCAGCTCCTGCTTCCTGGTGCCGGTGGTCCGGACCCCGAACTGCTTGCAGGCCTCCTTCAGCACGGGCACGGTCAGCTTTCCCATCGTGCCGTTCCGCACGTGGACCCTGAGCTCGTCCTCCGTCAACTCCAGCTTGGGCTTCTTCTCGGCTCCGCCTCCTGGGTCGGCTGCAAGTTCAGTCGCGGGGTCAGACGGATAATCCGGTCTTCCATGTGCAAGGGCACCAAGTAACCACGTGACCCAGTGACCTACTTACTACAGCACCAATGTCTCAGTCTGACTCTGGGTTAATCTTGACCTTTTAGCTCAATTGAGCTGCTGAATTCAAACTTATTGCACAACCACATATGAAGGGATGTTAGTGAGGTTGATGGATGGAGCGCTGACCTGTCTTGCGTTTGGGAGCCGGTTTGCTGTCTGGGTTGTAGTGGGCGGGGTAGACCAGATCTTTAAACTCGTCGGCTAAAGTCCCCAGCCGGTTGTCCATCTGCTGCACCTTTGGCACTGCGAAACAAAACAAACGATGGGTTTGGCAGCCGCACAAAGGAAGCACAACGCGAGTCTCGGTCCGGATCTCACTGATGAGGTCCTCCACGTCGTCTGGGTCCACCATGTCCAGCGCCAGAGCCTCCAGGTTCCTGAAATGCTTCTGGATGACGGGGTTCTCAAAGGAATCGCTCCTGTGTCGCGATGTGGGGAACGCAAAGCGACCGAATCACTTTAACGCAAACAAAAACCAGGCGAGCCAGAACAGAGAATAGGAATCATGCAAAGGCTTTTTTTTCTCCCTCCACAAAAGCCTCGGAACTCACCTGTATTTGAAGCGCAGCTTGGACACGATCTCCTTCATCTTGTCCACCTGCGTTTGCGAGGCCGACGGGCAGCGGGGCGGATCCAGAGTCCGCAGGTCGTCAGCAAACGGCAGGTAGATGACGTTGAAACCTGGCGACAGAAAGAAGACGCCGGGCGATCGCGGAACAGTCGACAACTCGGCTCCAGCTTTCGCGCCAGTTTGTCGACCAGCCGGTGAATTCGAGAGCGGCACCCGTCCGGCTCCGCGTTACCTGGCGGCGTGATCTGCACCTTCCCCTCGTCGATCTCCTCGTTCTGAGGCACCAAGGCGGCGAACCGGGGCGGGTAGTTTCGGCGCGCGATGCAGCGGCACAGGGCGAACACGTTCTTCTCCGTGCACTTCTTCAGCAGGGCGGAGAACAGGCAGGCGCTGCCTGGAGGACAACAGCGTCAGCGAGGGGGGGGGGGGTCCGATGGATGGATGCAGGCGGGGCTCACGTACCCACACGCTGTCTCACCTTTCACCTCGCCCTCCTCGGGATAGAGGAAGACCGCCGGCCGCACGTGGTGGTGCAGCTTCAGCTTCTCCATGGGCTTGAAGCCGATGAGGAGCAGCCCCGGGTCGTCGAACTTCTTGATGGAGTCCACCTCGTCCTTCTCCATGACGATCTGCCTCTTGCCGTACACCTGCGGCACATCCGCTCGTGTCGGCGAAAGGGGGGCTACGTCACGCCGGTTCCGCTCCCCCCCGGCCGGGGCGGCGTCCTACCTGGGCCTTCTTGATCTCGCTGGGCAGCAGCAGGCTGCCGGTCTGGGTGTGGAAGACGCGCGTCTTGCTGCGGACCGGCTCGTTGGACTCCCGGTACAGCCGGATGGGGCCGGGCTTGCGAGCCGTGACGGCGGTCGCGTACATCCCCACGGAGATCTTCAAGCCCTCGCCGAGGCACAGGCTGAGTCTGAGAAGATGCAGAGGTCAACAAATAGAGGACCAAAACAATACTTCAATCAACACACCATTCAGTCTTGTAGCACTTTCTAGAAGCAGTACAAATAGCCGTCCTTCCTTGTTTGGGTCTACCTGGCCAAGGCTCTCTTCTTCTGCTCTTTGGCGCGGACGCGTTTCTGCAGATCCTCCAGTTTGAAGCACGGCTCCAGCTGCAGCCCCAGCTCGCTCTCGTCCTCCGGCGGACTGACGACGTCCCGATAAAACAGCGAGACATCGAAGCCCCCCGGTTTCATCAGGTGCATCAAATCGATGACAACACCTGAGAGAAACGGACAAAGTTACTCGTTTTCTGTGGGGAATAGAAAAGAAAACTGCATTAGGTGATAAAGCTTTCCTCTGAGAAGACTCACCGGTCTCCTTGAGGTCGCTTGCTTTGGTGCGCGCCTGCCGGTCCTTCGTGCTGTCGCCCCCGTGTGGTTGGTCCCTGCAGGTGAAAAGCATGAGCCGCTTGTGCGAGAGGCGGAGCTTGATGTCGCTGTAGAGGTTGGCGCAGCACCACAGGGCGTCGCCCAGGGACGTGGCCCCGCTGCCCATGGTCTCTGCCGCCAGCTTGGCGCCCTTCTCCCCCCGCAGAGCGTCCACGTCCTGGACTCGCTTCGCGCCTGCGGACGGGCGAGACGGTTGAACGTCTCGGTGGCAACCGAGGTCCGCGGTGAAATCCACCGCTGGATGGACTGCAGGTGTCGGAGGTCAGCGGGGTCTCACCAGGCTCATCCAGGTCGTGGTACACGTAGACATGCTTGAAGGTGTTGTTTGGGTTCTTGCTCTGCTCGGTGCCGTAGAACACCAGAGCTACCAGGTCCCTGTGGCTACTGATGATCTTGCTGCTGTACACGCTGCGCACAACCTACAAGGGAGGCAAACGCTCGAGGTGAAGGCGGACGAGGACAAAATCGGTGGAACGAAAGACGATGATCCAAGCAGAAAGTCTGTGACGCTAAATCCCAGGCGTACCTGCATGGTCATGTCGAAGTTCGACGGCTCGCCGTCTTCTCCTTTGATGAACATTTCTTTGGAGGCATCGACCAAGAACACCAGACTGTCCCTCCCGGAGACCTTGTAATCTCCTGCCACGGACAAAAAACCTGCTGAGCATCACTGTAACTTCAAGCCAATGAACAACTGGTGATGCTCTGAAAAGCCCCGAAACTGTTCCAACTATGCAGAAAACGGGAGGAGACGATGTTAGGGAGGTTTGATAAACGTCTCTGTCCCTATTGTCCACCGTTTGGACAGACCCTAGCAGGGAGGAACTGGCCCACTGATGGGGATGCTTCCTCACCTCCAGACTGCTCTCCCTCCTGCTCCTCTTCCTCGTTGTCCTCATTGCTGAAGAAGGCGTTCCAGTCTGCCATGTCACTGCTGCTCCTCACCAAGCTTTTCTGCAGAGTTCACAGGAAAAACATCAACACCATGCGGGCAGTAGCTCCTGCTAACTTACACACTCGTCCTCTGTTGAATTCAGACTTTTGGTGCCTAATTAAAAAACTTTTTTTTTTATACAAGTAAAACTACACTGCAAATGACAGAATGATGTCGTACCAGACAACAACTTTAAACACTAGCTTTCATTTGTGATATAATCATGTAATTACATGTTCATTCTTTAGCCAGGAAACATATTAGCTTAGCTTGTAGCCTTTGTTTTGTTTCATTATTTAATGCGTCATTTCTCTATCCTACTAATGTGCACATAAAAGACACAACTCATCCTTGAAAGCACAAATTAACAACATGTTGACAGTAGAGGAGGAAGAAGGGGACGTAGCGGGTCTCTTACCGTGCTGTTTCACGCTCTGTCACACGCCCAGGCAAGTTTCAATGGCTGGCGCGTTCCGGTACGCGAACGCGCACGCCGGGGACGCCACTCTACGGCTGCACGTAAACTGGATGTTTTCGCGTCAAGTCAACGCACTGACCAATTGTAGGGAAGTGGGCGGGGCTTTCCTGCGAAGCGGCCGGAAAAAAAGTGTGACTGGCGAGTAAAGTTTTTGACAGTTGTGTTTTTGTTGATAGTCGGACGGCGGCACGGCAGCCGCGACTTACCGCCTGACAGGGTCCTTAAGCGGCCAGTTGTAACGCGTCTCTACCTCTCTTCGCTGAGTTGCGGGGCCAGAACTTTCTCAGCGCACTTTAAAGTGCCGTTTATCTGCCGGTATCTTTTCCACTGAGTAAGCTGCTGTGTCACTCCGAAGCGGTGCTGCAGCGTCACCATGGACCAAAGCGGCCCCTTCCCGGTGAAGCTCTACGTATACGACCTGTCCAAGGGCTTGGCCCGCCAGCTGAGTCCCATCATGCTGGGTGAGTTTGTGAGCGTCGGTGTCTGTCTCCCTCTGAAAGCCGCGGTCCGTGCGCCCCATCCCCGGGACGGGGCGGGGACGACGCTCCGGGCTGCGCGGCTTCTGATTGCACGACCGAGGCTAAAACAGGGTCTCTCTCAGTCAGGCGTGTTTGTTTTCTTTCACAGGTAAACAGATCGACGGAATATGGTGAGTGTAGGTTCGGATTGGCTCAGTCACACAGGTGGTCCCCGCCTCGATCCGGCGGACTGTGGGTGTTTACTGTCACAGCTGACAATAAACAGCAAACAGGAATGTCTTTGTGTCACAGGCACACTGCCATTGTGGTCCACGGGAAGGAGTTCTTCTTTGCTGGAGAAGGCATCATCGACTGTCCACCTGTGAGGATCACATGTGTTTACTCACCTCAGATTTCAAGCATCACCACAATTGAAGTTGTGTACATTATCACACACCAAAGGAACAAATGTGTGTGTGTGTGCGTGTGTCTGACAGGGCGCCACAAATCTGGGAGAGCCTGAATCTGTGGTGGACCTGGGCGTCACTGAGGTGACCGCAGAGCTCTTCACGGAGTACTTAAAGTCACTGGGCGAGTCCACGTACAGGTAGCGGCTCAGGCTGAGCAAACGCTCGTGCGTCTCCAGCCTCATTTTCTGCCCCTGCTATCTATCTCGCCCCTCCGTGTGCCTATCTTCTTCTGGTGTGCTCTCACGCTGCTCCACCCTGTCTGGCCTGTTTGATTCGCACCCCCCCCCCCCCCGCTTCTTCCCTTGAATTGAATCATTGGCTCCGTCTGTGTTTGCGTGTCTCCCCGCCGTCCTTCCCGGCGCACAGGGGCGAAAGGTACAACCTGTTGGAGCACAACTGCAACACGTTCAGCAACGAGGTGGCCCAGTTCCTCACCAGCAAGAAGGTCCCGTCCTACATCACAGACCTGCCGGCCGAAGTTTTGTCCACGTAAGTGAAAAGGTTTCCCAAGAACCGTTGGGAAAAGTTCCAGTGGAGACTTGGGACTGGAGTGATGAGTGGGCCTGGATCTGAGGGGTCTCAGCGTGACCCCTTGTCTCTCCGTCTCCCTTCCCTCTCAGGCCGTTCGGCCAGGTGATCCGCCCGCTTCTGGAGTCGTTCACGGTGAATCCCGGAGGCAGCAACGCCAGCGAGCAGAGTTAGAGGAGCCGGCCGGGCTGAAAAGTGGACACTTGACAGCTTCTGTGCCAGTGTGACGGGTTCGACCAAACTGCCAGCCTTTTTTTGGGTTGTTTTTTCACACCATACCATCCATGGTCGAGCCTCTCCACTGATTTTTTTAGGGCTTAGTTTCTGCATTCTTCCTCAGGTTTTTAAGGCTTAACAGAACTTCCAGCCAGATCGCTTCTTGTGCTCAGTTAGTCGTCTCATATTCTCACGCAGTCGTATATCAGAGAGGGTTGTCGAACCTTAGGGTCAAGTTCTGATGTTTTTTTTATTTTTTGTATGACATAATTCAACTACTCTGTGATTTAAAATGTGCCTTTTGTTCAATAATGGACTTAGCAGCTAATTTGACTTGATTTTACTTGACTAAAAGAGATACATCAGGAATTTTAAATCCAGAAATAAGCACATTTTAGATGAGATTTTTAGGTGTGATGTGATATTTCAACTTAGGAAAAGAAAAATTAAAAAGTCAACGTCTTCAGTGCAAGTTAAATCAACTTGCTGTGGTCACTTCTGGGATAAGAAAGCAGCCAAATAAACATGTTGTTTATTAGGTCCTGAGACAAACATTTTCTACTGAATAGAATTGAAAAGAAAAGGAAAAATCACTTCTTTCCTTGCGTGAAAGCTTCAGACAACTTCCATTGTCATTGGACTCCTCAGTGTTGTGTTAGTCAAACACTGTTTTCTTATTGGCCGTCGCGCCACGTTGCTCTCCGCGTCGTTTGACCTCTCCTGCGGCCATCCTGCCGGCGGGGCCACCAACGCTCCTGCCGGCTTCAGTTTACAGCCAAATCGAAGGCCGTCCAGCTGCCTTGAGCCCACCGCGACGTTTCTTTCGCCACGACTCGCCGTCCGGGACGAACAGTTTGGCGTGTTGCATTGTTGGGGACTTTCTGGTGAAACGTTTTGTCACCCGGTCTTGAAGCCTTTACGTTATTTGTGTATACAAGAGATCGACACAGTCTGTGAAATGCAAAGGGAGGGGGGGGGGGGGGACTACTGCTGATGCCATCAGTGTCTTGACTTGTTTTTTTAGATTGTGCTGATATTTGATTCTGTTAAATGGATGAAGTTATTTTTAGAAATAGCATCTGCAGGGAACACCAGCTTAAATGAAGTTGTGCACATCATGCAAATCGGGTTCTGAATGAATTCTAAGATGATAAATGTTTGTTTGGGATTTTCTAGACGTTGTAGAAAAAAATGCAGCAAATTGTTGTTTCTTGTTTGCACAACTGTCGTTTTTAAATTATTAACCTTAACAGTCGGAGCAGCACTGTTTTCTCCTCTGCACTTTGCTCAATGTGTGATGTTTGACATCTGAGCTCCGACATTAAAACGCTCCTGAACAGAACAGTTTGCTTTGTTTTGTTTAATCACAGTTTTGACAAGTCACACTGCCTTTGCCTGAGTTGTGTGCAGAACGTGGAAATGTTTTTGAAATACCAAAAGCAACCACAGGATGTCACTAGAGGATCGTTCCGATGCATTTCTGCTGCGACCTCCGAGAGCCAAAAGGACCGTTTCTGCACAATAACTGGACCTGCAAACTTTCAGCATGAGGACAACACAGTGTGGAAAAAAAAACACACTTTATGTGCATGCATGTAGATAATAATGACTGCTGTCCAGCTTCCTCCTGTCCAAAAACATCCATCTACAATCAATTAGTTATTGTGTGATAAATAGTCCATTGGACCCTTAAGTTGCACAGCCGATGGGTACATGGCTCCAAAATACAAAGAGCCAGCCGCAGACTGGTGTTTGGTTCTTCTGCTTTTAGCTCCTGTCTGTTTGGAGAGCAGCACGACCCAGTTTGGGCGCCTGCTGCACGTCGGAGGTTGTTTCTCGCTGTGAAATCCGAATCAAAGGTCCGACGTCGCTTTGATGAGGAAAAGAAGAAAACGCAGAGTCAAACCAAACGCTTCAAACTGGTTTTCACTCCCTGCCCGCCCCCCCCCCCCCAACAGTCTTTAATATTTCATTGTCAAAAAAAAAATGTTCTCAGTTACTAAACAATGTCCTGTAAAGAACTTCTCTACAGCTTTTTGGGTATAAATCAGCTTTGCAGGTACATACAGTATTTACATGTTGTTGTTTTTGCTACATACTGTCATTTCACATTACAGACACTTCAGAGTTACTTCATATTTCTCTTTGTACATCTATTACGATCATATTTTCACATAGACCTCTGTGCTTGTGTTGGGAATCGCCCACCTTCCACCTGACCCGCTGACGACCTTCAGGGTGGAAAGGTGGGCCTAAAATCACATCGAATATCAAATTCTCCTCTTTAACTTTTATTTACTGGCGATTCCAATTGATACAATTTATTGCGATTCAAACTTGCAGCTTGCTTTCAACCTCCCCTGGCCGAGTGTTCGGCGCCAGCCAGAATCGCGCTCGTCTCTACCAGCTCTTTTTTCCCCCCCGTCCTGCTCGCTCTGAGTATATCAGTCGGTATTGTTCTATCACTCAAGAGGAAAAATTTGACCTATATTTCAGCTGGATTTGTCTTTTTTTTTTTGAGAACACAGCCAAAAAAAAAAAGTTTTCCAAATAATGCAGTCGACCTAAATTCCCTTCGCACGTCGGGAAACGGCAAAACTCAGCCCACGCTCTGTCATCACCATTAAATAATATATGATTTTTTATAAAATCTGCACTGAAATAACATTTGATGCCCCCACAATTAAAATTTAGTCAATACAGCCCTTATTTAATTCAAAATAAATAGGAAATTCCTTGAAATAAACTTATTTACACAGCATTTATTTAGGAAGCAGAAGCTTCTCTGCATGGAAATGAAAAAAAAAGAAGGTATATGTGCTCGTAAAGACTGAAGAGTAATGTACACCGGCTTTGTTGGGAACGGCTGTGGATGGTGTTTCATGTACAGAGACCAGACGAGCAGGTGGAGAGAAGCTCCAACCGAAAAACCCTTTGGAAGCACTTTCAGATTGCACAGAAATAATGCGGCTATTGCTTTTTCTCCGAACCCTTCAACTCCATCGCTTCTTCAACCTGCAGATTTGACCGTTTCGAAGGAAAAAACAGAGAGGAAACGGATGCCGGGTCCTGCTGCCGTGTTGCGTCAACTGGTAAAAGAACAGTAAAGGAGAAGCGACGCGTTGTTGTTGTTGAGGGGGGTACGGAGCAGTTTGCTTTCGCGAAATATCTCCGTGAGCCAGACGAGGGTTTCTCCCCGTGACGTAGGAGGACGACGCTCCTTATTCTCAACTGTTTCACTTTTATTGTGGCTTTCAAGCCTGTTTTCACCATTTTAATCCGTCTCCAGTGAAGTTAGAAAGTTCCAATCAGAATGTCCTCGGCACAGGATGTCGTCGTGTTTCAGGATGTCACTAAAGACGTCGAACGGATGAAGTGCATTGTGGGAGCTCAGGAAGCTGTGGGAAACTTGGCTGGACCAGTTTAGCACCAGTGACCGTGGGCCGTGAGGGGGAACCAGTCTCGTCTCGGGATGAGCAACTCGACGCTGCTTTCCAGCTGTGACGCTGTCGCTCGGCAACGACTCCTCCATCGACCGAGTCCCTCCCGCGTTTTCTCCGCGGCGTGAACCGTTGCTCGTGCGCACGCCCGTCCTCTGCCGTCTGCGCTCCGCGGATGAAACGAAAAGTCGCGTCTCGCCCCCCCTCCCGCCCCCACCCCCTAGGGCCTTGAAATGCCTCGGCCCGTTCCCCCGCGATGGCGCCCGTGGCTTAGAAAATCACACTGCGGCCTCCTCACACCGAGTCGTGACCCAGACAGTTCAGCGGTGAGAAGCCCAGATCCACACTGACTCCTCGCCGCTCCCCCTTCTCCCCCCCCAGGACAGAAAAACTCCCCGTCGTGTAGGTTTGTTTGTTCTTCTTTCTATTTTTCTCTTGTGTTTCCACCCTTTTCTCTGCATTTCTAAAGAGCCCCAGCCTCTGGCTCTTACGCTGCCCCCCCCACCCCCACCCCACCCCCACCCCCTCCTCCCATCCTCTCCCTCTCTCTGGCCAGGATGGAAGCTGATGGGAGCTGACATGATGGTGGCATTGTCCTCACCGACGAGCTAATGTGACCCGGGGGATGCTGTCCCTGCATGCTTGGCCTGATGGCAAAGAATGCCAAAAAAAAAGGAAAAAAAGCGCTTCATTGTGGGAAATCGGTGGCGGGAGGGGAGGGGAGCACGGCGCTGCGGAGGGTGGAGGTAGAGCGAGAGATGCAAAACAGCGGGAGGTGTCTCAGGGGCTTTTTGCGAATAAAGGAGCTGAGGGGCTTCTGCAGCTTAGAACTGACCTGAACTGTTCCCTCAGAGTGATCGGCGATAAAAAGAAGAAAAGCTCCGAAAGCTCCGCGAAAAACATCCTTGGAATGAGTTGCGGTCAGTCGACGGCTTCCTCGATCGCCACGGCAAATGTTTTCAATGGACAACGACGAACAGTTAAGCGTGTGTCACTGTCATATGATGTGGAGGAACTACTTGCTGCTTGAGGCCCACCGAACCTTCCACGAGTCCTCTACTGGACGGTTAATGAGACGGAGGCTGTTTGCATATACTGTAGAGAAAGTGGAGGCCACCCGCTACGACTGTGTTTGTGTCATTTTTAGATAAGTTTTGGTAATAAATCTCTCCATCCCAGCGATGACTTGCTGCTAAACAGCCACCAGCGTCTTCGTTTAATAACAGTCAACCAGGGTCAAGCTACTGATTTTTGCACGAGATGATGAATGCAGGTCAGCTTTAGAAAGAAACGGTGGTCGGAATCGAGACGAGGTTTCCTGAGCTCGACTCCCGTCGGACTCACGGCGTGAGAGACGCTCCAGGACTGCCCCCCCCCTCACCTCCTAAACTGGAACGCACATCGAGTGGTGTGAAACCTCACTGGAACTACGGAGGACGAGGTCGCTTGCAGACGGCGGCGCCTGAGAGGAGTTTTGTATGTTGGACGGAGTCTTTTTGTCCGTCCAGTCTTGACCTTCATGGGTGACGTCCATCGTCTGGAAAAACTGCCGGTTGTGCTTCTCTCTTCTTCTGAACCTTAATGCGTCTCCACAACTCCCCCCTTCCCCTCCACACCTGTCCTCTCAGACGGTCACCTCCGTCGTACTGTGGGTGGAGTAGCTCTTTGGCCTGGCGTGCTGGTAGTAGGAGGGCTGCGACATCTGCTGCTGCCCCTGGAGGTGGTGCGCCGGCCCCCCCGCGGCGCCGCCGCCGCCGCCGTACGCGCCCCGGTGAGGCTGACCGAAGAGGTCCGGCATGTTCTCGATGCTCTGCTGCCTCCGGGTGGAGTAGCCGTGTCTCCGGGTGGAGCCGTGCAGCGAGGCGGAGGTGTGGCCCGGCGCCGAGGTCTGCCGGTGGACGTGGCGGCCGGTGGGCTCCCAGGCCTTGAAGGCGGAGCTGGAGAGGAAGGGGTGCGTGGTGGTCTTGGGGAGGCGCGAGTGCTCCAGGTGGCTGGGGGGGATGGAGATGGAGAGCGGGGCGTGGAGGTCGTGGCGCGCCGGCAGCGGCTGGTGGATGTAGGACTTCTCTTTGGGCTGCATGGGCTGGAAGGCAGGGGGCGCTACAGGCTGGTACTGGGCGAAGTCCATCAGCGGGAAGCTCTTGTAGTAGCTTCGCGACGCGCTGTCCGCTGCGAAAAGGTCAAGGCGGTCAATTAGATCTTTCAGATGAAAACTCGTCACGTGTTGCGCAACCTCTCTGTTTCCTCGGCTCCGTCGCCGCCTGTTGGATCGACATCACTTCGCGTGCCGCCCATCCATCTGCAATCACGAGTCGCCGCCGCGACCGAGCGCCGACGGAATAAGACGCAACCCCCGCTCCCACAATTAGGCCAGTGGAGCAAACGCACGCTATATTTGGAGCTCTTTTAATGTGTTTATATTTCGGAGTCGTTCCTCGATTCGTCACAGTCTGACGCGGCCCTGAGTCACGCGCGGCAGCGGCAGCCTGAGACGAACTGTCAGCGCGCGAACGCCGTCTGTCATTCGCCGGGGCGCTGACGACCGAATCACGCTTAATCCGTGACGCGTTTATGGGGAGAAACCTCCTGGCTCCGACCTGTCGGCGATGCCAGCGCCTCCTGCTCCTCAAAGTACGGCAAAAACAACAAACTTTTAAAGGGGAACTTTTAAGAGAAGTAACTCGCTTTTCTCTGGAGTTTAGTGTTAAAACATTACTTCTGTTTAATTTTGCTTAAATCAATCATTCATTCATTCAGCTTAAGTTGCGCTTTTTAACAAAGGTCACGGCTGACCTGCGTCACACAGGGAACAAGTGGTGCATGGATGCTTCTGTTTGTTGCCATACAATCACAAACAGGCAACGGCTTCTGATAAGTCAATATGGGGGGTCAAGTGAATGAACGGCAGGTTTCCTCTTTTTCACAGAGAGTGATGGAGGCAAAGGCACGTGAGCCAGGAGGATGAGGTGCCGCGGTGGTGGTGGTGGGGCGGCTCATGAATAACCTCACCCTGCGTCCCGGGTGGACTTTGGGTTGTTGCGTGCGCGTCACCAGGAATTATTTAAATCATCCGAATGCTGCGGTCATTGCTGCCAGCTCTCCGTGACCTTGTCTCCGCGCTCAGTTTGGTGGATTCCATCAGAAAAAAAAAGAAAAAAAAAAGACCCTCCAACAACCGGTTCCACTTCTTCAAATCTTGAGTTTATTTCGTTTTTTCCTCAGTTGATCCCAAACCTCAACCGGTCATTTAGTTTGTTGCCACGGTGATTAGCGTCCCCCCGCCCCCCCCGCCACTCTATGTCCAACCAGACTCCACACAGTGGCGACTTTGGGGCCAAGCTGTCGAAATCCCTCGCCCCCCCCCCCCCCCCCCACCATCCCCACACATCTGCCTGACCAAATTGTGTGTGACATCTTCACTCAGAGCAGCTGTCAACATCACACAACTAATTAAAATCAAACTTTTTTTTTTTTTTACTGGCCTGAAAAAAAAAAATCCCCCGAACTGATACTTTTATGGAGCGTCGTGTCGAATTAGAAGAGTTGACACGAACAGAAGCAGCGATTTATCGTGTCCAGCTGAGGCGGCCTGTCTTTAGAAATCGGATGTTTATGGTCATTACGCATAGAACACAGCTGGTCCATACCTGCTTGACCCTCCGAGGATCCAAACAATTCCAGGAGTGAAATCTCCCTGGACGTGCGGTTTGGCCTTCGGGCGGCAGGTTCGGGGGGTTGTTCTGTTTTCGTGGGCCGCCTGCGGTCGGAGGAGAGCTCGCCTGCACCGCTAAACCCGCTGTTCAAGGACAGCGATGAGCGCATGTGACCCTGTGCCAGCGCAACACGTTCTGTACAGTCATCAGGTGGGAAAAAAAAAAGAGAGAAAGGAACGAAGCCCTGCGGTTCACTTTTCCGGGGCGGCGAGCTCGGCGGTGACACGACGACGCTCCTGCGATCTTACATCTGGATACCAGATGAATAAACTGTGACGACACGAGGGCAATTGAACGTGTAACGTCACTTACAGGGTTGAATTCTTTTAGGTAATCAAAAAAAAAAATCCTAAAATCATTTTAGTTTGTTTCAAATTTTGCATTTTCTGAATCTTATGCTGTTTTATTGTTTTGTTTTTTATTATGTTTGACTTTATTTCACATCATATTGCATCGTTTGTCTCCAGTCATGTTGAAGCGCGTCACGTCTCATCCTAACCTGTTGGAACATGCTGCACTACGCCGCTTTCGAACCGTCCCGGTGTATCAAAGCGAAACGATATCGAACTGATCTCAGCGTGTCGTGTCGTATCATGCTGATAGACGACCCCCCCCCCCACCCGCGTCGCACTGTATCCTATTGTATCTCTCAAACAACAGAGAAAAAAGCACACAGAGCTCCCATCACGCTTCGCCCTGCTCCGGGGCTTCCGGAGGCGGACCCGCATGTATCACCGCGCCCCTGTCCTTGACGCTGACCTGCGCAGTCTGGTTACGCCGCGAAAAATACTGCCGCGTAGACGTCCAGTTGGATCGCAACCCCCCCCCCCCCGCCCCACCGTAAGTGCGCCGTGCACTCGGTTACACGGTAACATTTAGGTGACTGACATCGCACGGCGCCGTCTCGCCACAGAGTCGGACGGGAACAGTGTGGCGCCGCCGCCGCCGTGGCATCGACTCCTTCCGAGAGACCCTGGTCAATTACCGGCGCCCCCCCCCCCCATACTGCCAACTTCCTCTCCTGTAAAAGGTCGGCGTGTCGGCTGCGGTCAGCGTCAAGGCGGCGCGCGTTCGTGTGCGACTCACCGACAGCTTTGAGCGAGGTGTACTTGTTCAGGCCCACCACGCTGTGGTTGCTGTGCGGGTGGGGGAGCCCCTGTCCAAAGGCGCCGTACGCCGAGTTGTTGAGGTGGTACTGCTCTGGGGAGGGAAACACAGACAGAGGGTCAACACACCGGCTCGTGCATCAAAGAACCGGACCACCGAGGGGTCTCTCTGACCCTGCCCCGGCAACCCCGAATGGCACAAAATGCGTCTTCTAACGTCCGTGCAACTTGCCCGCAGTCGACCCCTCCCGCCACAGTCCCAGCTCCCCCCTCCGAAATGTGTTGCGGTTCGTTTCGATTTTAATTCTGTTTGTTTGAGAGGTGGAGGCAAAATCAAAGAGACTCCTGCTAACTCCGACTAAACTGTAACAAGGAGCGTATTAAAAATCCAGCAGCCAAGGAGCGGGTTCAAAATGAGGTTAGAGGATTCGCGTTGCCTGCGGCGTCTTCAGCAGTTTCAGTTCTCATTGCGTTGAAGCGGCGAACATTTCTGGACCCTCTCCGCCTTGGCGGCAGCGGCACCCCCCCACCCCCCCCCCTCCCCTAAGGCTATGCGTGGCAGTTGCTTCCCATCGCCTGACCGGTACGACAGACTTTCCAGTTCAGCCAAGGAGCGCCTCCTGCAAAGTTACAAATGTCGCCGAAACCGGGCCGGGAGAAGTCCTGCAACGATGCACAACCAGCGGCTGCGTCTCCGCAGGAGAACGAGGTTCACTTTTCGACCTCGAGTTTAGGGCGGAAGTTCGCGTGCATTTAAAACCTTTTGTGGATCCCGGAACACCGGAAAGTTTGGTGTTTTTTGACGGAGACACGGCAGACAGCTGCAGCCTCGTCGCGCTTTCAAAGAAATTCCGCCAAGATGCGGCGCTGCCGTCGAGCCTTTGTTGGGCCACTGGAGGCGTCTTTGTGCTCTGACAGTGAGGGGCTCAAATGCTCCGCGTGGAAGCCGGAGGATGAGGGGAACGAGGAGCCTTTCAAGTCCACTCGAATGTGCTCATGTAGACTTTTTGTGGCTCCTCTTTGCGAGAGCACAGTTGCTGTCAGAAGACCAAATCGTGGCTCATCAAACACAGTGGAAAAGCTATCGCGGACAACGGCAGACATGCCCCTCCACAGCCTCCTGGACGGACAGACAAACAGTGGCAGAAATCCCACTGCACGACTGAACTCTTCGTATTTTTAGCGCTTAACACTCTTCCTGTTGCTCAGTTTGTCCATTGGCCACGAAGAAATACTGCGCTTTTGAATTTCCCTTGAAGATTAAACGACGTATTCATCCTTTGACTTCAGATGCTCCGATTCACACAATCTGACGCTCAAGATAATCATCAGATGAGAGCTGCAGCAACAGCACAATGACACGTATTGCACACATCAAAAAGCAACAAGTTGCTTTGTATTTCGCAGCAAGAATGAAAGCAAATCCTCCACGAGAGACGCAATTCACAGCCGTCATCGCACACTCAGAAGCCGCCGAGCCGGCCGAACGCTTTGGTTCCAGTTGTCACTGTATGAAAAGGTTCCCATAGACATTTTTCAAAGCAGTTAACACACCATCCAGATTTTATCTCCGCTTCTGAATGCCCTAATTACCGAATACGAAAGCTTCATGTTGCCACGGGACGTGAACATGAACTGAATGCCGTCCTGCCAGCCAAAGTCACTCTGGGGTTGAACGCTGTTCCCCCGGTGGTCCCGCACCCGATGACCGGGCCACTCCCTGGTCAGACGTAGCGAGGCCAGTGAACAATGGAGCAAACTGCGGGTGAAGGGAGTGAAGGCCCTGGCTATTAGCATTAATGAAGTCCACCGATGCAGCCCAGCGCACATGATGCGAGCCCCCCGGGACGGACGACACACATGCTGCACTCACGAAGGTTCACGCTGACACACACGGAGCCGGCAACATGGCCCGGGAGGCCGTTTAGAAGAGGGGCACGAAATCTGTGTTGGTTTATTTATTTATTTATTTATTTATTTTCTTTTTTGAAACTTTGCGTGTGTAATTCTGCGTCTTCCTGTCTGCTTGTTTCTCGGGCTGACAGGTCTTCTGACTGAATAGAACAGTAAAGCGTATTTCTATGCTCGCCAGTCTGATTCGCCACGCGCAAGTCGAGGCTGTGCACGTGCGCGCGCGTGCACGGCGACGTGACAATGACAGAGAGCGCGGCATCAAAGACGCAAGATTTCGTCACATCTGCGACTGTCAGCGGGGCAAAGGAAAATGTAAATATGTGTACGCGGCGCAACTTTGGAATACTAATCACCACACTCGTGCGCACATGAAAACGGCAGGAAGGGAGGGAGAGAAAGAGAGAGAGAGAGAGAGAGAGAGAGAGAGAGAGAGAGAGAGAGAGAGAGAGAGAGAGGGAGAGAGGAGTACTGAGGGTGGCAGGATGTTCTGGTGGAATAAATTAGAAAATTATGCTGAAGCCAGAGGGGAGGAGAAATGTCAGGAGTTACTCCTCACGGTAACAACATTTACACTTACAGCTCCACCTTACACACACACACCCATACACGCACAGACACACACATAATAATCACAGTGCTCTCATGTAAGCTGATTAGCGAGGGAGATGTTTTATGTGGTTATATTAGTATGTGAGTTGTGTGTGTGTGTGTGTGTGTGTGTGTGTGTGTGTGCACGTGTGTGACACTGACCTCTCAGCATGTGTCAGATTAGAGGGATTATGAGAAAAAAAGTCGTTCTTTGTAATGCCATCATCATAATCAGCATTACTATCTCCCTCCTCTCTCCTCCTGAAGCTGTCCGTGTGCATGCCACACACACACACACACACACACACACACACACACACACACACACACACACACACACACACACACACACA
>JASSRZ010000086.1:4311015-4330239 GCA_032164315.1 Malacoctenus gilli | reverse complement strand
GGAAAAAAAGCCCCCCCCCCCCCCCCCCCCAACCCCACCCACCCTCTCCCCGGGACCACCTACAGATGAGAAACTACCCTGCTTGCGAAGTGGAGCCGGGACACAGGAAGTGAAGAAGACCCGCCT
Source organism: Malacoctenus gilli (assembly GCA_032164315.1). Classification (NCBI taxonomy): domain Eukaryota; kingdom Metazoa; phylum Chordata; class Actinopteri; order Blenniiformes; family Labrisomidae; genus Malacoctenus; species Malacoctenus gilli. The sequence continues at coordinate 4,330,113 of JASSRZ010000086.1, read as the reverse complement.
GACTGTCAGCAGTCTGATTACAGGATCGTCATCGTAACAACTCCAAGGGAGCTTCGCAGCGGTCAAGTCTCCCCTCGGACATCTTGCCCGCCCCCTCCCCTCAGACAGGAGGACTGAAGGCGTGAGCGTGCGTGTGATTGCATGTGCCAGTGAGCCCCCCCCCCCTCCCCCGCAGTGCTCGAGACAGCAAAGAGAAGGCGTGTGTGCGTGAAATAAAGACAGAGCCTGTACACAGTGTGAGCGACCGCGTGTCCTCGTGAGCTACAGACACGACTCCCAGTGCAGCTGCAGGTCGGCGCTGTCAAGGAAGTCCGCCGAGAAGACGCTCGGCGGCGTGTGCGGCGCCAGCGGGCCTAAACTCGTCCCTCCCTCCCCGTCGCCGGCCATCCCTCCGTCGCCGCCACCGCCGTCGCTTCCTGTTCTGCCGCCTCCGTTGCCGTCATCCCCTCCGCCGGAGCTCCCCACCATGGAGATGTCCAGCCAGTCCATGCTGTCCAGGGTGGGGTCGCCGAAGTCCAGCCCCGCCGAGTGGTCGGAGAAGCCCAGGTCGGACGTGTCCATGGGGGAGGGCGGGTGGTCCAGGATGCTGGGCGGGTTCAGCATCTGGCTCAGCGTCAGGCCGCTGTCGGGGTCCATGCCCAGCAGCGGGGTGCCCGCCGTGCTTTCCAGGAAGTCCTCCAGGTGCCCGCCGCCCACGCAGGGCGACGCCACCGAGGGCTGGGGGGAGATGAGGGACTCGGTGGGGGTGGCGGGAGAGAGGTGGAGCGGGGACGCGGCGGTGGCGGACGGGGAGGGGGGCTCGGAGTGGAGAGGCGGGAGGGACGGGTCCGGGTTGGCCCTGAAGCTGGAGATTTCTGAAAAGAGACTGAAGGTGTCAGCGCATCGCCGTGGTGACGGGAGGACGGCGGCGATGTCGAGTCGGTTACCTCCACTCTTGAACAGGATGTCGAACAGGTCGTCCATCTGCTGGCTGTTCACGCCGTTCTCCTGTGGACAGACGAACACAGTCCATCAGCCAAAAATGGAAAAAAGAAGAAATAAAAAATGTAACCGTTGTGACTCTGTCCTAACACGATGAAGGTGACGCATGTCAAGCACAAACTAGCTATGACAGCAGCGGCAAACAGAGTTTCAGCTCAGCGAGAGAGAAGATAAAAATGGAGGCACAAAGAGGGAGAGAGAAAGAGCGAGACGGATCGATACTGCAGGACGGATGGAAACGACAGACGTGCTGGAGGACATACTTTGGTGCGCTGAGAAGAAGGGGAGGCGTTGGGTTTGGGGGAGGGAGGGGTGAAGAGCGTGTGCCGGTCGTAAGGCAGACACACCTCCTCTCTCTGCCGGGATGGGGTGATGAAGCGATGAAACGAGAGAAGAGAAGAAACAAGGAGAAACACTTTCATGAGCGCGTGGAAAGAGGGGGAGGGGGGCTGAGGAGTGGGGGGGGGGGGTGAGATGCTGATGGGGGACAGAGACGAGGAGGCGGCGCTACCTTCAGGGACGACACCAGGCTGCTTTGGTTGTCGGTGTCCGACGTGTCGTCGAAGAAGGGCTGCAGGCTGGGCGGCGCAGTGACCGGCGGGTTGGGCTGGGGGGCGCCGTTGGTGTCCAAGTGGAGCCCTGGTTTCTGTCCCTGACGGGGGACAGAGACACAGCCCTGATCGGACACAGTACGCATCACCATGTGACAGCTGTGATTGGCTGGTGAAGTCACACTCATGCTTTAGCATTTCAACAGGCCACAAGGGTCCAGTGTTCCTTTGTGAGTGGCGACACCTGATGGTAGAATGGTGGTACTGCATGGAAGCTACTTCTAAACTCTATCAGTACTTTTACCATTGTTCGAATAAACGAGATGTCTTCATTACAGTCTGTTATATTTTCTTGGAATCAACATTGTTATACTAATCATTGAGTTTTTATTTTCAGCATATTAAATACTGAACATTTAGTTCTTTTTAAAAGAATTGAGACCTTGTTTTTTTGGTGGTTTGAGAATCCGTCCCATTTTAAGCGCTTGTTCGACATTTTTCCTGTCAGTCGTACCTTTTTGATTGGTTGGCTCACTGGTTCAGCCTCTGGCTGCTCTTTGGATTGGCTGGCGGTGCTGGGGAGTTTACTCGGCGAGGACTGCAGTCTCTGGAGGGTTTCGGGACACCAAGTTACAGACGAATGCTTTGCTTTGTGTTGCAAACTTGAACGTCCAGCAGAAAGCATGGCCGGTACCTGCAGGGTGATGCGTCCGTTGGCCTTCGGCGACGTCGACACGCCGTTCTGTCCGTCTGCGGCCTGGCTGGTCAGGGCGATCAGGTAGTGGTTGCCGTTGCTGTCGGTGACCAGCGTGGGCGTGCCGTTGGCCTTGAGGAGGTCCAATGAGATGGCCTGGGTGTGGAGCGGAGTGCCGTTCTGTTGGTTGATGATGACGGGAGTCACCTGGAGACACACGACAACCAGCAGGTGTCACTGTTTTTTCTCGTGTATTTTTGATCAAGCATGCAGGGAACCTTGTCAGCACTACAAACATAAACCAACGAAAAGGAAGCGAGTTCATCCCGACTTCGGCCTGTCGGCCTGCGTTACCTGCTGCGTGTTGGCTGCCGGCGCCTGCTGCTTCTGCAGTTGCCGGTGCTGCACGCTGTGCAGCTTCCTCTGCTGGGCGGGGTTGGCCGCGGGCTTCGCCTGGTTCTGAATCTGCACCTGGACCTGCTTGAGCTGAACCTGCGGCCTCTGCTGAGCCTGCTTCAGCTTGTTCTGCGTCGCCAGCTTGTGCTGGGCCAGCTTGTGCTGCGCCAGCTTCTGTTGGGCCTGCAGCTGCTTCTGCTTGGTTTGCTGGATGATGAACTGCTTCAGTTGCTGCTGCTGCAGCAGCACCTGGGCGTCCTTCCTCTGCTGCTGCTTCGGAGGGTTCGTTTTGGTCTCGGCTGCTTTCGGCTGCTGCGCCTGGCCCGGCTGCTTCTGTTGCTCCGCCTGCTGGACCTGCAGCCGGTGAATCTGCTGCAGCCGCAGCAGCGTCTCCTGGGAGCACTGCATCGGCTGGGCCGTCTTCTTCCCCTGCGTCTCCTCGGTGACGCCCTCCATGTCTTCCTCGGGCTCCGTCTCTTCCTTCACCTTCAGCACGACGCCATTCGTCAGCATCGGCGGCTGAATCGCCGACGCTTTTATCAGAGTCTGAAGTTTCACCTCCGAGGACGACCGGCTCTTCTCACTTCCCTCCTTCTTCACCGGCGTGCCGCCCGACATCTTGCCGTGCTCCAGCTGGGAGCGAAGGGTCTCCACCAGCCTCTGCTTCTGCCTCAGCATCCGGGTCAGCTCCTCGATCTGCTTGTCCTTCTCCTGGAGCATCTGGTCTTTGTCCATGGAGGACGTGTCCATGGCGACGCCGGACTGAGGCTCCGCAGGCGGGACAGTCGCAGGGGAAGACTTGGACTGGCTGCAGGAGCTCTGGCTCTCCTCTTTCACCACAAAGAGAGACTGTGGGAGAGCGGCCACGCTGGCGGGCTGCTGAGGAGACGGGTGGAGGGTGAGCTGGGTCAGAGGAGAGCTCACCTGCCGCCATGGAAACAAGGAGGACAAGTTAGGAGGGCGTTCAGGTCAAGCACACTGGACAAGTAGAGGTTTTAGCAGGCGTGTCTCACCATCTCTCCGAACATGTCCCCGTTACAGCTCGTCTCGTCCGGGCTCATCCCGGCCAGCGACCTCTCTGACGGCGTCGGCGACACCGGCGGGCTGGAGCTGGTGCTGCCGAAGCGCATCACCCGTCCCGGGATGGTCTGGGCCAGTGACAGGGACAGCTTGAAGCCGCCCTCGGCTGACGGGTGGTCGGGGGTAGAGATCATGGTTGGCGATGACACGCTGGTGGCGGCTGAGGTCGCCACCTGCTGACCGGGCTGGGAGGAGCCATTTTTCACAACCACCGCCATCCCGCCGTTTTGCTCCTGGTAGTTGCGGAGCCTCTCGATGAGGTCGTTCTTGGTGCCCGAGACGGTCAGCCCTCGTAACTTCAGCTCCTGTTTCAACTCGGCCACCTGGAGGATGAGAGAGCCCCTCAGTGTTCACACGTATTCTTTAACGACTGACTTCGCAGTAAAGTTCTGATGCTCGGCGAAGCGTCTGCAGACTCGGTTTGGGACGACTCACTTTGAACTCGTCCAGGTTGGCCGGCAGAGTGGCCGGTTTGGCGCCTCCCGCGGCCGTCTGGCTCTGACGGGCGGTCCCGCTCTGGCTGGCCGTGCTCGTGGGGGTCGTGGTGTGAATGCTGCGTGAGGGGGAGGGGCCAGGGTTGGTTGTGGGGGGCTGCTCTCCTTGCGGCCTGAGTGGAGACAGGAAACAGTTTTGCTGCAAGAAGAGGCTACGCGTCCTACATAACGAGCAGGTTTTGCCTTTGATATACAAAAAATAGCTAATGCAGCAACAAAGAGAAAGCGCAGCTTCCTGCATAGTAACTGAAAGATTGATGATATTACACGTGGCGAAGAAGCCGTCTGATACTCACTTGGGCGGGGCGGGCAGGATGGTGTGGTAGTTGTAGTGCTGCTGCTGCTGACTGAGAATCTGCAGCTGCAGGAAGAGCTGCTGCTGCTGCAGCAGCTTGGCGTAGGACGAGTCCATCTGAGGCGGCCGCTCCTTGTCGGCCTTCTGGTCCGGAGGGATGTACTGGTGGTACTTCAGCTTCTTCACCTGCGGCCGCAAGGAGACGAGCTTCAGACGCGCCGCTCGCACTCCCACTCCGAGCGACGCCTCCGGGGGTCACGGCGTTGCTCGGAGTGTACGGCAAGCGCTCGAAACGCGCTCAGCCCCCCGCGGCTGCGACCTGAGACGGTTTTCTAGAGTCGCGACTTTGCTGAGATGCGAACGGAAAAGAAGAAGTGTGGAAGCGGCGCGTCGGGTTTGTAAATGTTGCCTGAGGTGTTGAAGGGAGTTCAGCAGAAGCGCTTCTGCAATCTGTGCATATATGCGGAGGAATCCGCTCAAAACATAACTGACGTGAGGGCCGAACGCCGTTTCTCTTCTCCTTCCACCTCTTTGTATGATTCAGGCTCAACCTCCAGCGTTGGAGGGAAGCGCTGCCTCCGTGAGGCGATTCTCAGCAGCACCGACTGACCAGATAAAACCAGACGAGCGCGATATGAAACGGCGACGCCAATGTGCGGTCGGACTGGAAACGATGCTGACGGCTGCCGCCGACACAAGGCTCTTAAGAATTGATGCCGCAGGAGCTGTAAATCCTGCGTCACCGCGAGCTGGAAGGGAAACCAGAGGCGGGCGCCGCTGACCTTGGGTTTGTTGTCCTTTGCTTTCTTCGGTCTGTGCGGAGGACGGTCTGAACTCGTCTTGGCCTGAGTCTGGGGGGGGGGGGTGAGAAAATGAAGGGATGAGGAAGGTTTAGTCTATCATGGCTGTTCCACCAATCAGGACCAAGGATGACATCTGTAGGAAGTTTAAACCCAGAAGCAGCAAAACACAGCCCCGCCAGCTCACCTTGACGTGGCCAGTGGAAGGCCGGGATGTAACAGTCGTCCCGTTTGTCATTTTTGGGGGAGGGGAGGAGTCTGAGCCGTTCATCTGGGGGGGAGGCGGCGGCGGAGGAGGAGCCGGAGGAGGGGGCTGCGTGAGGAACTGATTAGCAAAGAACACTTGGAGTTAATGCGCGCTCACGCATTCGTTTGGCCTCTCCGGTGTGAAATCTATTTGGCCGGAGCGATCGTCTATTTATTCCCTTGATTGGATTCGGGCGGCGTGCGGCGGCGGCGGCGGATACCTGCGTGGGCGAAATGTCCCCGTTCTGGCTGAGCGCGTCGGAGGGGGACAGCTGGGGGACGGCGCTCAGGGGGGAGTCGTGATTGGCGAGCTGGTCGGGCGACAAGGCGTCGCTGCTGTCTTCGTCCAAGGACGAGCTCTCTCCCCCGGCTCCCTTCGGGGAATCTGTGAAGGGGGGGGGGGGACAAACGTTCATGCGTCGGTTGAGACGACGACTCCTCCACTGCTCCCACATGAATATCTGTGGTCAGCAACACTGTTAATGTGGGATTTCCCCTCAAACAGCCGGGGGTCCGACCCAACGACAGCTCGGGCCTGGCTTCCTTCATAACAGTCTAACTCGGCGACGGCTGTTCAGCAACCCGCCGTGACTCATTTCAGGCCGGTTATACAACTCTGTATGTTCCGCATCTCGCGTTTCGAAACCGGACTGTGTCCAAACGAAGCCGCTGCGTAATCTCTCTGGCCAAACGTTTGTTCCTGACGGATCCCGCAGCGGCGGAGGTGCAAATGCTGTTAAACGTGCGGCGCTTGAGACGTCGTTTACCGAGCGGCGAGTGCTGCAGCGAGCAGCTGACGGACAGGATGTTCTTGTGGACCAGCTCGATGGGGCCGGGCCGGTGCGAGATCTTGTCGTTGAGGTCGTCGGCCAGGCGAGCCCGCTTGAGCTGCAGCTGCTTGGCCTGCAGGGACGGCTCGGCGGACGTCTCTGTGGGGGGGGGGCAGAAGGACGGCGGGCAGGCAAATTCATTCCTCAGGTGTTTGGTTCGATCGTACACATTGATTGTGAGGCGATAGTTGGCGCACAAATTTGTACTCAGCACGCAATGAATTTGAATCTAGGAAATCTGGATTTGCATAGCTCGACGCCAACGAACGAAATACATTTTTGAATCTGAATCGCATCGTTTGAATTGGAAAAACGAAACGATGCTTCTTGAAAGAGAAGCGCCATCCTCCTGCCTGGACCAATCGGCTGCGACCGCGACGAGCTCGGCGAGCACAGATTCTTTTCAATGCTTCCTTGATTGGCCTTCTGAGCGAATCCGAGTCGAAAACGGAAGAAGTTTGACGCTCACCCTCCAGAATGTGCATCCTGACCAACTCGGAGCGCTCAGGACGACTCCGGATCTTCCTCTTCAGGTAGTCCTCGGTCTGCGGGGGGGAGACACGACGATCCATGTGACCAGAGGGCCAGAAAAGGGAAGGATGTTAACAACACAAGGTGCAAAAGAGGAGTCGAACACCCTGCATGACCACACTGGTGACTGTTGGCATGAAAGTGTGCTTGTATTTACGCCTTATCGGGATATTCAGCATTCATTCCTTTGAGTTTGGGGGATGTGCATGCAGCTCATGCATGCACCAGGAAGTGGTTGTGTTATTTGTGTCATTATTATCTGACAGTAACCAGAGTTGCAACTTCTCAGTGTTTGAACCGATTCCATCACAAAAACACACGAGGCTTCAGCAGGGATCCGCCGCTGACCACTCACCCTCGCTCGCTCCAGACTCCTCCGCTGTTCGTGAAAGGCTGCTGGACTCTTCAGTGCTGCAGGAAGAGAAGGGGGAGGGAGAGAGGGAGGGAGGGAGGAGGGAGAGACTGATGAGTGTGGCGCAGACAGATAGCGAAGGGAGTCGTGATGCTCCTTTTCAGCGGGCGACAGCGTGAGAACAGATACAGGAAGGGACGGACGCGAAGCGGTTGTGGCTGCAGGGAGAGCGGCGCCATTCTACCGCCACACTCTGATGACAGCTCGGCTGGCTGATGAGTCTCTGCTGTCTGAGCAGGAGGGGAACGTCTTTGTTGGCAGAAACAAAACTGCTTACCGGGTTTCTCCGTCCGGTTTTAAAGCTTTTTGCGTTACAGTCTGGTAGTGAATAAACTCTGGAAGTTGGAAGCTTTGAAATTACTTTAAAAAAGGGATTATTTTATATTTCTATGTTGGAGTTCTTTAAAACTAAGGAGTGAATGACTGTGACATGCTGGTTAATCTTGTCTGTGACTGGTCAGGATTTTTTTTTCATCCAGATGTTCTCAGATTTGAAAAAATGTCGTTTAAAAGAAGCGAAAGATGGCGCGCGCCTCATGAATCAATGCGCGTTTCACTGCGAGGATTTCCTCACCTTCACTCAGCAGGTTCATTAACCTCACTGGGAGCTTAATTCGGCATGTTATTAAAACTCCACTTCATTTATCCGAGTTGAAACTGAGGTCAGCCGAAGGTATGAATCTACAAGTCGTGTAAAAAAGGAGAGAAAAGCCCCTGACGGAGATGAAAGCGAAACACCAAACTTTAACATAGAACTGTAAAAAAAAAAAAAACTTCAGAAAAACAAGCGTTTATGCAGATTTATACGCGGAGACACTCAATCAGCCCGTTTGTGTTGTGCTGATATTTCAGACAGTCGCTGCTTCACACATGTCCTGGTATTTATGGTTCACCTTTAGTTTAACAAACTCGAAACCGTCTCCACTATTTCTATCGATGTGTGACAGACAGAATGCTGCTTGAAGTCTGAGGGACATCAATTCTTGATGAACACGAGACTGCAGAGGAACTTTAAAATCAAGAAAGGAGGTGGAGCAAATTGTGCACTGGTGGACGGCTTGCAGAATGAACACACACACTCACGGAGGTGTGAACGTGTGTGGTCTTTGTGAAAAACGACAATAAAATGATCAGAACTGAGCTGAGTTGCACGGTTCACGTTTGATCATCTCAGTTTGTAACTCTGCACGATAAGACAGAGAAGAGGGACTGTAGCAGGAAACAACGTCTTGAAATCTCATGCAAAGTGCTGAAATTCCAAAAGTAACAATTTTGTTTCGAGATGTAGTAAATGGAGCGTGAACAGACCGATCCTATCTCGTATCAAGACCTGACAGACCGTCGACTTCCTGGTCTCTTTCCTCTATCCTTCCATCTGTGAAGCGAGCCCAGCTTGACCTGGGAAAGGACGCCGAGGACACGCTGCCACTAGGTCGTCAGGGGGGGTTTCTGGGTTGCCAGAGGAAGTCAAAGTATACGTGCAAACTCCCCTCGGTAAATGCCTCGGAGCCTGGAATCAAACAAGTGCGAAGCACCTGCTTCATGCAGTCCGATTGTACAACCATCGGTTGGCGAGAACAAACAAACAGCAACCTGCCAAAAACCGTCGCTCTCCCTCTTGTTCTTTGTGCCGCCTCGCCATGGAGAGAGAGTCCTGTTTAAGCGTGGGACTCACATTCAGAGCCATTGGCGACTGCAACCACCAAGTGTTTTACTGGGACAACCTGGACATGTCAATCAAATGTGCTACTGGCTCCACAACTGTCTCCTCCGGGTCGTTGAACAATGTCAAAGTGTTAAAAAGGTCTGAATGCTAAAAAGACACTTCACAAGAACGAGTTGGCGTCATCGAAGAGGGAAGGCTGAAAATAAACCCCTGGTAAACAGATAGAAGATTGAACAAATATCAAACCGCACTGCATGTTTGCAATGGGGAAACAAACGGGTCTCGGCGTCAGGAATCGATCGGACTCTTTCCATCGTTCTTGACATTTTGGAATATGAAACTGGACCCAAACTTGAGGCCATTTCCTCAGACGAGAAGCATCCCGAGCTATCCGCCCAGCGTTTGGGGAAGGACATTGGGAGGAAAGCGGCCGTTAGCGTGATGTAACAGAGCAACCTTCTCATGAGCCAACAGCTGGTGAAATCCCTCCACAAGGGTGTGTGTGTGTATGTGAGGACATATGTGTGACTCCAGCAGGGTGTTGACTGTATGTGTGCCACGGACGAGCGGGTGGGGGTCCTCGGCATTCCTCGGGTCACAACCCCCCGACGGAGAAGACCCGCACGGCAGTTGCGCTCGCAACGACAGGCCGGGATCAGAATCGAACGCCACAAACACAAACCTGATCCCTCCGCGCTCACTCTCAGGGTGAATTGCCTCTATTTTTACACCAAGTCAACGCAATGTATCTGGCGCATTGAAGGTCACCGAGGTGGGCCGGCGTCACTTCATCACATCCGACTTTCGTTTCACGGGAACTTAGAAATTAGACGGCGACCCGCCTGTTGACTGCTGGTGGGTGTTTTTGTTCCTCATGGCCTGCAGAGAGGGTGAGAATGACGGGGGTTTTCCGGAACAAACTTTCAGCTCAGTCACAACAATCTTTCGACGTCTTTTTGTTTGCCTTCAGGTTCCCTGCATGAAGTCCTCCTCGCAGACCGACAGTACGAATTGCGATTGTGCAATCCGACTGACTGGGACGCACGGCAGGAACCGACACGGCCTCAGTTCTCAGACGACCAACGGGTCATGCGACGGATACGTGACTGCGGACGGCTCCACTCACCGAGCCGGTTCCAGAAAATCGATTCCAAACATTTAGTTCTAGAGTGTAGAAACAACACGAATAGAATCGATGTCAAACAGCTACGCTGGCTCACAGCCTCAAAATAGAGTTTCCCTACGAGTCAAAAGTCGGTGTGATGGAGGGAGCAGATGCAGCAATTTGTAAGACCCTCCTGCTCCTTTACCATGAACACTTTGTTTTTTACTGTTTTTGAGCTGTGCGGGTTCATCAGCTCGGGTCATCTCTGGAATAATGTTGGAAGCAGCTCAGTTGGAGCCAAGTCTTGTATTTCTTCTGCTTTATTGTCCCCTCTCTGTGCCTCCGTAGAGGAGCGGCTTGAGAAGCTCCTGACACGCTGATCCCAGTGCAGCGGCGGCCTGACATTAAGCTGGTTGCAGGAGGCGGAGCGGACAGGGAGATTTACAGTAACTGCGAGAGGGTCTTGCGCGAGCCTCGGCACTGCCCCTGAAAATAAGACCTCAGCCCTCCATCGGGGTGACGTGCCGCTCAAGGGGTCTCCTCTGAAGGCGAACCTCTCGCGCTCAAATGAGTTCGGAAGTCGAGGGTCATTGTTTCAAGGAGATAAAGGCCGAATTTATGTCACATCCCAAACTCGTGACTTGCATCTGTTGGACCACCAACGGGAGGCTGCAAAGATCATCCTGTGCTCAGATTTCAACACTGGAAGCGAGAAGACGCCCAGAAGGCCGCTGGGAACGACCACTTCTGTGACACGGCCACACTTTTGCCCCTGCCACAGCGTGCGCCCGGCACTGGAACAGCTTGTTCATTCCGACGTCTAACATGCCGTGATGCCACCCGACGAAGGAATCTGCAGAGGACGTTCTCGGCTGGTAATTCAGGCCCGTGAATTGCAAAAGTTCCAGCTAAATCTGAACTCTGACTGTTATCCGCTTATAAGTTGACTCCCTCTCTACGACTTGGGCCCTTGAGCCCAGTATACGCAGGTCTTTTCTTTGGAGAAAGCTCTTGATGAAGCTTCTCTCTCGCTATGAAGCAGAAGAAGGAAGAAAAACCTCGCTGCCTCTAGTGATGTGCACCAAATCAGGAAGTGGATAGAGAAGAAGGGGAAGCTGGCCTGTTTGATAACACTAAGTGGTGCACAGACGCAGCTAAATATGACACAGGCAACAGAAATACGCGCGCTGTTGATGCAGATAAAGATTGAACCTGTTTTTGTCACAATGAAACCTTGTTGAAAGCGGATTTCAAGTGTCGCGCATTTCCCACAACGCAGCTTTACGCTTACAGCTCAGCCACATCATCATGCAAGTGCATCTCTTTGTTCAGAAAACGTTAAATACGAAGCGTACGTCATCACCCCTGACATCTGCATGTGTGTGTTCCCGTGTGCATGTTCGAGGCTGATCTGGGGCAGACACTTACGTGGCATGATCCCTTGGCTGACCAGCTCCTCTCGCGTTCGTCTCTGCTGAAGCTTGAGCTGGAGGACTGCATGAGGACAGAGGAGGTGGCGGAGGCGGGGGGTGGGGGGGGGGACACAGAGGAGAACAGAGAGTCAGTGACGGCCGGTGACGACGGATGGACGCAGCGGAGGAGCTCCTCGGAGCTTCTGGTCGGCAGCCCGCCCAGCCGGCCACGCGAGGCTGAATGCAGATGCGACGTGAGGAGGAGCGACGCTCTCTGACACCTGACTCTTCATCCCATTTCCTCCTTCTGACAAACTCTTTTTTTTTTTTTTCAAGTGGCAAAGAAGGCGGGTGCAGGGGTTTTAGGGTGTGGGCAGACGACTACACACTTCCTGTTTCTTGACTTTTTTTTCTATGAACTCTTTCAGCATCACTTTGTGTGACGAATCTTCGATCACTATTCTGAGAGTCAGAGACAGAAACCAGACCAGAACTAAGCCGCGAAAAAAAAGACGAAAAATCACAAATAACACCTTTCGTTTCAAAATAAAGGCGGAAGAACATGTTCCTATTGGCCGATTGCATCGCCGCTTCAAAACAGGAAGCGCTCTGTTACATAACGTGGCGGCTGGTTCGGTGGCTGTTGGAAGGAACGCAGAGATCGGACCACTTTTGACCTTTCTGCACATAGAAGAGAGCAGGCGAGCGCATCACAGTGCTTGTGGATAGCATCTCACAAGTCAACCAAGAAGCGATGACACACGAAATAATTTGCACTCATACATGGGCTCTACAACATCGATGATGTTAGAATTTCTGAAAGGATCATGAATCGGGGCACAAAATCTCATTTTACGCATACTTTGCATTTACAGCTCACGTGTTTCACCTGTTTCTTTCCGTCATGCTTTCTTCTAGATATCGCAAAGATACCCTCACAGCACCCGCTTGAGCTCAGACGGCTGCAGAGGTGTACGAGGCTGCTGGGTTTCATCATGAGCCGCACTTCCATTGCGACACGAGTACAGTTTTGGGGAAGTGAGGCGGCCCTGCTGGGTTGAGCACGCGGGCAGCAAACACAGAAGCGTACAGCCTGGCAGCAGGAGTGGGGGGGCGAAGGTCGGGCTTGGGTCGTCCCACCTTAAAACGCTTGTTTATGGCGGGGTGTTTGGCTTTTTTAGATGGTGCAGTAACCGATACAGCACTCCACTTCCACTGTGCTTCTTGGCAGCGGCTGATTTCCATTTTAAACCCTGGAGCCGGGAGACGCTTGCGCTGCTCGCCGCAGATTTTTTTCGCTCGGGAGAACGCGAAAGACATGAAGGGGGGGACGGGGACGGACCGAGTGTGTCGTTACACTAAATACTGTTTTCACCTCATCTAAACATTTAGCCTCGCGTCACTCTGAGGAGGCTCTTAGCTTATATGTAGCAGCTGTCCCTGCAGAGGGGATCCGTGTGTGTGTGTGTGTGTGTGTGTGTGTGTGTGTGTGTGTGTGTGTGTGTGTGTAAAGTAAAAACACAGCACTGTAGATTCCCGAGCATTTCTGGCCAGGGTTCTGTCTGCTACTTTAAGGACAGGCAGCACCTGTTCCTTCTCACTAACAAAGTGACATCATTAGCACTCGCAAGGCCAGCCAGCCAGTTGCTGAGCCGGACCTCCGTCAAGAAAAACACCCCCCCTCCACCCCCCGCCCTCTCTCCACTGGAAGCACGTGCCATTAAACGCTGCTCTCTTGCCACGAATCCGCTAGATCTGCTTCTTGCTGTGTCAAACGTGGATGATCTACATCTCGAGAGGGCAGCCAAAAGGCCGGAGACGCTCCTCTGGACCAGGAACGAGTCATAAAAACACGCACTCCCAAGAGGGTACGCGGCGACGTCTTCCTCCAGAAGCTTGCAGATTGATTTTCTCTTCAGTCCCAAACGCTCACGTGTCGCCCAAAGACACAGACACACACATACACGAGCGGACACACACACGTACGTCGACCAGGGCATGCGGGATACGATGCCATGCCACTTGGCACTTCCAGGGAAAAGGTTTATTTTGGGAACGAGAATGTTACACTTTCACGCCCCGTGCCAGCCTCCCATCTCGGCGCCCCCCCCCCCCCTTCCTCATCTCCTGTCACTCGCCCCAGGACAGTACAGTTCACTTATTTACTCCCGCGTGTTTTCTCCCGGCCTCCCCCCATTCCTGCTCCTGGCCGACAGCGACCGATATACATCCAACGGCCACTTGTGAGGCCCGCCCGCGACGGTGCTGAATGAGGTGGTGGGTTTTTTATTTCAAAACGGTTGTCTGATAACATTTGCAGAAGTCTCACTACGACACCTCCTACATCCCAGTGATGCTGCGACGCGTGAAAATCTGCAGTGGTGTTGAAATCGTAGGTTCATGTGAGGGAAGCAGAATCATGCGACAGTGCAGCGAGAAGTCACTTATCTGCACAAAGAAAGCGCATGAGCAAGATACGGATTGACGTGTGATACAACAAAAATATGCGAGTATATCTATCGAGGGCATCGGTATAATTGTGGTTTTACTTTAAACTAAACTGGCACGCAGTTTTTACTGTTTATTCTTCTGGGCCGTGGTTTTTTTTTTTTCAAGCTCTGTCTCGTCGAATCTGACCGCATTGGCAAATTGCGTGTTAAACAACGCACAATGTGAACATAAGTCACTCGAGCAGGTCAAAAAACATGTAAACAAAGCGAAAAACAAGTCTCACCAGCCTCTGGTAGGTACATACTGTATTTTAACCCAGCCTGCGATTTTGTATTGTGCCACAAGGTGGCGTATTGAGGCACCCTTGCAGCTCCATTCAAAAAGAGAGCAGGGAAGAAAAAATTCCCTCAAAAACAGACGGGATTTAAAGGCAACAACGAGCTGAGTGGTTACACGCTAACAAAACTGCAGTGTTCAATCTGCTCTCTCTCGTCAACGACTCTCTAGCGCCCTCCTATGTCCTAGTGGCTGCACTGGAATCGTATAGCGTGTGTTTCAGCGCCCAGGGCACACTCTGGGACCGAAATCAGGTTTGAAGGCCGTTTCAGTTAATTTAAGAAAAGGGAGGGCGATTTATACTGGGATACTAGGCCACGGCTGATGCACCTACAGTCACGCAAAGCAAGGGAACGGGAACAACACGGAGCGGCGGAGACGGGAGGAAAGCGGCAGCCGCGTTCACAGCGTTCGGGTGTAGCGTCCACGACAACAGGCACACGTGGGCTGCCAGCTTGCTGAAGGACACTTGCTAATTCCTGGTGTACCAGGCGGCCTCTTTTCCACCACCGTGTCATTCAGCTGTCCAGAGTTCTTTCGTTCTGCTCACCTGCTTGTCAGGTGCTAAATGTCAAAAGCTGGACTGAAGCATTCAGGGTTTTAGAGGCCAACGGTGGCGTGTCAAACGTGGGAGAAGTCGCTGCGGAGGTTTCTGGCGTCGAACCAGCAACCCTTTCCCTTTTTGACCTCACTTCTCGGCCTCCAGGTCACCACAGCTCCCTGAGAGGTGCACGGTCTTCAGTGGATCCTCGTTTTGTTTGACTTCAAATTGTGGGCCAAGTTTTACATCCTCAATTTTCCTCAACAAACAATGCTGTCAGTCCCTCAACGCGGTCATAAACAGAACCCACTGAATGAAGTCGAACGAGCGAGGAAAGGACTCGGGCTTTTTAAGCTGTAAGGCGAGAGGAGTGTAGGGGGGGGGGGATGCCTGTGAAGCAGCACCGGGGTGGCGGCGGCCAACTGGGCTAATCCTGCTGCGCTCATGTGTCAGTAGATCTGATTAAACATGTCTGAGTTCGTCACTGTCCCCAAAGACCCCGGGGCTCGGCACGGCTAATCCCTCGCACACCCACCACGGTGGCACACACGAAGGTAAAACCCCCTCCCCGACCCCCCCCCACAAAGTGGGCACAGGAAGACGGAAACATGCTGCGCACCTACGTCACGCAAACCCCCTTATTGAACTGACGTTATGCTTGGCGGCGAGCGTCGGAAAGGTTCCGTCGTGGCTGTGCCGGCGCGAGGTCATGATTCGCACCCCCCCCCCCTCCCCCAATCAATGGCGGCATGATCATAGCATCTGACCGCGCCGCAGGAACGACAGCAGGTGAAGGCCGCTCGTGCCTTGGAATTGCCCGCGACCGCCTGCGCAGTGCGCCGGCGAGCCAGATGCCAAGGAGATGGGCTGCCGTGCATACTGATTCCCTTAAAGATCGAGGAACGAACAGCGGCTCACGCTGCCTCCACCTTTTTGTGCGACCGCCATCGCTGGTGGTGGGGGGGGGGGCCTTCCCCACGCAGACCACAGCGTTTGACGCCTCGCGACTCCAGCGCTGTCTTCACTCGCTCCGACCTCACAGGAATGTTTTTGCTTCCAGCTGCAGCCAGTCGTCTGCGACTCCGGCCCGAGCGAGTAACGACAGTTATAAACAAAACCGAAGCGTTCCCCCCCCCTTCTCAACGGCGCTCTCGCCAGACTTCATACCAAATTAGGTTGTATCCCCCCCAATTTTTGTTATTATGTCACTGCTGGCTGACCGAGCCCTCCTGTTTTGAACAGGACGACATGTTTTTGGGAGCCTCGCGCAAATCACGGAGCCAAACATGAACGGTGGCAGCGGGCTTCAGCGCATGTTCCGAATTCTCAACCCAACAACAATAACACCACGAAGATAACCGAGGACGTTTTAGGTCACCGGGCTCTATTTTACTTCCTTTTTATCATTCCCCCCCATCAGTCACAATGAGTTGAACGTGGGGCTTTCAGTCATCGTTTGTCACTCAGCGCGGCACAAGTCTTCTGAATCAACTCAAATATCTTCAAATTGTTGCGCGGAGTCGAACCAAAACAAGCCCCGACCGTCCCTGGAGATCCCTGGCAGACATGGCAACAAGAGGGTCATTCAGAGTTGACTCGTCACGCTTCTTAGCACTTTGACTCGGAACATTTCACAGGTGGTTTCAAAACCTGAGTTTTTTTGAAGGGAATTGTGCAGATATGCTGGCGGTTTCACCACGTCTACATCTTGATTCGAGAGCATCGACAATTCGCAACAGAAAATCCCCTCGGGGATCCCGGTTCGTTCTGAACGTCTGAGACTCAAATGTGGGCGCATTTTCCTCGCGATAACTTCCTTTAAGAACAGCACGGAGGCAGGAGATTACATCAGGATCTCCAGCACAAGATTAGATCTCCATTGGTGAGGGAAGTTTTGATTTCCCCCCCCTTGGCCTACGTTTTCTTTGCTCCGTCTTCCTCATGTCTTCGCAGTCGACATCGCAATCCGTCACTCATTAGACAGCAACCAGTAAGAGCAGCTGCTGCACTGACACACGTCAAATTTCGACAAAGATATCTTTGTGTCCTTTGGATTTCGAACAGCTCAACTGCGAGTCGTGCTGCCAAGCATCGCCGCGATCGGCAGATTCTCGATTGTTAGGACGCGTTCGAGGACTTCCGCTTCTCGTTTCAGGGTTTGACACAAAAGTCGTCCACAATCCCAATGAGCGGCTGCAATTGTTTCTCTCCTGATCTGATTAAAAGAAGCTTATGAAATGCAATCACGTAATTAATTAGAGAAAACTCGGAAGGGAAAGTCTCCTGATAAGAAAATGAGATGATTCCCTCGTGGCTGTTGTGGGAAACACAATCGTCGGGTCCCGGTTTGCATCGTAAGAGATAACTGGATTGTTTTCACACATAAATCCTGCACCGCAGCCATCCGCACACACGCGGTTTCTCTCAAGAAATCTATTTAAGAGAACATGTAAGTCGTTAATCTTTTCAATTAATCAACTATCTATAGCAAAGCTAATTAACTGCTGATATAAGAATATAAAGCACTGGTGTCAAAGTGCGACTGATAGGAGAGATCTGGCATCTCTGCCGTCCATGCGGCTTGCCCACCTTCTTTCAAGCTGTGATACACGAGTCTGTCATTATCCATCTTCAATCCTGCCTTCTCCATGTCATCCGTCATTGGAGGAGAGCCCAGGGGGGAGGGTTCGAAGGACAGGCAATGGTTGGTGTCCAGCATTATCATTCAGAACGGAGATGAGTTATTTGGTAAACATCGAACTTCTTCGTTGGAACGCGGGTCCTGCTTCCCCCAGAGAGCCGAACGTCGACCGAACAGCTCGAGACGTGCGGAAACGAGTCCTTGATGTGTCCCAAAAAAAACCCCCTGTCCTCTCGGTTACTCGTCCTCTATGTCCACGGGAAAGACGGCAATCGGACGCTCTGGACGGCTCCTGTCCAAGTTGCGGATAAAATCCCTCTGAAAGCGACGGTTCCTGCCTCGTCTCTCTCCCCCTTGCGAGTGCCTCGCCTCTGTGTCGGGAGTAATCGATTGCTCCGTCTCAGCCGCTCGCTCGCTCGCTCACCCTCCTCTGCCTCCTGCTCTCTTCCACTCCTTGCAGTGGCCACCGGCGAGTCACGACAGCGCCGTTCTGCGGTTTCTCGGCGAGCCGGCGGCGAACAAATCCACGGGGCGAGTCGTGGACCGAAAGTACGAGCGAGCCGGCGGGAGGGGGAGCCGGAGGGTGGGGGGGGAAAAAAAAAAAAGAGGCCAGCGGCTGTGGCAGAGGAGGACGGCAGTGAGCTCGGCGCGGAGGAGTCCCCAGTGAGCCTGCTTTGGTTGCAGCTCCTCCTGAATCTCTCCCTCACGCACACACACACAGACGCACACAAACACACAAGCGGCGAGCGCTGCCGATAAAGTTCTCCGGCTCAGCTGTTGCCATTCATTCACAGTTACAGGCTCAGGAGGAGGGAGGGGTGGAGGGGGGAGGGGGGGCTGCCACATGCAACAGTCCTCTCCCCTGTTAAACACACACACACAAAGGTAAAAAAAAAATCTGCGAGAATGCAACCCGAAATGCTTTCTCGGCGACGGCGGCGGCTCGTCCTGAGAAAAAGCGATGAGTCAGTCAACCTGGGTGCAGTTTTCCGCCAGGCGAGGAGGGACGGGGTGGCGGCAATGACCTCATCGCCGCGCCGTCGACCTCAATCAAAGGCGCTGGGGAGAATCTGATACTGGGACGAAGCGCACTGCACTGCGCCTGTTCGCACTGATTGATTGATATTCAATCGGCGCCGGAATCGAACGGTTCTTTGCTTTTTTTGCGAGCGCGCACTCGGATCGAACGGAAGGACGAGGAGAAGGACATCTGTGCTGATGCTGAACTGGAACTTCCTGGAAGTTCTTCTGCACGTTTCGAGTACTTCCTCTCGAGTGTTGCGTTAACTGACTCTCCTGAATTGTTACACTTTCCCATTAACCCCTTGATTGCACGGGACTCTGTTGTGATTGGATCTCTCTAAATCCAATTGGATTGAACTGATTCCCCGCCACTCGCGAACCGTCTTCAGCCCCGGCAGAATGCTGATGGCGACCGCCGTCCACAGCCGCCCCCCCCCCACCCCCTGCCATTTTTAAATAGCAGGACCAGCTGGCCATAAAGGGGCTATATTCAGCTCGGCGTCACCTGTGCACCAGCAGGGTAAGGTTACTTTGCGGCGCTCGCACACACACACACACACACACACACACACACACACACACACACACACACACACACACACACACACACACA
>JASSRZ010000086.1:4286881-4310043 GCA_032164315.1 Malacoctenus gilli | reverse complement strand
CACACACACACACACACACACACACACACACACACACACACACACACACACACACACACACGCGCACACACACACACGCGCACACACACACACACACACCTCAGCCTGTGGACTCGCACTAGAAGAAAAACTTCAGGCCCCGTTTCGCCGGGTTGAATCAAAGTTTTATGAGACGCAACGCGGCGGAAGACACGCGGGTCTCGTACCTCACGTTTCACCGCACATGCAGAAATAAAACCGCAGTCCCAGTATAAAAAAAACTTTACAACCGGGTGGCATTGTTCACTCTCTGGCGTGGCGGGTGACACACACAGTTCACCGCGGTGACACCTTGGAACACAGACGACACCTTGGACAAATGCTGTCTGGTCCGTCGCGATTGCTGTCTGCTGCGAGATTAAAGTCCACCTGCCGCCGTGATTCACGGTCTGGCCGGGAAGCGGACGGACGACGGCGCGCGCTGGGATTAAGGCGTCGCGTGCGTGGGCTGAAGTGGCCCGCGCATGCGACGCGGACTGACCCCCTCCGCGTGCCAAACATGCCTGTTTATTTACATCTTGGCCGCACGAATCCCCAAAGTGTGCGTCCAGTGATGTTTGGGGGGGGGGACCGAAATCACCACGATGTTGCCGCATTTTCATTGGGTCACTTAGAAACCGAGACAAACACTCTGTTGTCTGATGACCGTCAGGGTCACCTCGCCCTACAGTTCAAACGCGGGTTTTATGACGGTCTGTCCTTGCAGACGGCGAGTCTACTGTTGGCCAGGGCTTCTCTGTCGCTCACCTGTTAGCAAAGGAACACACACGAGCTCAAAGATAACAATTGCGAGTTCTGTTAAGGTCTTTCTCGACACGTGTTAAAGAAGAGACTTTAAGTCAGTCGGAGAATCGGCTAAGCTATTGCGGCGTGTTTCACTCGAGCCGTTCCCGGTTTTTGACCTTCAGCGAAGAGAAAAATGTTCGTTCCGTCTTCGGGAACATTCCGGCTGAGCGATCCGACCTCGGCCTCTCTTATCTCTGCTTTCCTTTATCTTCGGCGGGGAGCATCTCTGGGAATTCAAAAATCCTATTCGCAGACAGGCAGGAAGCGGTCGTTGGGACGACGACTCGCTGAATTTGGGATTCGAAAACAGACTTGAGACGCTTTTCAATGACAATCCGCTCGGTCCCTCTCTGCCCGGGCTCAGCCGCCCTCCTATTAGGTCCAGCATCTGTTGTCAGAGACTTCTAATTAAGAGTTGCTCAGCTGTGGTTCCTGTGAACCGAGCGATCCCCTGATCGTTGTCGTTCCTGTGATCTAAGAGGAGATCTGTCACCTGGGGAACTCCTGCAGTGTTTCCTGATGCATCAAATGTTGTGACGTTTGTACACCGCTTAAAAAAAAGAGCTTTAAAGAGGTTCAAAGCCCCAAAACTCAAATGGACTACAACAACAGTGTCCTCGTATTTTATTGAGGGGATCTTGAACTCGCGGGCTGAACATGGAAAGTCAAGCCGCAAACAGGAGCCGATCCGCCCCCCGCCCCGAAAACAAGCGTCACTTTATCACAGGTCACACCAGACATTAACATTCCGGCAGGGAAAACAGAAGGTGTTTTTTCCTTTACTTCCTGCCCCACCACCCCCACACACACACTCCCTCACCTCTGCTGAGGAATCCACCAGCCCTGTTTGCGCTCTGTCCTGGGCCTCGGCACTGCCTTCAGACTCCAATTCATCGGTATCGATCGAATGACGCTGCCGCGGCGCTGATAGGCGGCCCGAGGAGCGAAGCCTCGTATCTCAACCGCCGCTGATAAGGCTCATAGCTTCACGGCGGCGCTCAACGGAAATATGAGAAAAACAGATGCCAGACGACCCGAACGCAAACAATGCTGTGGCGAAGCTGCGGCGAGGCTGCGCCGACACGCGCGCTGAAAAAAAGGGGGGAACTCGGCGCCACGGGAACGAAAAACCGAGGCTTCATGTTCGGGCGGATGGAGGAACGACACAAAAAGTCCTCCTGGTATGAAGGATGAGAAACCTCTCGGTGACCCGGTGGTCATTTTTAGCTTCTCCAAGCGTCGCTCCTGCACTGGGATTTCTAATTCATCACTGGGACGTTTGAACAGAGGAAGAAAGAGCTTCCTGTGCATTTATTATTAACTTGGTCAAAGGGTCTCTGTTGGGCGGCCTGCAGTCGCAGCGTTGCCCCAATAAAACGGCGCCCGACTGAGCCCCTAATGATACGCTGCTGAAGGAGAGGGAAGCACCTTTAAGACCAAGGTGTTGAAGGAGGCCGCCCGAAGCCAGCTGGCAGCTGCTCGCAGGACAGAGCGGGGCTGAAGAAGGAGCCGAGCCGGAGGTCAGTCTCGCCTGAAGGAGACTTTCAGAGGAAGGGTGGGTGGGTGGGGGGGGGGCGCGCAGCAGCGTTCGCCGTGCAGCGATGACAACACGGTAACCCCGTTACATAACTCCAACATCTGAAAATGATTTTGGTGGTGACGAACCCCGTGACCTCCTGCTCTACTTCGGGAGGGAAACCAGACTTTTTGTTCTCGCCGTGACGACTGGGTTCTCCTTCAGTCCCATGAAAACACACACACACGCACACACAAACACACAGGCAGTTTCAGCAGAAAAAGGGACGCGTGACCTGTTGCAGCGAGGATACTCGCAAGATACTGACCGCACATCCTGCAAAACACTAATCTTTTCACTATGTTTACATGCTCTACACGTGAGTATTTCTGGCTAATAATAGAGTAAAATTCGCCACATATACTCCAGCATCTGTTCACCAACACGTCTTCCTCCTCTCGTGCAGCAGCAGAGAGGAGGAGCGCATGGAACAGTGGATTTGCCAGTTGAGCCGTTGTCCGCGTTGGTGTGAATACGAGAAAACGTTCACGGTGCCCCGTTTTTTTGTGTCCACCTGTGTTTATTCGTTCAGGTTGCTCTTTGGAGCTTCATGCATCTCTTGCTTCTTCTTCCTCCTCCTCCTCCTCCTCTCGTCTTTCTGTTCCTGAATATAACATCTAATAAAAGCCCGGCTGTTAATTTGCCTCAGTGTCAGAGTTTTTATTAGACACAGACCTTTAACGGGGACACGGCTTTCGGAGTTTTTTTTCCCCCGACTACGAGTGGCTGAGGTGAATGAAAAGAGAAGGTTTATTTCTTGATGCCCGCGCCCATAAACTCCTTTCAACTCCGCTTGCTGGGATGACTCCGTTTATGTGTGGCATTTAAGGATTTATTGTTGGGAGCGAGCGACGAAAGACACGACATCATTTGCCTGCAGGGAAAAGTACCTGTTAGGAAGTTTCGAGAACTTCCGAGCAAAACACATTCGTTTTACAGGCGTCATGTGGTCGAGGTCACACCCGACTCTCGTCTCCTGTGCCCTGACATCCAGCGCATGTAAATACTCCCCCCCCCCCCCCCACACACACACACACATGGCCCTTGTAATACTTGGCAAAGCCTCCAGCCCGCAACGTTGCCCGCTTCCAGCCTGAGTCACCCTGGCGGCGCAGGATGCCTGTCGGTTCGCCGCGACCTCCGTGGCGTTCGCCAGGAGGCGAACGCGAAGTGCGGCCGCGTTCGCCGTCGGCAGGTGAGTCACGGGGCTAATGGCTGTTGTATTATTCAGACACGCCGGAGCAAGTCCGGTCGGGAACGAGCGGTAAATGACAGCGAGCGGACGATCTGCGTCTCCTCGGTTGTTTGTTTACATGGCCGTGTACTCGCGCGGCTGCGGGTTGTCACCGGCAACGGGGAAAAAGGTGTGTGTGTGTGTGTGAGGCGGAGTTTCAAGTATTGTTTCACATGAATAATTAAAAACGAGGTATTTGAGTCTCAAAGGATAAAATTGGTTGAGAAACATAGTCAACCTTCAAAATAAAACCAGACGACCCACTTTTTTTTACTCAGATTTTACTGATTATACCAGAACTGAATAATTCGATACAGTTATAAACTGAAAGAATAAGACTTAAAGTCGCTGGAAAGTTAAAAATAGCACTCTGACTTTCGTGCTCACAAGTTCTATTCATCTGTAGCTTTTCACCCACGTTTACAGCTTCACGACCCATGACGACGATTAGAAAAAAGTGTGTGAAGCTGTGCTGCAGCTGTGCAACACATATACCACAACATGTGCGCAACGTGTAGAAATGAGTGCAGACATGCACGCGGCTGGGATCCTGCAGGGGAAGAAGGATCACTTGAAGGGGTGTTTTTACGCTCTGCGAGTAGCAACATGAAGATTTACTGTGTCTGCTCTCAACCTGTTGTTTCAGACTCAAGTGCGCGTCGCTGAATACACTGCGAGCGTGCTTGTGTGTTTTTTTTAAAGCTCACTGAGCTACACGAGTGGGCTTGTACCTGTGGGCGGCGCGGGCATCGTGTTGCCGTTGCTACGAGCAGACCTACGGAGCCGATCGTGCGCGTTTTCTTTGGCTTTAGGCAACAGATCCGAGGCGGCTGCGCCGTCCTCGCTCAACTTCTCATTACCTAACAGGAATGCGCCCCGCCGCAAATCAAAAGGCGCGAGTGTGTCCGTGCTTGTCGGAATACCGCGCCGTCAGGACGAACTGTGCAAAACGGAGGGGTGGGGGGGCTCCCGAATCCTGCGAGTGCACGTCCAGGTCCCGACAGCAACACGGGCCTGCGTGCGCACGCTTCTGCGCTGCCAGTGACTCATGCAGCCTCGGTGGGCGTGCGTGGTGCCGGACACGCTGGGAGATCGGAGCTGCTTGCAAAATTTGCCTCGGTTGCATAAAATACGTCGCTGCCTGTGTGTTTATTAGACAGAGAGCTGTTTACGTTCCACAACAACCGCCACATTCGGTCTCCTGGTGTTTATGTTCTGGTTTTGATGCTGCCCCGTGCCGAGATCCGTCAGTCCACGCGTGCAACCCGGCAATTAAGACAGATAGAAGCAAATTTCATCAGACGATCGGGGGTGGCGGGGGGTGGTTCCGAACCGAGCCGCCTCTGCGGTACAAAGGAAAGGCGAAGCACAGCTGGAATCCGCCTGCCACAGCTGCTCGCTGGAAGAAGATGAAAACGAGCCTTTTCCGCCTCTGTTCTTCCTTCTTTTCTCTCTGGCCGTCTTCGATTCCTTCCTTGTTCCCTTCCTTATTCACTTCCTTCACGACATAGTTTGTGGCGTCACACCCTCTTCCTTCCTTCTACTTGCCTTTTTCACTCTTCTCTTGCCTTCCCTTCGCACCATCTTTACTCTTTCCTTCTTTCCTCCCATCCTTTCTTACTCCTCCATCTCGACCACCTCTGTTTTCTTCCCTTCTTTACGACCAACCAAGACTTCGCTTTCTCTCCTCCCTCCTCAAGTCGAATCTCTATTTACTCGATTTGTTTCCTCGTGCATGTTTGCTCTCCCTCTGCGTTTCTTCTCTATCTCGCCATCCATCAGCCCTTCCATCCCTTGCGCCCCCCCCCCCTCCTACTCTCAGCCTGACAGGGTGCACTGGGGCCTCTGCCGCTGCTGGCAGCCGCCCAGCTGGTTACATAACCGCACTGTCGGCTTCCCTGATTCACTGCTGGGCTAAGCTAGCCTCGGCCGAGCTGCACGTCGAGCCGGGGGGGGGGGGGGCGTCTGAAATACCGCCTGACGGCGCGGGTGTAGGGGCTGTGCGGGTCCTGGGTTAGCATGTTTTAATTTACGAAAGTGAACCAATTACTTCTGTCCCCCCACGTCCAACGGAGCCCCCTCGCTCTGATGTCTCAGCATTACATCATCTGTCGAAAAAGCGCGTGCGAGTCTTGACCTACTATTGATTTTTGGAGCTCATCCTAAACGTGGCTGTTAACCGTCATGCTCACTGCTCTGAGCTTTTCGAAGGCAACTCTCTGAAGACTACAAACACAAAAATTGTTCAAACTCGACTCATTTGGAAAGACTCATTGGGAAACTTTGGAAGTTGCTGCAAGCGGTTGTCAGGTACCGACAGGTCAAGCCGCTGAAATAGGTCCAGAAGAGAAAAGTCTGCAAAGCAACTAGTGGCTGTTCAAGCACTTTGCGAATCTGAACCTGCAGGTTTCCGTTCGAACCAAAGAGTCGCAGCTCCGGTGTTTGGAGTTCACACAAAACAGTGCGGGTGATCTAAAAATCACAGTGCCTTGCTGCTTTTACCCCCCCTCCTCCGGTCTTGTTGGGAGAAGATGTAGCTCGTGTTAGATCATCTGGAACAATCTGTCCTGACTACCAGTGGGTCACTTCTGCTCAAATCTGGAACACAGTCTGTGACGCCTTCAACCCACTTTTTCCCCTCCCAGTTCTCGTCTTTTGTGGCTTGAGCCCTGGCTATGTCGAAGCGTCTCCACCTCCCCCGCCTCCACCTCCTCCTCCTCCTCCGTCTCCCTCAGCTGACCTCCGACTCTCTGGCTCTGCGAGCTCTGTGCCGGCCGGGATCCAGGCAGACAGTCGGTCCTCTTGGAGCGGACCGGCTGCAGGCTGGACGGCTGACAGCTGCTCTGAGTGGAGAGTGCCCCCTCCCCCTCTGAATTTTCCTCCCCATAATTACACGTTTTGTACCCATTCATCAGCACTCACCACCTCGAGAGAAACACTGCCAACCCGGTCGCACGGCCACGCCTCTCGCTTACTTTTGCAAGACCACGAAAGTTTGTCTAATAATCAATTACATCATATGATCCATTTTCCACTTTCGCAAGAACTGGAAACTGTTTTGTTCCTGTGACACATGCTTGACAAAATCGAATCAATCCAGTTTACTCTCAAGAGTTCCTTCAGTGAACACTGAAAGTTACTAAGTGCATAAATACCCGAGACTGCAGCCGGCATACCAAACATCTACTTAAGTGCGCAAGTGTTTACATGCTTGTTCCGAGCGCAAGTCAACAGGTTTCACATCCGTCACTCATTCAAACACGGAGCGCACCGGAGCGGTCGTTACCTGGCGGGATGGTGATGTCCCTCTGCACCATGCTGACAGGAAGCGTCCCCTTCCTGAGCAGCTAGCACTTCATGCTCCCCCCCACCCCACCCCCGGTGAGCCGTGGGACAAAGCGGGACAGCGGCAGAGGGCTGCGAGGAAGTCCAACCAGCGACAGAGAGCTCTCTTCTCACCGGCAGCTGCTACTCCACAGGTGGCGGCGCACCTCACAACATTCCCCTCCCCTTCGACTGCGCGTCTGCAAGTGCGCGCACGTCCTGCCGACGAGGGCGTGAGCGTGGCTGCGCCTTGCTGCTCCAAGGAGGGCGACGCAGTCCACCCATAGGCTCCCGTCTCCTCGCGGTCACGCCTTTCAGCCTCTCCTGCTCAGGTGAACCTGAAGCGCTTGTCCGAACGTGACGAGAGTTCGCCGCACTTCCGAAAGGATCGACTGAAGAGAAACAAGCTGGTGCCGAGCCTCACCTCCTCCAGTCCAAGTAACACACCCCCTCTTTTTTTGTTTTTTTTTTCTTTCCATTTTCCCTCTCTTTCCTTCTGTTATGCAATCCTGCCATTACAGACATGACCTCCCCCTTCTCTCTCTCTCTCTCTCTCTCTCTCTCTCTGCTTCCCAGCCGGCCTTTTTTTTCTCCTCCGGCTGCAGACAACACCCCGACACCCAAACCAGCTTTTCCACCTCAAACTTTCAGAATGATCTCAGACACGTAATGATGCCAAACACTTGGGAGGCAACTCAGTGACCGGGAGGGACAGGAAATCTCCACAGCTGTACTGACCGGCACAAACACGCACACACAGACGAACACACAGGCACGCGCAAAATGGGCTTGCTTTCAAGAGAACTTGCACCGCGTTTCTCGCAGCCCTTCAACACACACGTGTCCGTCTGACAATGAATCTCCCCGCGCCGTCCGTTACAAAGGAAGGAACGTCGCGCAGTAAACACGTTACATAACCTGGAGTCAGAGATAAAGCTTTGATAAGCCCTTATTTGCAGGTATGCCGCACTGTCGGACTGCCGTTCGCGTCTGTGCGGAGTGCACGGACACGGTGTTGCTAAAAGCAACTCGGTGTGAGGGTTTTGTGCAACAGCGCCTGCAGCAACATGTCTGCTTCTGCCGAACAGAATGACACCGAAGAAAAAAAAAAAGGTCATCAAGAGCGAAGGGGTTGTCGTAAATTTGGGAGTGGTGGCCTCGGGCAGGGAGAGAGTGCGCGTCGGCCTCTCGCTCTCTCTGGGAGGTAAACAAAGTCCCAAGACAAGCAGTCACAGGACGGTTCTTACACATTCTTTAAAGATCGCATAAAAGACTTTGATTGCGTGTTGTGGTGCAGTTTTGTCCCGCCGTGTGCGGGGAGGCAGTAAATCATTTGCCTGTCCGACCTTATCTAAACTTCAGCTTGGGTGTCGAGCGCTGCTGCCAAACAAGAGGGCGACCAACACCCAGCTGGAAACAATGGCCATTATAGTGAAGTGTTCCGAAACAGCGTGCGTGGTTCTTATAGACATGTTTGACCATTAATGCGTTCACATCATGAGGGCTTGTTTTCTATGTGCAGAAATGTGGATAAAAAACATGCTTTTAATGCCTGAACTCAGGCTAAAGTAAAGAGGAGCCTTTGAGTGAAGCTTATTGTAGCGCGAGTTCAGACGGGTCCGAACGAACCGCAAGAATATCATCGAGTAAAATCTTCCCCGAAGGCATGAAAAACACAAGTTGGTCTGCAAATCTGGGCATGAGTGTGTGTGCGTGAATGTGCGTGTGTGTGTTTGTGTTCATGGCCTGTGTCCCCGTCTCACCGTTCTTGCGCTCCTGCAGGGGCAGCTGATTGGGGGCGGGCTGAATGGACAGCTCCTGCAGCTCGTTGGTCACCGCCTCGCTCTGCGGGCTCGAGGCCAAGCCCGGCGCACCGGCGACTTCCATGCTGCTCGGACTCGGCTCCTCCCCTTTGTGCGAGTCCATCGTTGTCTTGGCGAGAGAGACACCTGAGAATAATAGGTCATAAAAAGAAAAATAAAGGATTCGTTTCATCAGTGGGACGCCACAGATATATCGAAAACACCAGGGGATCGTTCATCCTTTTATCAAATCGGAGGGCCTGTCCGAGGGGGACAGACCACTTTGTGTTCATCCATGCGTTTGTGTGTCGCACGCATGGATGAAAACAACTGGAGGAGCAGGAAGAATTCAGGGCTGGAAGCCGGAGCTTCATCCAGCCGTCACAGGGGAATTTGCATGTTTGAGGTTTTCCAACTGTTGCTGTGGCTGCTGTTTATAGAGAGGCCATTTAACTTCCTAACTACCGCAGAGTGACCTCTCTATAATTATTAATTCTGACATTTGGAGCCAGACGCTTCTTCCAGAAGATCTACTGTAAGAGAAACTTGCTCATGAATCAATCAGGCCGGACATCAGTTGAGACCTTCTTTTTGGAGGAGTCCTTTCCTCAGACTTTCCCACATTTGTCTTTTTCCCGTCCACCATCACGGCGCTCACGAAGCGCCCACAATGTACTTTGCAATCTCAGCAATTGGCATCTGCACAAAAAGGGGCGGGGTCTGCAGCAGTAGGGGTTTCATCTGATTGGCTGAAAGGGTGCACAGCGCATGGGGAACATCATTCATCAAGGTCCACTTAGTCTTTGGCAAAACGTACATTGCGCTCATTACGGCAATGACGAAAAACTCCAAATATTTACTGTGAAACTTCACTTGCAATATTATCTGATAATTTAATGTATACAAACAAATGGGAATTATGTAAACACTGAAATATTGCAGACATTAGGCGGACAAACTCTGGTCTCTGTCACTTGGAAATGTAAATTATCAGGGTTTTTTTTGTTTTCCTTGATCAGATGCAAAACACACAATCATTGTGGGAAAAGTGTCCCGGTAAAAATGATGCGTGAACTGGATCAGACTCGGAATAAAGTTCACAGCACAGCGGCGCTGAGAGACAAAAATAAACCCCGACTTGCTGCAGCATTTCGCGAAACAGGTTCAACCTGAGCCTGAAGACGAACCAGTCTGAGATCGGGGATTTTCCTGCCTGACGGGACGAACCCCGCCGCGGCGCGTCATTTGGGCTCTCTGAAAAACACTCCTCTGGACTGAGGTGAGTCCCGACGGCGCGCCGAAAACAACCGTTCACAAAGCCAGGAAGCCGCCGCTGTGCGGCGCGTTCACCTCGCTCTCTTTGTTGCAGCAAATATGTGGCTGTGGGGTTGGGAAGGGGGGGGGGGGGTTCTGATGACCACCACAGTGGAGCTGAAAACAATGGGACGGTGTTGTCTGAGCTGTCACCTCTGTCACACAATCACATGCAATGAACAGTGAAACACAGAAACATGGCAAATTTGCACAAGGTGTATATTGCTTTAGGACGCAAAAAAATAGGTTAAACACACCACAGAAGTTGCTTCCTGACAGGAGTTTAACACCTAAAACTCAGTCCACAAAAAGACAAGACAGAATTTATCTCTCAAAAAAAAGATAAATGAATAAAAATCATTTAGAAATAAAAAAATTGAAAAAAATAATCTCTCCCAGGAATGCAAGAACTACCATCAACTGCAAACTGAGCCTGATTTTGTTAAGAAACAAGGTACCGTGCATTGTCAATGCAAGATGTTTTATTTTGAAAATTGCCACATAACTATAATTCGGGACTATTGTGACTTCCTGCCAGACTTGGCTCATCCG
Organism: Malacoctenus gilli; assembly: GCA_032164315.1. Lineage (NCBI taxonomy): Eukaryota > Metazoa > Chordata > Actinopteri > Blenniiformes > Labrisomidae > Malacoctenus > Malacoctenus gilli. The sequence goes on along the minus strand of JASSRZ010000086.1, from coordinate 4,299,416 downwards.
ATTCGCATTTGATTTGCTGTGTATTTTCTGCAGAGAGCTGAGCAGCTCCGAGATCTCGCACCAGGCGTTGCCGTGGCGACAGTTCCTCAGACTGTGCGCCAACGGGCCAAAAGTCAGAAGCACAAATATTTGAAAACTGGACAGAAACAACAGTCAACAAGTCGGTAACCTGCGAAACCTCATCACATGCTCCGACCTCTTGAGGACCAACAGAGCCGGCCAGGAAATCCCACATCGCTGCATGCTGATTTCTCCCTGACTGATCGACGGCTCTACAAATCACATTTTAAAAAGGTCAAAGCTTTTTATTTCTGACTCGGAATGAAAAAAAAAAAAACAACCAAGAAGCTGTGTGGATTTATGTGTCTGTGATGACATTTTTGAGTGAGTCCTTAGGACTGGTGCGTGCACGGATTTGCATGCGTGGAGCAGAACTTGTGCATGTGTAATTAGATTTGTGCGTGCGTAATCTGTTTGACGTGTGAGTCTTGAGATTAGCGTGTGCCCGTGGGATCTGTAAAATGTCTCAGGTTTCTCCCGCACTTTGCGTGGACTTCTCGTTTTCGCTTCTCTCCTCGTCAACTGAGGTTCATCTCGAACTTCGGTATTTATATTCTGTCATCACGGACCGGAAGGCACCTCCCGCCTCTCCCTGCGATGCCACGTTTGAGCACACTGAGCATTACTGCGGTGCAAATTAGTGTCATAAAGACTCTTTGTGCGCGAAGATGCTCGAGAGACAAAATTACATGAGCGGGAACCTGCCAGTCTACATAGAGAACATAGAGAACTAGATAGATCCCATTCATTGTGGGTGTGTGTGTTTGTGTTTGTTTGTGTGTGTGTGTGGTGGCGTCTTGAACCCAGCATGTGATCTTGGTCTCAGAACAACACCCCACTCGAGATGCTTATACCACATAAACAAGAGATGAGACACAGTTGCCAAGGTTACACTGCAGGTCTAAATGCTGATTCTGATGTTTCGCTCGCAGTCAATTGTGTTGTGTGGCTGTTCACATTTTAATTTAAATATCATTGGACTCATGTATGAGAACGTGACGGTCTACTGCCGTGAAGTGAGCGTTCACAGTGACCCTGTGTGCCGGAACAGAGTAATTAAGGACCAAACGACAATAGGAGAAACATTTCTCAACTACGGCCTTTAGAGGATGAGTCGCCTGCTGCGTCACAGGTGGTGGGACTGCAATGCGTGACACTCCCACTTCCCTTAGCACAGAATTGTGATGCCTGTCACATTTTAGTGTTGTAAGTCACATTGCGCAACATCAAATCTGTCCCTGAATACGGCTGTGCATAAAATCAGATACGATTCAGATATGCGTACAAAAAAATGCAAATTTGAGCACCGGGCATCCCTTTTATTTTTCCAGGTGTGATCAGACTCCTGGATATTGAGCTGCGTATCAGATGTTGTTCATAATCTACTTCCACAGTGATGCTTCCAGCAACATCGGTTGCCTCATCCGAACTTTGCCAAGGTGTGGGTGTTGCTGCAACACGCAGGAAGAACTGCTGTGGTGCAACACTGTGGAGACAGAAAAAAAACTCCCCAGCATTCCTGTCTGCAGGCCCACACAGGCTCCCCAGATGTCTATCACAACTCCCCCTGGCACAGAGTGAACAACTCTTCCTCACATCACTGCCTGACCGGGGATGAGGAGGGAACCACAACAAAACAAAGGAATGCAACAGTATCGAACGTAACTTTCCACTGCACTTTGCACGATTGAATCTGACCCAGGAATTCACGCTTACCTTTGTTACAGATCATTGAAGGGGCGTTCTCCCATCTCAGCAGGACACGGCTTTAAACGGCTCTGTGGATGAATATATGAGCAAAGCTTCAGAAAAAAGTATCTTTGTCTCTTTTACCTGGCAGACACATTACTCTAATGGCAAAGGACTACACGCGGCTCATGTTATGCAGCACTATCAGAAAGAGTCCCTTTGTGTGCCGAAGGAGCTTGATATCATGAGGCAGACACATGCAGGTTCAGGGAGGCCTCTGCACAGATGCCATGGAGCTGCAGCTGTCACTGTCCAAAACACACACACACAAACACACGCGCTAAGCTATTGTTAGCTCGCCTGTGTGGTGCTTAACCTGAACAATTTCGCCACAAACCAAAGTCTTGATGCGTCAAATAAAACCCAGTCGGGATTGAGGAGGCGAAATGCTACAAGCTAAAGCCACAAGACACCTACTTTCGGCCCCGACTCCACCTGAAAGCATCCCGGCTTCCCCGCCGGCTCACTGTCAGACACCCCAAGTTAGCTAGCATCCGTTAGCAAACCCATGACAACCAGATAACCGCTAACTAGCTTCATGCTGCCGCTGTCAGTCACGCGTCAGTCCTCCTTCGTTCCCGACCAGGGAAACGACTCTGCTCAGGCGCTTTTCACTTGATACATGTGCGCTTACTTGTCATATTCGCCTCTTGTGAGCGGTGTTTGTGATGGTGAAAAGCTTTGGCATCGCAACGCCACTTCCGAATCACAAAGGAAACTTTAGCCGGAAAAAGCTCCCTCTGCGCGAACGCAAACACCCACTTCCTTCACAACACCGCTCCCACAAGTCACCGCTCTGAGAGACCTGGAGACGACAGCGGGGACCGGCGAGGACATGTGTCCAACACTCAATTCATTAGGGAAAATAATGAATACTAAATTCCAACGTTTGACTGAAATAAACACATTAAAGATGAGTTTCGAGCGTTTTATTTTGTGCACATTTTAATGCATGTACATTGTCTCCATCTAGTGTCCAAAAGCGTGTACTTCAGGAGGCATAAGAAAGCTGATAATTTACATTCTGCATGAGTTTCAAGATAACGTATATTCTTGACATGTTATGTATAAGTTTATTTTCATGGTGGGTGGCAGAGCTGACGTTCTAACAATGGAACACGCCATTTAACATTATTGGCAAGTTTTGTTAAGATCAATCTCAATAAACACATGTCAGTATTTCACAGGAGAAGCAACATTTGTCATCTGAAATAGATTTTGGTAGGTGGTTTTATCAGTGACGAATCGAATCCACAAATGACAATGTTTTATTTATTTATGTATATATATATTTATTTATTTATTTTGTAAAGGAATTGATTACTTTGCTGCCCGTAGCTACTTTTTTGCGGATGAATTTATTTGTCAAATATGGACTTGCACATCTTGGTTCTCAAACTTTATGATAGTGATGGTCTATCCTTTTATAGTATTTTGATCGATCTGTAACTTGTAGTACTTTTGCTTTTGCTTTTGCAATTACAAGAAAATAACAACATCTAACTTTTCACATTGATAACAACAATTGTGATGAGATATATTTATGTTGTTTTCACATGACTGTGGCTTTTACTGCTCCCACAAGTGGTTCCGCCACAAACCGGCTACGGCAAGCGAGGAGGCTCCTTCACGCTTTAAGCTTTCCGGGTCCGCTGTGTCAACACTCCCACAGAGCGCTGTTGCGAAGGAACGACGATGTCGGAGCCGGAGTCTCTGAGGTGCTCCAGTGCCAGAAACCGTGGCGGAGTGCAGCGTGTCGAGGGAAAATTGCGAGCCAGTGTTGAAAAGGGGGATTACTATGAAGCACACCAGATGTACAGGACGTTATTTTTTAGGTAAGAACTCGCGCTGTGTGTGTGGGAGCAGTTGTAGTTGTTATTCGGCTTTGAGGCCTACCTGTTCGAGATCATTCTGCTGTTAACCTTGCTTCTCTACCTGCCCCCTTATGGTTGGCTGGATTTCACGGTCGACCCGCCCATTTCTGTCGGTCCTTATTTTGGATTGGACAGACGTCTTTTCGATCAAAAGGAACTTCTAACTATGGCTAGTTAGCAAGCTAGCAACAATAGCAACAACGAGCAAATTGACGGGAGTCGAGTTAGCTGTCCACGAGCAGTTGGGTTGTCCGATTGCTCATGGACAGAAGCAGTCCAACTTTGACTGTCAGTGGGGAGTGTCCTTACCCCGCAATTGAATTGAATGATGTGGTTTCGCACTTTGTTAATCGCTGTCATTCTTGTCAGAGCTGCCCAGCTGTGTTAGCATTAGCCAGATAGCCACAGTGCTGTGCCGCAGTCCGAGTTCTGCTGCCCCGACATGTTTACGCTTTTATTAATTTTGTGGTTCTGATCTTCTGTCTCTGGTCCTAATAAGTTTTAGCAGCCACAGTCTACAATCTGAATACTTAACACTCCTGATTGCTTGTCTCTATAGAAATTAAAATGTGTTACGCTGCTAAATTGTATGGCTGTCAACCTCCTGTGCAATTTACTGAGCGAGATGATAGGTACATGATTGAAAAACCGTTTTTTCTTTGACTAAACCTTCTTCGCGTTACTGATCTGGTGTGATACTGTAATTTTTTCCGTTAATTAGGCAGTTTTGTCTCATCACCAACCGCCTAATTGCATATTTAGTAAATCATATTTAGTCTGACCCTCAGGGAGTTGATGTATCTCTCATAGGTCAATAAGTATTACAAGTGTAGTACAGAGACCTTGTTTTGCATCACAGATAGGGAAGCAGTTCTTCTGTGCACCTTGATAAGCAGACAGCATCGCCACATGTGTCACCCTGATACTCCTATCTCCCCCCCAGGTACATGTCACAGGCCAAACATGCTGAGGCCAGGGAGCTGATGTACAATGGCGCACTGCTTTTCTTCAGCTATAACCAGGTACATTCACAACAAGGTGTGATCTGAAAACTCTACATATCGGACCAGACAGTAGCTCCAAATAAACATGGGAATGATTACTTCAGATTGTTATCTGTTGTCTTTTTAATATTCTCACAGGGATGGGTAAAGTGTGCGATTAATGCCTGAAGTTAGAAACCAGTTGTGTTCATTGGTTTTGATCAGCTGTCACTTCTCATACTCAACACGTTTTTGCCATCGCTGAACTTGAAGTTGTGCATCGTTCCTTTTTTAATAATTGATTGCTGGAATTGGCTTTTTGTTGTCCTTTTTTCAGGTATAATTATTAAGTGCAGACTTACATTGTGTATAATTCGCTTTGCAGCAAAACAGTGCAGCAGATCTGTCCATGCTGGTGCTCGAGGTTTTGGAGAAATCCGAGACAAAAGTGGAAGATGAAATATTAGGTGGGTTCCTCTCTCTAATTTCTGGACAGGGCTTCTTGTATTTCACTGCTGGTTTATGCAACGGTTTTCTACTCTAACTATGGCAGAACTCTCAAAGTTTGATAAGATATAAGATTGTCAAACCTCGCTGATTAAGTGGTGTTACCATAAATCTGTTCAAAGTGTAACAGTACAGTAAATGTTGGAAGACAACAAGATGCTCCCAATTGATGCAGCTGTGTTTTGTCTTGTTTTGTGGTTTGGCTGCGCAGAACACTTGGCTAAACTGTTCAGCCTGATGGATCAGAACTCTCCGGAAAGAGTAGCGTTTGTGTCCAGAGCCTTGAAGTGGTCCACGGGAGGGTCTGGAAAGTTGGGCCACCCAAAGCTGCACCAGCTGCTGGCTGTCACCCTGTGGAAAGGTAACCTGTTCATCATTCGGTGGGGTCGTAGATGGTCGATCCTCACTGTCAAAGATCATAAAGCAATGGGCCCCGCCCTTTAAAGAAGCTTCATCACAACAAATGCTACCTACCTACTTTTGATGTGTGTGTTTTGTTTCTAAGGTCTTAAACTAATGACGTGAATTGACTTTGTCTCGTGTTTAGAGCAAAACTACAGCGAATCTCGTTATCACTTCCTGCACTCGTCTGACGGCGAGGGCTGCGCCCAGATGCTGGTGGAGTATTCGGCATCACGGGGCTTCCGCAGTGAAGTCGACATGTTTGTGGCGCAGGCTGTCCTACAGTAAGTGCACCACCTCTCCTTCTCTGTGCAACAGTGATGCTTTGGCTGAGACGTCATGCAATGACTGTTTGGGCATGTCGAGCTATATTTTGATGACCCGGACTCAATGAAGGGTGGCCTGCTCTAAGGAATGCCACTGAAATGCTTCATGTGGCTTGTTGAGTGGCCGCTGTTGGCCTGGTGTGATACTTCTGCTAGTTGTAATGTGATGTGCTTTTCGTTTGAAAACGGAGCTTTTGAAGCAGCATTTTCTGTGAATACGCTCTGTTGTTCCGCTCAGTCGCCGCACCTTTGTTCACTCTATTTCTGTCTTCCTCCCGTCTCCCAAACCCCCCTCACAGGTTCCTCTGCTTAAAGAACAAAAACAGCGCTTCCGTTGTGTTCAGCACGTACACAGAGAAACACCCGTCCATAGAGAAGGGCCCCCCCTTCGTCCAGCCTCTACTAAACTTTATCTGGTTTCTGCTGCTGGCAGTGGATGGGTGAGGAGAACGGGTTCTACTTCGACTTAGTTTGTGTCTCTGTTTTTAGTCTGTTGTGTTTCACCATCCCTTTCTGTGTCTCTTCAGGGGTAAATTAACAGTTTTCACAGTGTTATGTGAGCAATATCAACCTTCCCTGAAGAGGGACCCCATGTATAATGAGGTGAGTGCTGCTCTTGTGACTGGAGTTGAATCATGTGATATTGTGAGGTGCTACATATCGACGGTATTTGAGTAAAGATAGAATAGGAGTGTGTAAAGGCCTTCAGGAGGATGCTGTGAAGAAGGCTTCACCAGAAGTGGGTCAGTCGTTTGTTTTGCGATAACGGTCTTCTTGTCCTCCTCAGTATCTGGACAGAATAGGACAGCTTTTCTTTGGCGTTCCCCCCAAACAGTCCCCATCATACGGCGGTCTCCTAGGTGAGTAAGCTAAGACGGTGTTTGAATGCAGTGTCAGCATTTCTTACACGATACCCCAAAAATGTGCGTCAGGTCACAGGTGCAGCCGTAGTTTCATAAGAGGAAGGAGCTGTTTTGTTTTGAACCGGCACGCTGCAAAATCTCAATTGATGCATTGAACTCGGCGTGGCTCGGTTTCATGCTTATTTTGGCCGTTTCGGTGCAAATGCAGCACCTTGCAGAGTCTCCTGTTTCTATGACAACGCAGTTCCAACAGTTAGCCAATTTTGCTGCAGTTTATATGCTGTTCTTTTCACCCTGGTCACTTTTTTATAAATGTCTAAAAATCAGGCTGAATCACTGCGTTGCAGGCAATCTGCTCAACAGCCTGATGGGCTCGGGGGAAGACGACGATGGGGCCGAGGAAGCCCAGGAGGACAGCAGCCCGATAGAACTGGACTGAAGCCGCCGGCCCGGCGGGACGACGAACAAACGAAAAAAAACGCATACGAGAAAAAAAAACCCAACGAAAAAAAAAAAGAGAAGAGGAAGACCTCCCTGCCTCTCCCTCTCTCACCTCTCCACCGGGGGTCAGTGTGGAGCGCCGGCGTGTGTTTTCCAAGGCGTGCTGTTCCACCAAAACAAAGCCACCCCACCCCCCTCCCTCAACTTCTCCCTCAAACCAAAAGGTCCAAAAATCAGAACAAGTACACCCCCCCCCACCCCACCCCTCCCCCTTCGTCACACACTGTCTGGACTGACTGCTTCAAATGGCCTAACTCTTCCCGAGTGGATCCATGGTCAGAGTACATGACTTTTCTTTTATCCATCACTTGTTCATTTTGTCAGTATGAGACTCGCTTCTTTTTAACAGGCAGTGGGGAAAACTGTCCTCCCTTCTCACAGGAGATGGTGGGAATGTCTGGCGCCTCCCGGTGGGGGAGGATAGCACGTGCAGGCCTTCCTCGTGCAGACGTCAAAATCAGAGGGTTCGGTCCGCTCCACTACATCCATTATGTGTGACAGGCTGCTTCACAGGAGACGCTGCGAAGCCGACGTTCGCGTCTTTCAAGCTGCTTTTTTTTTTCACGCTGAGTCTTTTTTTTTTGGTTTGTTTTTGGTCAGCAGTATAACGAAGTAGTCAGCCACGGTCGCGTCGCAGCTCCTCGTCCCCTCCTCTCACGGACACGCCAAGTCCGTCGTATGTTCTCGGAAGTCGTTTTGCACCTTAAATATCAGCCTCCAACCTTACGAGTGTAGATTGCGGTGTCATTTCAGTCGAATACGAAGCGTGTGCAGACGACTGGCTCCAGCGTAGTGATTCAGCTTTTTACCGTGCACTTCGGGGGTGTGTGCACCTCTTCGACACGGGGGAGGGGGGAGAGGATGTTGGTGCGTTGCGGTACCCAGACTTGACTTCTCGAGACAAGGAGTCAAACTGCGGTGCTGGTTTATGTCAAACACTTATCCTGCGAGTGTGAAGTCAGAAACTGTGAACCTGTTTGACACTATTTAGAACCTCCTTTCCAGTTTTTTCTTTCTAGTTCTGCCTGTCGGCTCCCCCTGGAGGCAGACGGGCGGCATAAACACTCGCTTCAACCAGTGCACTTTAAGAGGAGTGTCTCCCAAAACATCGAATCAGCGGGAAGTTCATCCGACCTCTTGGAGCTCAGCTTTCGCGCGTCCGTTAAGTTTCTCGTCGGTTGTTACAGTAAGTCGACGGAGGTCTCATCTGGCTGCAGGTTTCCTTTTTCTTTCTTCCCTTTTTTTCAGGCCCACAGTTGCACTCCCAGTTTGTCTGTTTTTAAAGCAGGTCAGGCCACCTGTAAGGTCCCAGCGCCCACTGCAACAAAGCAGGAGGGAACCCCGACATCTTCCAGCGGAACACTGATACTTTACTCTGCTCACTTCTGTCTACTTTTGTGTCTGTGGAAGTCCCTAAATGGCCAATCTTAATGCCAACATTCGTCAAAATAAAACTGTAGATCTGAATGTAGATGTGCACTTATAGAGTAGGTTGGAAAAAAAGAAGAAATTAGCTAAATCTACGCTGATTTTAGAAGAAATATTAAAATGAATTTCAAAATAAGAGGTGTGATCGCTTAAAAATTTGGTGAGAAAGAAAAGGAGAGATCCCAGTTTTGTCTGATTTACCGGATTTCTCCTTAAATGATGTGAACTAATGCTTTGAAAGTTTTTGGTGGCGACGACGATGTTGAAATGCAATCGGCAAGAGCAAGTTCACGGAAATGTTCCTTGTCCTGAGTCACGCTTGGATTCTTCAAATTTCTGCGCTTCATAAGAATAATTTATTGACAAACAGCAGCAAAGAGTTTGACCTAATTGTTGACATTTGTCTTTAATCGTAGTTTGGATGCGACGGCGCCGCTCAGGACGAGTCCTGTTTTTGTTTTTTTTGCTACATTGTTGGGTCCAAAGTTCTTTGGGGCCTGACACGACTCACCTGACTTAATTTTGGCCATTGTGGTCTTCCGTACAGGACTTCCTGGTGTAATGTTGCAGGCTTATGGGAGGACACGAAGAATAGAGACACGGGCTCCAACATTTAAAGGGACATTCAGGTCAAAACCAGACGTGAGGGTTGTTTTCAGTTCAAACCAGAAAAAAAGCGCCAATCGTACCACAGTTCCTCCTTCACTGTCACAATGTCCGTTCTTTTAATTTGAGGAGCTGACACATGTTCTTGTCCTTCATGAACTGTGACATCACTTCTGTCCTGTAATGTAACGACCTGGAGAACAAATGTGTGTGTGTGTGCGCGCGTGTGTGTGTGAGACCAAAGGCCTGCTCGCTGGTTGTGTCTGCAACCATGTCAGCGGAGTGCTTTTATTTTTTTCTTTCTCTTTCTGTTTTTACATTTCATCCTGTGAGAACTGAGGCGAAGCTCCTGCTTCAATTCACTAACCGAGTCAAATAAAGTCCAAACGAGAAGAGTCCGAGAATGTCTTGAAAACAAAATGCCTCCTGAGTGTTTTTTATTGAGATCGTGGTGAGCTGTGGAATTGGAGACACACATGGACTGTTTGGCTTGGGTCACTTTCACACAGGACTCACTTCCTGTTTCTGTTCCGTTGGTCCTTGAGCATCCAGAACTGGACGGTGACCTGTGGTGACCGAGGTCAGGAGCGAATCTGTTCGATCATTATCGGGGCATTACCTCATTTCCTCAACAATTCTCTCATGAATCACAGCGATTGGTGTTGATACCAGTGCAGTGTGGCGGTCTCGAGCATGTCAGGTGATCGTGTGACTCATGTTGAGCTGAATCAGCTGCTCCTGATCACTCTCCACAGTGACAGCTTCATCCCATACACCTGCTCCCAGTCTTGGTCCTGTGTAAGCGTGTAAACATGCGGCAGGCATGAATCACGGGGAGACATGGAGAAAGTTGTTACTTGTAAATGTCCTGCGGGAACAACTGGAACCAAAAATAGAACCCAGGTTTCTATTATGATGATCAAAAGCAGCTTTGAGCTGTAATTCTGCCAAGTTCCTTGTCACCCTGTTACATAAATGGAAACAGACTTACCACCTGAGGACACTTAGATTTGTTGGATGTATTTCAACTTTTCTGTTTTAAAGGTTTTTCTTATCATTCACCTGAACATGCTTCTCATGGGCTTTTTTTTCATATTGTCCTTTTAAACATCCAAGTTTTGCAGAGATTATCCAACCACCCAGCGTGCGATAAGTCTTATCTTTCAATTTCATGAAGATATATTCAAAATCCTCCCTGACATCGGTGATGCTGCTGTTATTTTGTGCGTTCTTCTTATATATTTAAACGGCACAACAGGCAGAAGGGTTTGTTGTTTTTCGTATCCATCAGCTGCGTTTCTATGGGTGACGTTGAGAAAGTCACACTCAAAGTTTCGCTCCCCGTTTTCCAACAACTTTCTCTGTTCAACCTGTGCTGCAGCTCCAACCCCGCCACACCCTTCACAGCCGCACACCTCCAGCAAGATAGTGGATCATTTGATTGGGTGGTTCTCTGCACAAACAAATGACGTCGGCGTCATCCAGCTTATAAAATGTGAGGAAGAGAATCTCACAAAGTCACAGAGAGAAGCGATGGCGCAGAGAGGAGCCGAGATCCACTCAGTGAGATTCTCTTGTTCCATCTGCTTGGAAACTCTAAAGGACCCGGTGTCTATTCCCTGTGGACACAACTTCTGCTTGGTGTGTATTCGAAACTGGTGGGATGAAAGGGGGGGACAGGAGAGCTGTCCTCAGTGCAGAAAGATGTTTACGTCCCGACCAGCCCTGGTGAAGAACACCATGTTGGCAGATATGGTGGAGATGCTGAAGAGGAAGGCACCACAAGCTGCTCCTGATGACCAGTCTACGTCAGCTCCACGGAAGAAACAGAAACCGATGGAGCTCTCCACGGAACAGAGGAACTTGTGCCCTCTTCATAACGAGCCGATGGAAATGTTCTGTCTCACTGATCAGCGGAGCATCTGTTTAAGCTGCAGTATGTGTGAATGCGAATCCCACAGCACTGTCCAAGCTGCAGATGAGAGGAAAAAGAAAGAGAGAAGGTTACAGGACAGTCGACTGGTCATCCAACAGCGAATCAAGGATACAGAGAGAAACAAGAGCATGCTGCAACAGGAGGTAAAAGCCATCAACGATCATGCAGATCAAACAGTGGAGACTTGCAAAGAGATCTTCAGACGACAGATCTGGGATGTGGAGCAGCAGGTGAAAACCAGGCAGCGGAATGATGTGCATCAAGCCAGAGAGCTTCAGGAGAAGCTGCAGCAGGAGATCACTGAGCTGAAGAGGAAAGACGACCAGATGATGCAGCTCATGTACACAGAGGATCACGTCCACTTCCTGCAGAACTTCTCCTCGGTGTCAACTCTCAGTCAGCCCACCGACTCCTCCAGCTTCCAGGCTTCTGCCCTCAGCTACTTTGAGGGTTTGACAGCAGCGGTGTCGGAGGTGGGAGACAGACTGCAGGACGTCCTGAGGGAGACACCGATGGACGTCTCAGTGAGAGAGACTGAAGTTTTACAGCAGCACCCAGAACCGACCACCAGAGATGAATTCCTTCAGTACGCATGTAGAGTCACGCTGGATCCAAACACAGCGCACAGAGATGTGACCCTATCAGACGGAAACACAAAGGCAGAACAATGGTCTCCTTTAATTCCCTATGATCAGCATCCAGACAGGTTCACCAGTCGCTTCCAAGTTCTGGCGAAAGAGGGTCTGACTGGACGTTGTTACTGGGAGGTGGACATTTGTGGAGAAGTTTCTATCGCAGTCTCCTACAAGGACATCAGCAGGGTGGGAGGTGAAACTGATTGTGGCTTCGGATATAACGACAAATCTTGCGCTCTGCGATGTTGCGAGGGCATCTATCAGTTTTGGCACGACAATGTTGTAACTCCAGTCTCGGGTCCTTATACTACCAGAGTGGGGGTGTACCTGGATCACACAGCAGGGATTCTGTCCTTCTACAGCGTGTCTACAACCATGACACTGCTCCACAGAGTGCACACCACTTTCACTCAGCCACTCTACCCTGGAGTTTGGCTCGGAAAAGTGCTGTCATCAGCTGAAGTGCTGAGTTCTGCAAACTCCAACAGACTGAGGTCTCTTCAGGTGTAATTTGAACGAGAGCTGTTTGTTGTTTTATGCCTTCTCTGCTCAGAGAACAGGTGTCACTGAAGCAGCAGTCTTCAAAAAGGGCTCTTCTTCTGTTTGGGTCTTCTGACATGTTTGTTTTATTATATTGTGTTTTGGGGACAAACGTTGTTTAGGGG
>JASSRZ010000086.1:4250259-4279783 GCA_032164315.1 Malacoctenus gilli | reverse complement strand
TCTGACCTTTTCTTTAGACAACACACTGATACCATGATGGGTTTGAGGGGGTGGTAGTCTCCAAACTCCACCGAAGACGTCTCGGCGTGCCACTTCTGCAGCTCGGCCTCATAGTTGCGTCCAAGGGAACGCCTGGGCACACAATAAAAGAGCCCACTTTTGTCCTGAACACTCAAGATGCAGCGTGTAGAACAAACATGCTGTTGGTTCGACTACTTTTAAGACAGTTTGAGCTTGTGCAACCTTGTTTACGCTCTACTGTACAATATTGCTGCAATGCTGATATAATGCGTAGTTTCAGTTAAGTGACTGTATCAGAAAATCTGACTCCATTCAGTTTATGTCCATTATTTTACTCCACCTGCACACAGGCTTGTTTTACTAACTTGCTAACCTGAGATAAGCCTTTGTTTATAAAGAAGACAACAACTTCATCTCAGTAGACTCATAAAGGTTTGTCATTTCTGGGACTTCAAGGTGTTAACTGCTGAAGGTACGAACTTATGACACTCCCGCACAAGTGCTGTCAGTATAGTCAAACCACAGAAAATTGAGCCTCACTGACACTAACAATTAATATTCGTACTGTTTTTATCAGTTTGCATTATGACAACATGCAGACACAGTTGGCTTCTGTCATGTTGCGACAGCTTCGACATAACGTACACACGACGTGCAGGTGTCTCGACATCGCACAACATCTCCATACTAATAATTTATCCGTTATATGTTGATATTACTGAGCTCTGCTATCAGGAGAATAGTATCTTACCACTGCACCGCAGCCATTTTTGCACGTCATGTGACCCAGGAGGACTTCCTGGTCACCACCAAAACTTATTAAATTGCTGTTAAAGTGTCGCAACGGTCTGTTTATGTTGTGCTTTTTATTAATAATTTACAGGGTGTTTTTACGGAACTATAAAGAGGTTTCATTTTAAAGTTCGAGGGGATATTAGTTGGGTTTGAAGGGAGTTGAGAAAAGACACTGAGCGTAGCATTACTATAATTCCCAGGATGCACTGCGGGTTCACTTTCTCCACAGCGAAGCAAACAGAAGAAGAGGTGTCACTTTGAAATGATACCGGAGGTTGTGATGAGTTTGGCGCCGTTATAGTTGGAATAATGTAGCAAATCATTTGTTTTTTGTTGACATTTATCCACAAACACATCACAAAATATTTATTATTGTAGGAGCTCGGTGACCACCAGAGACGAACATTTATTTTGATTTTTATGGAGTGCTTCATCTGTTGAATCAACGATCTTTGCTCTCGCGCCGCTCCCGGGCGGACTGCCGCCGTCGCTCTGCAGCAGGCAGGTACTCCAGTCCGCTTGGATGGTGAAGCTCCCGGTTCAAGGCGAAACATGACCTGACACGACCGCGGCGCCGCAGGCTCGACTGCGCCGGTTGTCCAGTGCAGGTGAGTCGATCCCGGACTCCTCCCGCAAATGGCTGTTTGTCTTTCCTTCTTAACATTCACCAATATTCATGCTGCGGCAGCTAAGGGCAGCTAGCAGCTAGCTCGCATGTACAAAAGCGTGTCACAGCTTTTATAGGGGTTGCCTGTCAAGATAAGACGTTTAATGCATAAGTTGCTTAGCTCTCCTTGAATCAGCACACCTGGCTGCCACGAGAAGGCCGTAAAGGGACAGTGGGACAGATGTGTTCAAGCAGAGACCCTGAGAGGTAAAAAGCAGGTGGGCAGCGTGTCCTCAGGACTGGGGACAGAGGGCAAGACATGTGTGATTACTCTCGGCGCTGACCTCCAGTTGTGAGCGTGATGTGACATAGACTCACACTGGTCATGGTCATTCGAGGGACATTCAGGTTCTTTATCATCAGTGGCCAATTCAGGATGATTTGAAAGCTTTCACTGCTGCAGAACACTGTCTGTGTAATGAGATACTTGTAATTACTGAGTGCATTTTGAGATGAGCAGGGCTTTTTTCACCTCTGAGAAAAAAAACAAACCCAAAGCATTAACACTGAACAAACTGATCCGAGCCAAAGTGCTTCACTCAAAGCGTTGACACCACCAGAGATGACAAGCAAGCAGTGAGAGGGGACACATCATGCCCACGTTCACGCCAGCCCTGCTGGTGATCAGTGTCCTCTCAGCAGACTTGCCAAAAGTGAAAGCTGTCACACACGTCTTCCTCTTCCTTCTCCTCCTCCTCCTCTCCCTCTCGTCTGTGATTCACCGCGACGGCGCCGAGGATGAACTAAAGCTTCATCTTCTTTTCAGCTAAGAGGAGATTTAGGGCAGCATGTTGCCATAGTGACCACGGTGCCCTGCTGTGTGCCACCCTGTCCTCAGTCTGCCAGGTACGCAACGTCGGGAGTGGGAAGAAAAAAAACTGGAGTCTTTTTGTCGGGGTCTCTTTCTGTGTACGACCCACCCTGCCACAAACGGACCACCTGGGACCGGCACGGTCCACCAGAGCCGTGAAACAGCTTGCTGCCCGGGCTTTTTTTCTTTTACTGTACTCCAGCTCTGTGATTAGCATCTCTCATTATTAATGCCCCCCCCCCCCAAAGGAGTCTTATCTGTGTAACCAATACTGATGTTCATGAGATGATGCTCCGGGATCAGGTAGCCTCCGCATGGCCTTCTTAAGACATTCATCGCTCGGTATTCCCTCTTACCGGGTTACCTCTCAGCATCTCGCCGCCGAGTCTCCGAGAGGCTTCTGGCCTGCAGATCTGGATTTGTTGTGAATTATTCACAGGAGAGCTTTTATATGAAGGTGGGGGCCGATGGGCGTAGCTCATCACCTGATAGCCACCGTCCTTGCTGGCTTTGACTGGCATATGTCACACAGGGTGGGGGAGGCGGGGGGTGGGGGGGAGAAGCTCTCACTGTGCCTGGGTAGCTCCTGGGGCTCCTGCGAGAGGAGAGACGCACGGCTCCTCGCGTCGCCTCTCTCCGGTTGAAGGCCCCCCCCCTTAACGATGAAGACCTCCAGCGACGGCAGGCCGGATCTGGAGGAGCTGCTGTTCTACACGGCCTGCGTTTGTAACTGCTGGTCCTTGTTCCTGTGCGTCTGTCTGTGTCTGGAGGGCAGAGCGTGTCGGAGAGGCGGCGGCGGCGGCGGCGGTGGCATGCGTATGGGCAGCAGCTGGAGGTGGCAGCTCTCCCGGGCCATGCGACTGGCGCTGCGCTGGTGCCGGCTGTGCCGGCAGGAGAGGGGGGGCCGGGCGGGGGCCAAGGCGCGGCTGGGTGGCCGGCTGCCGGAGCTGTGGAGCTACGGCAAGCTGCTGCTGCGCTCGCTCTACTACAACAGCCTGACCAACTCGGACACGCTGCTGGACTGCGCCTTCGAGCCCGTCTACTGGATCGTGGACAACGTGACCCGCTGGTTTGGAGTGGTGAGCGCCCGGTCGGTTCTTTTTCTCACTGCTTCATTCTCCGGCTTCTACCTCACGGGCCTCCTCTGCCCCCCCCCCCTTCCGTCAGGTGTTCGTCTGTCTCGTCACCCTGCTGACCTCCTCCGTCGTCATCATCGTCTACATGTTCGTCCTGCCCACCATCCTCGGCACCTACGCGCCGCACTGGATCGTCTGGCACCTCTGCTGCGGCCACTGGCTCCTCGTCATGGTGGTGTTCCATTACTACAAGGCCACCACCTCCTCGCCGGGACACCCGCCCAAGGTAGCCGAACTCACTCGCCGAACCGGCGTGCCGCGTCGCCCGGCGAGCCCAGTTAGGAGCTTTTTTTTTCGACGCCATCTGTTGACGTGGTGTTTTTTTTTTTTTTTTCGTTTTGTCACACATTCCTTCATTTTTTTCGCTCTTTCTTTCCAGGATAAAGTCCACATCCCGTCCGTGTCCATCTGCAAGAAGTGCATCACTCCGAAGCCACCGAGGACGCACCACTGCAGCATCTGCAACACGTGAGATCACTCGATTGGTTCAACCTCGATTTTGGAAAAACAACAACATTGCTTCGTCGTCACCGATTGATCCCGGTCGGTGTGTTTTTTTTTTTTTCTCCAGGTGTGTTCTGAGGATGGACCATCACTGCCGTATCCTTTCCAGCAGCCTCATAACCGAAAGTCCTTAAACGCAGAGCGCGTGCGCTGTCGCGCGTCGCTCTGACGTCCCAACACGTGTTGACCTGAACGCGCCTCCAGCCTGGCTGAACAACTGCGTGGGCCACTTCAACCACCGCTACTTCTTCTCCTTCTGCGTCTACATGACGTTGGGCTGCGTCTACTGCAGCATCAGCAGCAGGGACTTGTTCCTGGACGCGTACAGCGCCATCGAGGTGAGCCCGCGAGGGCGCGCGGGGGTGCAATTCGAGCCGAAGGGTGGCGGGCGACCAAGGAAACGGGAGACGGGGGAAAAACGATCCGTCTTTGCCTTTTGCTCTCACTTTTACCTCTGATTAAGGCTCTCCAGAGTGCCCCAGATGGCAGCGGGCGGGCTTTAAATAGACCCTGGTATCCCACGATCAGGATGTCGCTTCCAGGGCTGCGGGGGTGTCCGGTGAACGTGTCGTTGAGGACCGCCGTCATATCATTACTCGCCGTAAATTAAAAAAACATGCCAGTACATGATGTCGGTCGGTCCAGTGTGATTCACGCGTCCAAATATCGGCGTTATTTACACGAGGTGCAGCCGGTTAGAATTACAACGTACTCCTGCTGTTTTGATCCCGAAGGAAATGTTTTCAGCTCAAGTCTAACCACGAAGCTCCATCTTGACAGCGTTCTGCTCGCCTCCCTCCAGAGTTACTATCAGACTCCGCCCCCTGATTACTCCCTGAGAGAAACCACCGCGCACAAGAGTGTCATCTTCCTCTGGGTGCTCACCAGGTGAGGAGCGCCGCGCCGTGCCGCCAGAGCCCGTCGAGTCGGAGCGACGTCCCATGTTGATGCTTTTTCTTTTTCCTCCCCCGCAGCTCAGTGGCCGTGGCCCTGGGGGGCCTCACCCTGTGGCACGCCGTGCTCATCAGCCGGGGGGAGACCAGCGTGGAGCGCCATATCAACAGGAAAGAGGCCAAGAGGCTGAAGGAGAAGGGCAAGGTGGGCACGAAAGGTGGCACCGATGGATGTCAGGGGACCGTCTCAGGCTGCTATATGGGAGTCTTCTGAACATGATGCTGAAATAAGCTCGTAATAATGAACGCAGTCGTGCTGAAATGCAGTCGGTGGCTCACACCTGGGTTTTCCTTTGAGGTTTCATGGGTTCGGTGCGACTTTGGCGTTTGTGTTCCCCCGCAGGTGTTCAGGAATCCGTATCATCACGGTAAAATGAACAACTGGAAGCTTCTTTTGGGGGTGGAGAAGAAGAGGTGAGTTCAGTTCAGACGAATATCCGTAGAACGTAGTTGCGCCATCAGTTTGGAGTCGAGTTACATCAGTGTCTCTGAATTTCTAATGTCACGTTGTGCAACAATAAACGCAAATCCCGCTGTCGACTCCACTGACGCTGCAGGTCGCGTGTCCTTGTGTTTCTCAGCCACTGGTTCACGCGGGTCCTCCTTCCCTCCGCCCACCCCCCCTCCGGCGACGGCATCATGTGGGACTGCAACTTCGCCCGCAGGGACCCCATGGCCATCTGACCGGCGGCCTTTCCCCATTTCGGGCGCATCGAAAAGCGTCGGACGGATGCCGACAAAAAACCAGCAGATGGAATCGTCGATCGCGAGGGAGCCGAGCTCCAGCCGTCCCCATCTGCTGCGGCGAGGACGGACTGCGGCCCAGCAGCCGTCCGCCGCGTCCGGTTCCGTGCGTCGAGCGCTCCCAGGACGGGATTCTCGTCCAACAGTCGGTCTGAACTGTGACTTCCGACTGAATTGGGAGGTGCTGCTGGTCAGCATCGCCACGCAAGCACACATTTCTTCCTCCCTGCTGTTCGCGAAGTCGCCACCGACGACAACAGCACGACCCACTCGGTCTGAGTCAGCGGATGGAAGAGTGGCCGATCAATCAGGCAGCGAGGAAGCCTCCTAAACCTGAAGTGTAAACAAGCCGAGTTCGGACGGGAGCTGACTGAGCAGGTGGTCCTGTCTGACCATGACGCTGGTCTTTCCATCCAAAAGGGACTGAGCAGGTGTTAACCTCGCGTCATTGGACTCCTGACCGCAGTGTGCATTAAATCACCGTTGTGTCGTTTGGCCCGTTACAGTTGTGTGTGTGTGTGTGTGTGTGTGTGTGTGTGTCTTTAGCTTTTGACATGTGACGTCAAAGGCAAATCCTACAATGCAGACAAACTCGTCTTATGCTTGTTTGATTTGCATCACGTCATGATTTAAAGTCCACGTGAAGCCGGAAATACTCTGAGAATCGTCACGGCAACCGCTCAGCCAAAGTTGAGCGATGACGGAAATCAAGTCGATAAAAATTTCATATCCAATGAAAACGGGATTGTCTGTTCTGGACGGGGGGGGGGGGTTGTCTGCCTGAGGAGCTGAAGCCACGCCCACTCGCACAGGCACCGAGCCCTCCACTTGCCCCAAAGTCATCACAAGCTACCAAAACTTTTCACATGGTTCTTGCGATACATCACTGAGAAACAATGTATTAGGAAGAAAACTATGTGATCCATGCATTTTATGGAACTATTTATCGTTTTGATGTACGCGACTGCAGATCTGCAGGCGCCGACCTGGAGAACGGCGGATCTGAACCGGCGTTGTGGTGCCAAAGAGCTTTGATTCCCTTTTTCTATTTCTGACCGTCAGAAGTCATCTCAAACATTTGATGTTGAGTCACCGGCGATGGGGCCGGGCCGCGCCGGAACGGAGCCGCTCCAGCCTCGCTCGTATCTACTTTCACGAGGCAGATGGGGAAACACGGTAGCCATAGAAACGGGACTTCCAGCTGTGTCATTTCGAAGCAGCAGGGGCCTGTGCTCCTCTTCCATTTCATGTCGTTTTGAAGTAAACACCTTTGGTTTTTACTCGTTTCAGCTGTCTCCTGTTTTTAAGTGAAAGGACTCGAACGTTCGTGCTGTAAATGACGAAGTTTTATTGACGACTTAAGTTAAACATTCCTCTCCGGCAGAAGGTCAGAAGTCGACCCGACACGGTGAATGAATCGGTGCTTCTCGACCCTCCTTGAAACAGACGACGCGACGCGTGTTGAAGACATTCGACCAAACAGTGCCATCTGTGTGGTCCGTCCGCGTCCACGTTCATCCCAAAGCGCCACCGATGGAAAGATGCAGCTGAGATGTCGGCCTTCCTCGGGTGGGGGGGCTCTCTGGCGGCCTGGCTCTGCGCTGCACTTCAATTGTCGCTACGTGTGCTTGCAGCACGGACGGCCGAGTTCTCCAGATGTTCGGCTCTGGTCAGAAAATGCGCGAAATGTCTTTTTAACTACGGTTACAAATTATTGAAGGATCTGCGATAAAAACGTCTTCATTTCACTGTCATTGAACATGTAGACAGACGGACGATCATATACATGATGTGTGTTACATTTAAACATGAGTTTCATGGTTCTACTGCAGGACCGGAGCTCAGCCCAAACACTCGTCTTTGTGCGCTTGTGAAAACAGTTAAAATAAAAAAAACCCAAAAACATTCAGTATAAAGGGGGGAGGGAGGAAATGTTGATGATGGGAAGCTGGAGGCTCCACGGGGGCGCTGTTGAGTCAGCCTCGTAATACTTGGTCCTGGGGGGGGTTCTTGGGGAACTTGTGCAGGATCATCTTCCACCTGGACTCCCGACCAGGAACCTGACGGGAACAAAGAGAGAGATAGTTTATTTCCCAGCAATCACAGTAAAACGTTGGGGCCTCACTGGCATGAAGCTCAGAGAGGAAGCGGAGGACGTTGGCGTCTCTCGGCGGTCTTACCACTCTCCTCTCGCCTGAACGGCCTCGCTCCTCACCAGCCTCTTCTTGTCGTCCAGAGGTCGAGACAACGCTCGCAGCACCCGGGCCCGAAACGGCAAGATCTGAGGAAAACGCGTCAACCATGACAAAAGAGATGCATTTCCAAGCCTGAACAAAGCCCATGTATGGATCTATCGCGACCTCTGGTGGGAGGAGTCAATATAACGTTAAATGAAAGTGGGTAGTTCCAGGAGGGCTTCGTGTGATTGTGTTGTGAAAATTCATGCAGTCATTCTCTGCATGTCTATTTTTTCCTAATTGAAAAAAGCAATTGAAACGATAAAAAAGGAAAACATTTGGAGTTTTACCTCATGCACGGGGAAGAAGGACAGGGCGTGAATGCAGCGCAGGGAAGCGATCCGTACATTCTGCGGGACAAACACACCGTTAGAACTCCTCGATCGTTCCCTGCCACAACAGAGCGGACAAAGACCGAGCCCCCTCACTGACCATGGCTGGACTGCAGATGAGAGCTAGCAGCCTGTTGACCAGAGCCTCCAGCTGCTGAATGAGGGCCTGTGGCGGGTTGACGAGGACGGGCTGCAGGCAGGACAGCGTGGACAGCTGGACGCCCTCATCGGGACACGTCAGGGCCTCCAGCAGCAGAGAGAGAAGCTGCACCAGTGGCACGAAAACCGTCATTAACCGAGTCATTTTAGGCGGTTTTGTTCCGTCACTTGCTGGATGTTTACTCACCGCTGGGAGCTCGGTGACTTGGACCTGCTTGGGCAGCTTGTTGACGATGTTGGACAGCGCTTTCAGGTAGTTCGGCTTCTTCCCTGATGGAGATTCACACAATAAAAAAACCCAACATTTATTCACGAAGGTTGGATTGAATCAACCTGTAAATTTTCTGTCGTCTTGTTTAATAGCTGCGGCTCCTCCTACCTTCCGGTGCGGCGTTGAAGCCCTGCACCAGCTTGGCCGAGTTCTCGCTGAAGAAGCGCTGGCGGTACATGATGCGCACGTCGGCGTGGCAGCTCCGGTTCAGCACGTCGGCGGAGTCGCTCATCAGCAGCGAGAAGCCGTCGGCCGCAGCGGGGCCCAGATCGGCGTCGTCGAGCAGCGAGAAGAGCTGAAGGGCAGAGTCGCACGGAGAAAAAGGGCCGTCGCCTCTTTGTAACGGTGCACTAAAACCTTGTGAACGTGCGGGGGCGGAGCTTGCGGTGAGCTCTCACCTTGTCAGTGAGAGTTGAGGACAGAGGGTGGTAGCGCAGGAGCAGAGCCTTGGCAACCTGAAGGAGACGGCGACTTCAGTTTATGACCCACAGCGGTGATGCATGTTTCCCTGACATCATGCTGTATGACTCACCTTTTGAGAGGAGGTTTCAGTGCGTGTCAGAGATTCTTACCCAGACTGTGAGCGTGAAGGCCTGCGTGCGTGCCGATGAGGAGGTGCAGTCCAGCTCGCTGCACACTCTCTTCGTCGTCCTCTGAATCAGTTCGTTCAGAGCGTCGTCTAAGAAGAAGAAAGCGGCAGCGGTTAATTGACAGGCTGCACCTCGGAGGGAGGGGAGAGCCGCCCCCGCCGCCGCCGCCGTCCCGCGCGCTCACCCTGCGCTCTCTTGTTGACAAGCCCGGCGAAGCACTTGGCCGCAGACGTGTGCGACAGCGCGTGGCTGCAGGTGCAGCTCAGGTCCTCCAGCTCCGACAGCAGCCGCTCCGCCTGCGGCACCTCCACCTGCAAGAGGCCAGAGCGCTCTCACGACACGGCTTCCGGGGAACACTTGACCGGGTCTCTTCAGAGGTGGAGGCAGTGCAAACTTACGCTCCGAGGGAGGGAACACACGCAGGCCATCAGCAGGCAAACCAGCTGGGACTGCCTCCATGAGTCCCCATGCTGCTTCAGAAGACAACACGCCTGAGTGATCTGCATCACAGCAGCACAGGAAGAACATGCAACCTCCGCACAGACACTGCATGCAAACAAAAACACACCTTGAGCAGCTGGATGTGGGAAGGAAAGGAGTTGTCAGGCAGGAAGGAGACGTCCCCGTCCAGAAAGAGAGACACGGCGCTCGCCGCCGTCTGCGCCGCCAATCTGTAGACATCAAACCCCCCAAAAAGGAAACCACAAGATCAGTGACTCACAAACACGGGATGAAAAGAAACCTCTGAAGGGACTTTTAGACTGTTGAAAGAGGACGCTGTGTCTCGTGGAGACATGAAAAAGGTGTCTGCTGGTACTGACGTGGGCTGCAGCCTGGAGCAGGCGGTGCTGACGACAGGGACCATGGCGGACAGGACCGCCTCCTCGACCAGAGGGCTGCGAGGAGCGGGCGAGTCCTCACCTGCGACAGACCATACACATGAATGAAACTCAATGCAAACAGTGCTGCATGTTGAAAAAAGATTATTTGACATGCTTTCAATAAGTTTTACTTTGAAAATACTCAGAGGTTTGTCCCTGTGATCTGGCTGCTCACCTCGTAAGGCTGCTTGAAGCGCCAGAGACAGGAGACGTGGGATGATGACATGATGGAAGCATCGGCCCGTCTCCTCCGTGTCCTCAGCCCGCTCTGCGATCCTCTGAAGGCTGCAGCACGCAGAGACCACCTCGTCCACTGAAAAACTGCCGCGACCTGACAGGAAGCAGACGGTGCCGACGTGAGCTGACTTCCTTTAACAAGTCAGGAAGAATAAACTGAGGTCTACCAGTCATATACCTGTGTGTGCTGAATGTAGGACCTCGAGGAGGACGGGCGTGCTCTCCTGGACGACACTGGGCTGGCTGGACACCGCGGCCAGGGCAGCTAAACACCGCTGGCGCACTGCATGATGGGAACGGAGCTCAGAAGCTTCCTTGTCGCCTTGATCCATGGGCTCTGAACAGAGAGGACAGACGTTCGTCAGCAGGAGTTCAGCGAGAAGCCTCTGACGTCCAACGCTGACTTCAAAACAAGGTCCTCTGAGTCACTTTGCTGGATTTGACCCACCTGCAAACATCTCCTCCTTCAGTCTGGGGATGAGCTTGGTGGTGAAGGCCTCGGGGTGCAGCTCTGCTAAGGCTCCGGCACTTTCCACAACGGCCTTACTGAAGGAAGAAAGAGACGCAACCTTGGTGTCACTCAATCGACAGACAACAAATCAAAAGCGAGGATGGAGAGAGGCAAGAACGCCACGATGAGCTAACCTAACTCTGTCATCCTCCTCCGTCAGCAGCAGTCTGGTCAGATGATGGACACCGCGGTCAACGTCAGAGTCCAACAGCAGACCTGTTGGACACAGAGGACGCTCAGAGAGTCTGGGACATAACATGCCTGCTACAGTTTGCAACTCTGTGGTGTCGGACCTGGTTGCTGTGCCAGCGAGGTGAGCACTGAGGCGGCGGTGATCTGCAGGCTGGAATTGCTCTCCGCCAGAGCCGAGAACACCAGGCTGCACAGAGGCTCTCTGAAGTCCGACAGCACGCTCTCGTCTGAGGCCGGGAGGCAAAACGCAAGAAAGAGGCGGCTTCAGATCCACTTATTCAAAGTAGGTCGGTGATAGGACCTACACACAACTGTGTCTGACACATCATTGCAGCGTGCAGCCATGATGGGAGGATGTTAATGGGACAGAAGGGAGGTTGTACGCAGAGCTCTGAAAAAACAGAGTGACAGTGAACGCAGCGCTCACCTGTGTCTGCAGATTGGCAGCTTTTCACAGAATGGACGAACCGTTGGACCACCTCCAGCAACGTCCGTCTGTGGGAACACTGAAGAAGAGAGGAAGAACATAGGGGTTAATGAGACGGTGAAATGATGAGCGCTAAGTTCGTGTGACTAAACCTCAGCTGCTCGTTTTGAACCCCCTTACGATCCCGCGTCACCGACCTGCGTTCTGCTGTTGTACTGCTCGACGAGAGCGGGCATGACGGCGGCCGTCACGATGCGGCTCGCCCTGTTGGAGGCGCTGCAGGTGGCCTGGAGCAGCTTGGCGCTGGGCCACACCAGCTTCAGGTCGGGCTCGCACAGGTGATGCTTGCAGTCTGGAATGGCGACACGTGTTCAAGTGAAGAGGAGCAGGCGGGGACCGTGGCAAATGCAAAGGTCACGGTGCGTTTCCGTGGAGACAACAGGTGGTACCAAGCAAAGGCGTCTTAAATTCAGGATTTGGCAGAAATCTGAACTCGCAGAACTTTCCTGCTCTGCAATCCGACTCTTTTTAACATTTTACAAGTTCCAGGCCGAGCGCACAGTGGTATTGTTGCATAATATCCCCCGTAAACGTGTTTTATTTGCAATCTGCTGAACTCTTAAGAGCAAGCATGGATACTGAACTCAAAACCCGCCTGGTCCTGTATCGTTTTTCTGCTCCGGCTGCAAACAAGAAACAACACCCGGAGTGTAAAAACAGCCCAGAAAACGTGGAATCCACCCAAAACCTCAGACAGAATTTCATAATTACAGTAAACAATCCACTCGAAATAATATGTAACTTTGAGTTTTCTGGGTCGCAGAATTGCACAAGATCTAAATCAAAAAGTGTGGCTGAGAAAAAACAAACCATCATCCGTGGTTGACACTGAAAGTACGAGATGAACAACACGGCAACCAGAGTGGAGAAGCTGCTGGCTAGAGGGAAATAACACAGTTCTTGGTTTGACATTTCACCTTTGAGAACGAGATCCAGGAAGGTGCTGAGCGAGTCCTCCGAGTCCGAGTTGAGGACCGAGCGGGACAGGCAGGAAGTGAGCGCGGTGAGGGCGGCGAGGCCCGCCGACTCGATCCTCTCGCTGGATGTCTGGAACACCTGCAACGAGGCCGACGCTGCGCTTAGCGAGGAGGGTTGCGAGGTGAAAACGTCCCGAGGCTTCCTCATGAAACGGCGAGCCAGAACAAACACGAACCTCTCTGCGCAGGGAAGCCCACAGTCCCTCCAGGAACTCGGCCAAGTCTTTGTGTTCATACTCTGACACACACGCTGCCTGAAAGATGAGCAGTTTGATGCGGTGAGGAAGGAACTCTTCCAACTTGTGACTTTGTTGCATCAGGGCATCCTGAGCTCTGTGATCCTTCACATTTACAGGCTTACGCAATGATCTCAGAGCAGTTTGCTCGCGTGCGGAGTCTCTTGACTTTCTCACCAGCGTCTGCAGCGAGTCCAGCTTGGCAGCCTGAACATCCGAGTCCAGCTTCTCGATGATGAGCGGCAGCAGGAACTGCGAGAACGCAGTTAGAATTAGATTCAAAAAGCGAATTGCGAACTGAAACACAAGGTGAAACCCGGCGTACCTCTGCGAATTTGGGGGTCCCCGTGAGGACGCCCCTCAGCACCAGGATGAGCTCCTCTTTGGTGATGCCGTGAGGGTCATTGGGAGGCTGAGGAGGAGAGAGAGACACACATTTGATTGTAACGTCACTTTCACAAAATCAGACTGACTGAATGTTTTTATACATAATTCAGCTTAGAGATTTTCAGCTGATGTGAAAACTTGCAGAGACACAGACTGTGCATGTGTAGACGCTGCATCACCATTTCCTGCAGAGTGGCTTTTTCTTTCAAACCACAGGAAGTCGGCGATGACATTTCTCTCTGCTGCATTGTCTCGTTTTCCACCACCTGTCGCTCCGAAGCAGCTGAGTAAACAACGAGACTTACCGGGGTGAAGTCGATGGGGAAATAGCAGGACGTCACTTCGAACAGCTCCTCTGTGAATTTACCTGGGACAGCGGGGCCGGAAATCAAACGGTCACGCTACCTCGCCGCTCCGAACGGGGCTAGAAAATCAACGAAAGCACCGAGTGTTTTTACCGAGATCGTATCCGCGCTGAATGAGGTTCCTGGCGATCTGGAAGGCTAACAGGAGGTTGCGGGGGTCCCGCTCGCCGTCCATCGATTGGACGAAACCAAAGATGAAGTCGGCGCCAAGACCTTTGAGTTCTACGGGAAAGAGGGACAGAAAATATCAAAGGACAGCTCGGCGAAATAAACGAATCTTGGGCACATCTGCCTGCTTGCAATAAAACTGCCGATTCAGCGAGTGAGAACCGCGAGCTCCATTCTTACCGGCCTCCCGGCTCTCCATGAGGTTGATGAGCATGTTGTAGACGCATGCCCTCTCAGTGAGCATCAGAGACTGAAGGAAAACAAACCGCTCATGAGTCAATGTCACCGACTTAGCGGGTTAGAAAAACAAAAAGGAGAAAAATGACTGGATGAGAAAAAGAGAGAGAGTTCAAACATGTCCCTCACCTGCACATGAACGTCCTGGAACAGGGACCTCAGCATGGAGACGGCAGAGCCTGGAGGCAGCACTGTCGTCTTTGTCTGAGGGGAGCACACGTGTACACACACACCGACGGGTCACCACGACGGCCAGATTTGAGCTCCACATCTGAGATGCGGCGGACTCACCAACGCGCGGAGGCCCTGCAACACCGGCGGCGTGATGACGTAATGGTCCTTCAGGCGGTTTTCATAAAAGGCGATGAGGACTTCCACTGCGGACACAGACATGTTGAGTTAGGCACCGAGTTAAATGTGGGGAATAAAAGAGGACAGAATGCATTCGTTTGCAATTCTCGTGGACTCATACGTACCTTCTTTCTCTGTCAGGTCTCCATAGCACTCCTGGAGCACCTCCGAGAGGAGCTGCACTCCTCGTGCTCGGGTGTGAGGCTGCGAGCTGGTGAGGCTGAGTCTACCATAACAAACACAAACAAAACATTATCGAACCCTAAGCGTCCGGCTGAGTGCAAAATACATTGCAGACCTTAATGTAGCCATCAAAAGAGAAATAGTCTCACTCAAAACTACTTTAAATTGGAACTGGGTACATTTCAAACAGATTTGGACAAGCAGCACTTGAGAAAACATTTCCTGTATGAACTGTGGTCATGTTATTGTTTTGATTATGCCATTGTGCTTGTTGACAGCTTACCCAAGAGCTTCCACCAGCTGCAGGACCGTAAACTGTCCATTTTTCACACCTAAACAAAGAGCCAAAGTTTCGTGAGCCAACGGCGATAAGATGCTCCCAGCGATCACAGGGGGTTCATCTCTGCTAGTTCAGGTCACATTCACTAGCGACACGAGCGGGTTCAAAGGTGAAGCTGCAGGGTTCATTGACAGGAGCCTTCCAAAAGGACACAAACACTGCAGCTAGCCGGCAACATGCGGTGATACTACGGCCGTCTGCGCTGAACTTCGCGGTCCTGATCGTGTGACAGCTCGATAAACACCCACAGTAGCACTCGGACTGTGATGGTGGTCGGGCGCGGAAGGCGGAGTGGTCTCACAGCCGGTGTGTTCTCTCTATAACAAGCATGTTAACCCCACACAGGATGTTGTGGCGCTAACTTAGCTAGTTTACCCTCCCGCCGTGGTGCGCATCCTGGAAACGAAGCTCGGCACCTCCGGTCACTCTTTGTTTCACACCGCACACTTTACGTTAGCCGTCGAGCTAAATGCAACGGAGTCTTATTTACCTTCAGCTGCGTCTTTGGCCTTGCTGTCCTGCAGTCCCGAGACAAATTCCTCCACCAGAGACAGCAGCAAGGAACTGTCCGCAGCCATCGTGCTTCTGCCGCTCCACCTACAATGCGCATGCGCCAAAAGTTTAGGAGGAAATACAAAAGTCAATGAATTTAAAGAAGTTTAAAAAGACTGGGGAATTTTATGATGATAGGTTTTTAGCATTTTATTTATGAGTTGCAAGTTTAAATGTCCCTTTGACCGTTTTATAAAAAATCCCAACAAAATAGTGAATATCTTGGTGATGCGTTCATGGACTATCAGAATTCCAAAAACACCTCGAAGAGCAACCAAAATGATGTTAGCCTGTTTTGTCATCGCGTATGTAGAATTTTTCAGTTTCTTTTAAATTTAAATATTTAAATGCCTTTTTTCCTCTTGAATGATTTTTGGTGGTTTTAAATATGGTGTTTAGGAAAGGCTGTGACAAATTCTGACAGTATGAGAGCCGCAAATTAGGAAACTTTGTCGGTTCTCAGTGATAGAGATACACTTTAAGGTCGTTCAGTGGAAACAGCAATTATCGGTATATCTATTTAAACGCCACAATCAAAATAGAAATGCTTTCTCTGTATGAGGTTGAGTTGTGTGTAAAAATGTAAATAGCAGCTACGTGGGGTCGTCCATTCATAACTACGTCTGTCTGTGACGTAAGAAAAACCAACACCTGCCTGCGTGCTTACGCACAGGCGTAAAAAAGTTCGGCGGCGCTAGCTCACCGCGGCTAGTCACCTTTTACCAGCAGAGAGGGAAGTAACGATTTGGGGATTTAAAGAGGGGGGAAAACCCGCGGACACAGGCGAGGAGCCGAAACGCTGTGCTGTAGCGTTGTTTTCGAGCGGACTGCACACAGCTGCGGTGTTTGCGAGGAGCTCAACATGCTGGAAAGCGGCGTTAAAGTGCGCGTAAGTTTGTGTTTACCGATGTTGTGGAAGCTAGCTGGCTGGCCTTGTTAGCCTGTTAGCGAGAAAGGTGCGGACAATAACTCACAACTTACCAACTTTAACTGGCAAGTCCGACAACGTGACCCCCTCGGATACTTCCACGGCTTTAACAGCTGTTTGTTCGACGTTGTTGTTCTCACAACCAAACTCCTGTGACGATTTCGAGGGCCACGAGCTTCGGGTCTTGTGGGGATTGTTTCGGAATAAGACAATATTTATACATCGTGGTTTTAAAGGGACACCAAGCTCCGATCTTTATCTCAGCGCAGCGCTTGCGGAGCTTCTTGACTCTCTGCTGGCATACGGATGACTTATCGCGCTTGTGGCTCCGTGCCAGCGACCCGTCCAACTCATCGGACCTAGTTTATCGACACCCCCCCCGCCTCCCCAACCGGCGATGGAGCCCTCGTTCAGCTAGTGAGACACCAGGAAGACGATCTGCTGCTCGCTGAGCCATGGGAGGATGCGTGGGGCGATACTGGGAAAGCTGGGAGGACACACAGAGTCGAGGCTCGTCCAGGAACGGAGGACGTGGAGGTAAGGCTGTGTGTGTGTGTGTGTGTGTGTGTGTGTGTGTGTGTGTGTGGCCTCACTGTGCACGAACTTGTAGAAACTTGGGAAACTGTTGCAACCATTTGCTTGTAACCTGAACTGGAAACCTTGTAAACCTGATGTGGATTCGACATCTTTTCCACTTCAGCACCTCTACAGTTGCTTTAACAAAGGCAAGCAGCCTTTCTATTGTGTTGCACTTTTGTGGACTTTTTTTGTTGGCACTTTTGTGCACTTTCTTTCAGGTGACAATACAGAAAAACAATGCAAAACATTTCAACACAAAGATAAGACAGGAAATGGTAGACATCATATTATCAATGTAACTATCCAGCATCATCAGCTAAAGACATTAAACCATGATCAATTTTGCGATGTACTGAGGAAGTGGGCCGATGAGGAAGGAACTCAGTGCTGCAGTGATTCTTCGGAAGGACCCCCATTCCTTGCTTACAGACAATAAGCTGCTACGTAATAAGATCGCCTTCACAGCTGTGAACAAACACTGTTGTTCTTGGGTAAATGCACTTCTGCCAGCGAGACGAATGACAAAGCCACTTTCAGGAGGGCCGTTTTTCAACTTCATTAATGTGTGCATGCAGGTATGGCTACTTTCTGCCGGCTCCTGTGGTCACTGGCACCCTCTGGTGCGTTTTTCTGATCGTGTTGATCTCCTCAGTGGAGGCAGTGAGGTTTTGGAGAGGCCTAAACGTGGATTATTGTCAAGTGGCGTGTGCCTGTGACTCATTGCGCTCTGGTGTGTTTCACTCCTACTGTAACTCTAAATGCATCTCAGGTAACTGCTCCTTATTGGGTTTCACGTCCCTGCTCGTGTTTGCGTTTTGCTGAGAAGCTCTTTTGCTGCAACTTGCAGGAACAAGAGGGCTGTTCTGCGTCTGTGGGCTTTTTAATTCACAATCTTTTCTCGGGTGAAACC
This sequence comes from Malacoctenus gilli, assembly GCA_032164315.1. NCBI lineage: Eukaryota > Metazoa > Chordata > Actinopteri > Blenniiformes > Labrisomidae > Malacoctenus > Malacoctenus gilli. The sequence continues at coordinate 4,262,042 of JASSRZ010000086.1, read as the reverse complement.
TTTAAATCGGTTTCGGGAGTAAAGTTGTCAGGCATTTCTTCCCACCCTCGTTTACTCGAACCCAGTTTGGGAGTCACCGCTGGAAATGACGCAACTGAATGGGAACGTGAGCCTATTTTTGCATTTCTGCCTCAGTTCCTGCTGTGAGAAATTGCACAATGGTAAAGAAGAGGGAAGGATGTTGACTGGTGCCAGTGTACATTTTAGATACAAAGCAGATTTCTGGCAGAGTGTAATGTGTCAGCCCCTCTGCAGAGCCTGCAACTACTGCTCACAAGTTGTTCCAACATTATTTTGTCAGCACACGAGTTGGGGAGCTCCAGCTTTGTTGCATTGCCTTGTTGGAAAAACAACAAACCTCCCTGGAAGATATTCAAACACAGGCAATGCATTATTTTAACACATCGGTTCCCCAAAAACATAATTTTCCTTCTTTCTACGCATCAAGGTCTCCAGTTCGTATCAATTACCAGAAAGTAACACCCTTGTGACGATAAACACTCACATGTTTTGTTCTCTTGCTTTTGTCTTTTGATAGAGACAAATGGAGTCTGGCTTGTTGCTTCAGCACTTCACAGAAGTAAATGTTATATTTACAACCAGACTAAACTGAAGGGACAGGCGCCGCACAGCTGAGCTGGCGGCAATCGAGCATTTCTGCGCAGATCCGACAAACAGACAACGATGTCGCCGTTTTGATCGAAGCAACTGACACGGACGCTTTGTGGAATCGAGAGCTTTTGTATGTTGTGAGAGTGTGTGTTTCTGCTGGTGTTTGGCTCCACTGATTTTACAATTCAAAGATCAGAAACGGGTGTCAACAACTCGAGTTCGATGTAATTTCGGAGGCTCCAAGGAAAGAAGGAGGATGGCAGCCTCGCATCGACATCGTCACAGAACCAAAGAAACCCTTGGGAACTTCCTTATTACATTGAGGACCATTTAACCCATCCATCTCTGTCAGGTTCCCCCTCAGTTAGAGTGTAACTGCAGTGCTTTAGCCTTGCTTCAGCACTCTCTTCACTGTAAAAGTAAATGTCTGTTCTTCATTTTGATGCACGTTCTGGCTCCTTTCGCTGTTACTGATGGAAAGTGTTTTTCAGCCATTCCTTATTTTCTTTCCAGTCGGTGTTGTCTTTCGTTTATGTCAGAGGCCGAGGAGACTTTTCAAGTTTGATTCCAGCTTTGAAGATGTCCCCCCCCCCCCTTCAGCCACACAGCTGCATTCCTGAATCTAATGTTGGTTTATCTAGGCCAGTATGGTGTTAAGGTAATTCATTGGTTCTCTGTTGTGTGCTCTCCTGAGAGGCTATTTGTGAGTCAAACCCATCAAATCTGCGACCCCCCCCCCTGTTTTTTGGGCTCTGGCTTGCGGTGCTTTCCCGCCCTGATCGGTATCAACAGGCACTCCCTACCGGAGCAGCAGGCTTCACGCCGAACCGACAAGACGCATCATGTCCCGCCGCGTCACTGACTGGCTCATCTTACAGGACTGAATCAACCCCGCCTGACACACCCGCACACGGACGTGCCGCCACGCCAGAGACGGAGCTCCAATAAATACTTAACCTGTGGCTTTGTTTTATTTTTGAATGTGGCGCAGCAGACTTGAGGTGGACTTAAAGGCCTCGTTTGCATCCTCAGGGTGAATGTACAGTCGGCAGGTTGAGCGGACAAGTGAATCCAGTCGCGTTTCGAAAGCAGTCTGGGTCGAAAACTCCAAGTAAAATGACTGATGCAAAAGATTGTTGTTTTTCAGAGGACTGACGTTTATCTCCATTGACAGAAAACTAAACGCGCCATTGTGGCGATAAGATAACGAGCCACTGGCAGGGATGAGACGGCTCTGGCCTTCGTGGGAGGGGATGTGATCCACGGAGATAAAAGTGTTCCTTTGAATCGGGGATGGCGAACGAAGGCGCTTCTTATCCATCCCCAGCACGGAGGAACACTCCACTTTCGCCCTTTGCCTCATGTCGGGGGAATGTGTGAGGCTGTTAAACGTCTTTACAAGGCCAAACCAGCATTTAGCGAGGCCTGAACGAGAAGGCAACTCCTGTCGTATGAGTTGTCGTATGAGGAGTGTAGCGCTTTTGGGGTGCGTCAGGTGAAGTTGCATACGTTGTTCCTGTGTACTCCCACCAGGTATGGTGCGAAGACTTGAAAGGATGCGTCAACATGAGATGGTTTGATTCTGATTGGATCTGTGAGAGTGTGATCGTTTCCAAGGAAACTTCCGCATCCTCGTCCGTCTCCCTGTGTCGCCCCACACGCGCTCCTCTCGTCGAAGTGTGAATGAGGAAGCCCCTCGGAGACACTTGGGATTCACTCTCGTTCGAAGGATCGCTAACCCTACACCCGCCCGCATCCTCCACACGAGCTTTCTTGAGCCGCTAGTGCTATAAATAATTAGTCGGACAGAAATGTAGCCTCTTGGAGGCTTTTCGCAGCTCCTCTGCATTTTCCTCTGTACCCACATACACACACTGAGACGTGGAAGTTAGGACACTTGTGATTTTTATGATCATCATGACTCATAAAGCGGCACAAAGCTCTTTTGCACTCTTCGCTTGTATCTGCAATACCAGCATTCAAAATATAAGTTAAAGCGCCCCCCAAAACTTAATGTAGGCGGAGTTTAATGTCACCGATTCTGCTCAACATGTGGCCCCTGAACTAAAATGAGTCCCCCCCCCACCCCTCACTGTGGAGGTAAAATCCCACAGCAGTAATATAGTCATGTTGAGTAGCTTCAGCTGGCAGGACTTTGTGTGTGTTTGTGTTTGTGGCCCCATCGATATCGCCCGCCCCCCTTCCCCCGTCCGGAGGTGCACCTCCTGTGGAGATTTTATGGTGGGAAGCGCAGGTTGGGTTACATCGACAGATATAGGCTACACATGCCTCGTGCATATTGCAAACTCTGAATGACCCCCTAATTTTAGTTCGAGATGACATGTCGGGGCGGGATGGAGTGTTCTTCATCTCTGGTGACAGCGCGCATGTTTCTCCACCGCCTGCTCTGCTCAAGGGATGAAAACGTCAAAAGTTGATGCCGTCTTTTCCTCCTTAACTGACCCGAACGCAGTTTCAGGCTCGCGAGTCGTAGCCACCCGAGTGATTTAGATGCTCTGCGATAACTAATTCTGCTCCTCGCAGGACGCAACGAGCCGCTGAAAAAAGACCGGCCCAAGTGGAAGAGTGACTACCCGATGACGGAGGGCCAGCTGCGCAGCAAGCGGGACGAGTTCTGGGACACGGCGCCGGCCTTCGAGGGCCGCAAGGAGATCTGGGACGCGCTGAAAGCCGCCGCCGTGGCGCTGGAGTGCAATGACCACGAGCTGGCCCAGGCTATCGTGGATGGAGCCAGCATCACGCTGCCCCACGGTGAGAAAAGAAGCGCAGCATCCAAAGTTGTCTGCTCGTGCGCGCGTCATCATCAGGCACATTGTCACACGTCACTAATGTCATTTAACAGCAATGTGTCAAGGAAAAAAAGTTAACCTCCCGCCCTCGTTTGACGTTTTCTCACCAGGTACTCTGACGGAGTGTTACGACGAACTCGGCAACCGCTACCAGCTGCCCGTCTACTGCCTGGCTCCGCCGGTGAACCTCATCTCAGAGCGCAGTGACGAGGACCCCAGCGACAGCCCCGAACCCTCCGTAGCAACCAAGAAGGAGTTCCAGCTGAAGGTGTGTTCACCACGTTTCCCAATCTCATTTGTGCCGTTTCAGATCAGCTCTGGCTTTGAGTCCGCTCGTCCTCTTTCAAACCGTCCGTCTCGCCTCTCCTCCATCAACTCCTGGTTTCTCCGCAGGTCCGCCTGTCCACCGGGAAGGACGTGCGCCTCAGCGCCAGCATGGCCGACACCATCGGGCAGCTGAAGAAGCAGCTGCAGGTGCAGGAGGACCTGGACGCGGCCCACCAGCGCTGGTTCTTCTCCGGGAAGCTGCTCACAGACAAGACGCGGCTGCAGGACACTAAGATCCAGAAGGACTTTGTCATCCAGGTCATCGTGAACCCGCAGGCCCTCCAAGCGCCGGCCGCCCCCGCGTCCGAATAGCTGATTGCGAAAGGAATATAAACAAAGAGGAGGGGTGGGGATCCTGAATAAGTTATTAATTTGGACAACGGCTACTGTTACTGAAAGACGGACTGAACTGTGGAGGTACAAAACTACTATGGAGCAAAAAAAAACACACACAAGAGGAACTGCAAAGTGCTGCTTTCTTTCACGTACCGCGTTCAGTCCGCTGACGTGTTCCAGCTCGTCTGACCCCGACGTGGAGCTCATCACGCCGGTGTCCAAATCTCAAGCGCCTGCGCGGACTTTCTGCCTCTCCACTGACGCAGAGTGCCAACAGGAGGGGGGGGGGGCACGGGGGTGTTTGTGTTGGTCGTGACCCCGCCGGTCAATTAGCGAGCATTCTCTTTCTGTCTTCACTTTTCTTTCTCCCGCTGAGGGAGCGATATAAAACTGAGCTTTTTTTGCACATTCAAAGATTAGTACTATACTTTTGTGGTAGTTTTTGTGCCTTCTACGAGATGAGATAAAGAGCTGGGGGGGTGGGGTGGGGGGTGATGTCTGGAAAGAGTTCCTCGCTAGGCTAAACCTTCTGTATTTTTTTAGATTCAGGAACTCATAGATTTATCTCAGCTCTGACTGCTGCCTTTAAGATGAAACGTGCGTGTGTGCACGTGCGCGTGTTTGTCTGTGTGTGTATGGGCCAAAAAAAATTGAACTTGACCCGTGTACATATCTGTTATATGCAGCTCAGTCAAGTGCACAAAGCGCGGCTGGAAGGACCCAGTGCCGAGGATTCGGAGGGAAAAAACAATGGACTAATTGGATATTTTTTTAGAGTTTCATGACCGCCGCAGGTTCTCTAGTTGTAGATCTTTAGTGGTCTGTGTAGGTTTAGTGGGACTTTGCCACTGGATGTCACTATTTCACATAGGTTTGTTCCTTTAAGCCTGTGACGTCAACCGTCAAGGGAAAGAAAAGCATCGTCTATCGGCGCTGCTTTGTCGCCACAAGAAGGGAGCAGCCCAGTGATGGAACGATCAGTCTCTCATGGAGCTGGTTGTTCTTCTCTTCCTCCACCTGATGAATGTAGATGCAGTATTTACTCTGCTTCTGGTCTTGAAGTGGTCGAGATACAACTTTGGTTGAGCGGTGGCGAATGGAAACAAAGTGCTGCACATGCAGAGTCCAGTTTCGGTCCCGTGCGGATCCCAGTGAGTGTGTGTTTTCACGTGGATGCTTCTCGTAGCTCTGTCACTGCAAATATCAACCCTGTGATGTCATCAGGGTGGGCTCGGTTCAAGAGTTCTCCCCGGAATCGATCCACACTTGACCCTCATGAAGCAGATTCACAATATCACGACATCCTGAGACCGTCGTTTTCTATCTGGCTCGGTTCGACCGTCCTGCTGATCGGTTTCATCGTCGGAAATCTCTCGGTTTGACCCTCCGCACTGCGGCGACGGCCAACCTGCCGCAGACGCGGCGCACGAGTTGGGTGCTCCTGCAGAGTCACGAGTGACGGCACCGGCTTTACTGCGTCCAGTGGGAGAGAGAATGTTGTTGAGAACATTGACTCAGCTGTGTTTGGATTCTTGAAGGATCACACGGACGACGTCATCCATCTGGTTCGCATTTCCAATCAGGAACATGTTCTCCTCATTTTTTTTTTTCTCACCGACGCACGAACTCGCAGCTCTTTGTTTTCCTTCGCCGCTCTCGTCGCACAATCTCCCAGCGGTGTCGAAACCCCCCCCCCCTCCCCCCTCCCCCTCCCCTCTTCTCCTCTCTTCAGCCTTTTCTTCCTCCGATGACCTTTTACCTGCAGTTCCTAAAGGGATGTTTAGCAATCGTCGTATGCAAACTTGAACGAGTATTTCTCCTCGTATGTGCAATGCAATGGACCTCGTGTCGTCTCTCCATTCTGCTGATTTCACGCAGCACCAGCCATGACTGTTAGACACACACAAGCGATCCCCTGCTGTAATCTGAAGCCGCTGTCCCATCCTCAGGTGGTTCGAACGCATCGGTCCCTTTGGGAGGCTTTCTCAGCCCTCAGTCGCCCCACCCCCCTTCCTCAGCATTTAACACATGGTGGTGATGGAAGGGGAGCCAGTGGCGGCTTGAACTTTCCCACCACAACCTCTGGGGGACTGGAACCAGCATCCTTTGGGCCATCGCTCTAAGTTTAAAGCGAAAATCGGCAAGCGCTCGTCCCCGCGTCTATTCAGCATTATGGCGTCACCGGGCCGCGGGGTGTTCAGGAGCGTCCCCCTTTCCAGCAAGCGCCGTCGTCTCTGTGACGAGATGCTTTATGCTCCTTCTGCCTTTTTACTCTTCAATCGTCACAGTAAAAAGAACCTTTTTGATGTCGTTTGTCGTTTCACCATATTTTACATGAGGTAGCAATTTATTTTTTAGGATTTTAAGCAAAACGAATCACACTGAAGCTTTACCATCAATCGGCTGCTGGTTTCCAAGTGGTATTTGACTCCAAACATGTATGTGTTTTGCAGGAAGTCCTGAATACAGTGGAGGGCCGGGGTGTTCCAACTCTGATTGACACTTATAGTAGCCAATGTGCCTTCACACATGAGCCGCTATCAGAAGCCGAATCGGTTCTCGATGCAGAGGCGACGAGGCCCCATGCTGCCTTTCTATTGGATGCAGAGTTGGAACACGCCTTCAGCTGAGGGATGAGGCATCAGGCAGTTGTGTTTTCCCGAAGTGGGGTAAAAAAACCAAACTCAATTGTTGAAATGTTTGTATTGTATTTTTTTACCACAGTAATTTGGCACAGATGAAAAGATTGAAGCATTTCTCACTTTTTGGGGGTCTTCGAGACCCGATCACACCTCTGAAGACGCTCTCACAAACACAGTTCAGACATTCACTGGCTCACAAAAGCACGATGCAAATTGTACTATCACGTCAACTCCATTTCAGGAAAGAGCCCGCTTCAACGCCTCGCTGTCTAACCAGTATTTGTCGTCCTGATTCTGAAGCTGTGAATCAAGCAACCTGAACCACTTCTCTTCCTTTTAGGTTCAAATTATCCGACTCCGTTTCACTAGCTGAACCCCCCCCCCAAAAAAGGGCAGAAAGCCAGGAGAGGGTCTAAAACGCAGCTTGCAAATCATCTGCTCATCCTCTTTCACATCTCAAGCTCACAGCGATGCTGGAGCCTCACCCGGCTCTCAGTGGGTGAAGGCCTGAATTGCACATCCACATCTATGGAAGATGTGGCGCTCCCAGTTGACCTCGTATGCATGTTTCTGGACTATTGGGGGGGGGGGTCCTCATGCACAGGGGGCGACATGCAAGCCCCACACAGTACGGGGGGGGGGCTCAAACCCAGGACCGTCTTGACGTGAGGCGAGAGCGCTGACCTCTGCGCCACCCCTTGCGTGAGTCAGAGCAACATTTCTCCCCAGTTGGGACACTGATATTTTTTTCTTTTCCACCAGCAGTCTTGAAGCCACTTCAGATGTCTTGCACATGTTGGACCGCTGGCACACACTCACACATACACACCTGAAAATATGTAATAAGAATGGAAAAACTCTGCAGACCGCATCCGTGTTTGTGGTACCGGGGCAGAACCGACTTGCACATGATGCCGACTATCAAGCTGGTTTAGAAAAAGCCATAACGGGCCGACCTTTGGTTTTCGTATCAACCGTATACCCTGCACACGACCCTCCTCGTCTCCTTTGAACTCAAGTCGAGAAATCTCACACGTGGTCTTTATGTTTCGTGTAACAGAAAAAAAAGTTTATCGAGTGCAAAAAATGAGTCGTCGTATGGACGGTCTTGATGATGATGAACACCACCTACAAGTTATTTTACACTCGGTGACTTCATTTATATGCTGATTTTATTTGAAATCATATTTTTAAGCTGTTGAATAAAATCAAACTTGTATTAAATAATTATTTCGTTCTTGAAAGGCGTCCTTACTTCAAACAACCACACGGTGGCGCTGTGCTCCTCTGTGAGAGGCTGAGGGAGCTGAAGACGCTCACACACGCACACACTGCTCTGGTCCTATGAGTGGCTTGACGTTGCAACTGGGACAGTCAGATGTTCTTTTGCAGCCTCTTGTGTGGCAAAAGTTTGAACTACTTTTCCCAGAATGCCAACCAAGTCCTGAAATGTTCAGAAGTGTTGCAACATCCGTTCTGGAAGTTCTCTGCTAAGTTTCTGAACTGCATTTCCCAGCAGACGCTCTCTCTTTTCCAGAAACTTCTCCCCACAGACCTGAAGTTTCTGTAGGTGGCGCTGTGCTCTTCCCCTGCAGACCCGTGGCTCCCAGCGGTTATCATAATAACCTGTTTTCCCTGAGTTTTTATGGCAAACGCGCCGGCGCTGCGAATGCATCACTTCCTGTCTGGGCAGCAGGAAACTGCAGTGACTGCGCGAAGAGCCGAAAACGCTCCGAACTGAGCGACAGCGGGGGCTTTTTTTCCCCCCTGCTCTCCAGGATGAAGCTTGTGTCCTTCATGACTCGCCCGGTGTACATTTTGGAAGTTCACAAGTACTGTGACTCCAAACTACCCCCCCCCCCACCCCCCCTTCTCTTTTTCTCTTTCTCTGTAAATACAGTCAACAGAGGGTCTCGGGAGGCTTGTGGTGCACCAGGCCTGGAAAAAGCCCCTATTGACGGTGGATTTTTCACAGGCAACACTGTGTTTGCGGTCACTCGCCCAGTCAGCCTTCTTCCCCTTCCACCGTCAAACCCAGGATGACCCTGACGCCACAGCGAGCGGCGTCCGAGGGGGGGCCGCGACATCGCCGCGAGCTCCCGGACGTTGTTTGCATTCCGGACACCCGTCGTTTTCCCACTTCTCTCGGCCGTAACTGACATTTCTGTTGGAAAGTGTAAAACGCGGACCTCGGTAAATGCTGCAGAAAACGCAATTCACTCTGCAAGTCCAAACAAAGCCACTTCTTCGACATGTACGGCTGCACCCTCCCTTTACATGTGGGGCCTCCGCAAGGTTTCCCAGAATACCGTTGGCCCAGAGGAAGTGATGAATCAAAGATGGGAGCATATAAATGCCCACAGAACAGTGGACCTGAATGCTAATCTTCAATGTATTCAGCTCCAGCAGCCGCGAGCGCCGCGTTCCATACGAAAGTGGAAATTCCCGTTCTATAGGCGGCAATTACGCGTTTCTGCGGCTTCTCTTTGGACCGTCAGACGCTGACACTGAAGCTTTTTCAGCCCGGTCCGTTCGCACACGCGTGCAAATCCGTGCGCCGCCATCGAATTCATCCGTTTTTTGCACACCGAACTGCACAAGCGCCGTCGTTACTCGCCTGCTTCCGCAGGGTCTGATGTCACGCCGGCAACGCACGGCTAAAAAAACTGGATACATTTGGCGTTCGGTGTCAGTGCCGCCCCCCCGCCGCCGGCTTTCCGACCAAACCTGACGTTATTCCCCAAACACTGATCCCTTTCAGCCTGATGTGGACTGGATGTTAGTGAACCTACAATAATCTGCAGCGCTGACTTACAGGAAACCGGGGTCATCGATGAGTCACGGGGATGTTTATGGAGGGGGGGGGGGGGACGTTCTTTGTGGGATAAATACGGCAGATTGTTATGCAAAAGCGGAGCGTCGGGCCAGAATAACTGGCGGACTTGAACCAGAATAGCCGAAGCAGTCAGATCCTGTGTCGGGCTCATTATAGTGGCGCTAACGCTAATCCCCAGACTCATGTCTCGCTGGGCCTCTCATCCACTTACCTAACGCTCACCTGGCTCACACCTAAACCTGCTCGGAAGCCGCAGGTATAAACGTGTGAGTCGCTTAAGGCGTTTTGCCGTAAACTACTACCCTGAACCTGGTCACCCCATGGCCTGATGGACCACGTGACGGCCCCCGGTCGGAGCGGGGCCAATAGGAGGCGTTGGAAGACCGGGCAGGTTTCTAGGGCTTAGCATGGCGGGAAGCATAGGCGGGGGGGGTTGGATTACTGTGTGGGCCTACCTGGCACAGGCTCAGGGGTCCAATGGGTCAGTGGACCCCTGGTCCAGAGCCTTACTGTAAGGGACTGATCCGCTCTGCGGTTGGGAAGTCGGTAAAGCCACAGTGATCAGAGGCCACAAATCCCTCGCAGGGCCACAAAACGTCAACAAAGAAGGACAGTGGATGAACCAACAAAAGGAGGTCTGCAAACTTTACAGCCAAAGGAGCCATTTTGGGCACGGCCATCCTATAATCAAGCCGCAAAAAACACAGACTGATTTTATCTTCAAAATAACTTGAACACGAACCTAACATATAGTTTTGGCCAATAAAACTGTAGTTGCCTTTATGGTCTTTGCACGGTGCTTGAACAGCAGGAGACGTCTGCGGTGACACACTTCAGGCCTGAACTGTGACACAGCAGCGGACGGAGCGCCTCCTGGACGCTCGGCCTCTGCGGACGCCTCAGAGCGGCGGCGCAGGCGCCGCCAGGAGCGGGCGGAAATGTGAGGTAGCCCAATTAACCGCGCTCTGTGTCTGGGTCCCGTGCTTCCTCCTGCGCTATGGGACAGGACTAATTCGATCGCGCTGAGCTGAGGCGAGTGACCCCCTCGGCCAATCAGAGGCCCCCTTGGCAGCTCTCTCTCTCTCTCTCTCTCTTAATCAGCAGTGTACTGGGCTGGAGCTTGGGCGAGTTTCCCTGTATTCCATGAGGGGGCCGTGGGGGGGGGGGGATTACAGGCTGATACCGTAGTACCAAAGGAAGACTCTTTTCCCACAGTGATTGTAGGAAGTGAGGCAGCGGTCACCAGGAAGCTCAGAGCCTTTGGTCTGGACAGAAAGGCCACGTCTTTTCCACAGTGTTTCTGCAGACACGGACCCGTTAGTCCGCCTGCAGAAGCTTCATGTTGAAAGAAACATCACTCAGTTCAAGATGCAGCGTTTCTTCCCCTCCAGGAAGCGTCTCATTCCGCTGCGGCGCGAAAACGCTCTTCGCGTCGCGAGCAGAAACGTGCTCGGGAAAAGCGATCAGAGGGAGACGCTCTTCTCCACCGAATGGAAATGCACTTTGGGCGACACGGTGGTGAAGCGGTTCGCACCGTCACTTCACAGCATGAGGGTTCCTCGTGCGAATCCAGAACCTTTCTGTGTGGAACTTACATCTGCTTCTTTTCGCAGCTTTTTAGGGTCATGCAGCTTCCGATGAGCACAGAAGACGATTGCTGCTCATCAATTTGTTAAAAAAAAAGAGTTCCTGTGAATTCTATTTTATTTTGTACAGTTTTTTGACTCTCTTTTACTTTTCTACTCTCAAGTAACTGCGAAATATTCTACCAAAGTAAACGCACACAATAGACTCATGAAAAGTGCGACAAACCCTCAGACAAACAAACTCCCTCGAGACACAAACAGCCCCCAAAAAAACCCCTGAAAACGTTGATTTATGAGTTTAATTCTGACCCTAAACTTGTATATTTTGTACAGTGTTGTGCCCTTTGATTATCAGTTTCAAGTGCTTTGTAATTTTGCAGTGTAAATACAGTTTACTACTGTGGTGGGATGGCTCAGAGAAGCATTCGTGAGGCCCCCTCTGTCAGCGCAGCCGACGGCCATCACTGCAGTTATTTTCTTCAAGACAGACCATCTAAATTGCTTGGTTGTGACAGAAGAGGGGCAGCCGCACTCTCACTGGAAACACACACACACAAACACACGCACACGCACACACACACACACACACACACACACACACACACACACACACACACACACACACACACACACA